>JAZKJV010005629.1:1200000-1599362 GCA_037367405.1 Ottelia alismoides
TAGGTGTTGATAAATCAACTGGCTGCAGCTCTCTCTGATGGGGCACTGGCACCTCGGAACTGGTAGTAGAAGGGTGGTCAAGGGGGAACATGGTGGAATCAAACTCGGGTTCGGAGAGCAGGTCTTGGCTCTCATGAACCAACCTAGATGAGTGGGATGGAGTGTTGTGAAGCAGTGCAACCAAGTGCTGCCTAAGAGACCTCCTGCCCATCATCTTGATCTGGCGAGTGAAGGTGGATGAGATCTGGAAACACACAAGATGAGAAAACAAAACCCCGATTCACCTGCTAAACGCTGAGCTGAAGACCGTAACGGTTCGGTAAATTATCTTATCAATTTTTATTAGGTGATCAAGTCAGTCTTTTAGAGCAATTAAGCGAGCTGATAGGAATCCAATACTCCCAATAGACTATCCTGTATAAAAGGCCGGTAGTCTACTCAGAAATCGGATGTGGCTCTATCCTGGTGTGCGGGTCACTCTCTCTCTCATCCAAACCAAACAATGAAGGGGTTACTCTCCCCAAGACAGATTTTTAGGTGAAGTGTCTTTTAGGGTCAAGTGTGTTTAGCAGTTCCAATTTTATGGTTTTTGTTTTGTTTTTTTAGATATTTTTCAGATCAAACAAAGCCTAACGAACTTTTCAGTTCTTCTGGTTATTTAAGTCCGAAAATTGGGGAAGAAGGCAAAAAGACGGATGCGCGATCAAACACAATGATTCATGTAGAGTAAGAAATGCGTACCTGACTCCAACTCTCTACATGCAGGGTGATTGGCACATAAAAGTAAAGACTGAAATAAAACTACATATATGATGCACGAGGAAAACGGCCTTAGATGAAACAATTCTACACGCGAAGCACGGTAGTCAGGTAATCAAACTAAAGTCCTGAGTCCGATCTTGGGAACCACTCGGTGTCCGCTACAACGGATCTTGCACGCGCTGTATGTGGTTCCTCACGACACGTGGACTCGAGCTTAATTAATCCGACTTTTTCTTTGTGATTTAATTAATTAGGTCTAATTATCGAACTATAGGTGCATGTAGATAATTAAGGTTGGGCCTTAATTAATTACGTCACAATCAAATAAAATCCTAAGGCTAAGGCTAAATCCTCGAAAATCAGATAAGCAGTATAAAATGTGATGAAAACAAAATCAGCGAAAATCACGGTGAGGTCCCCCGAGCACATCGGTGCTCAGCAAAACAGACCCCGAAAATCACCACAAAAGTTGAGTGTCCCTGTTGGTCCTGTATTATTACAATAATATAGTTAGCAGAAAAGGAAAACTACTCTACGGCTAATCTATGCTAAGCTATGCTCCCGCGCTCATGTTCGCCTTCCTCGCGCTCCTACAACTCTATACAGAAAAGAGCCGCCTTTGATTCCTGCGGTTGCGTCGGCTTCTCGAAGAAAGCCACCTCGGTACTCAGGCCCTCGCAAGAAAAGTAAACAAGAGTGTGTCAGTCCACAGATTATTATAAAAATATGATAAAAATGGAATATGAATTTATTGCTAGAAAATGCAAGTAAATACGAAAAGCCGAAAAAATGAAAATCGACTACTAAGTCGTGCTCCCTAGCAACGATGCCATTTTGATGACCGTATAAAACGCACGATTCGAGTAAAGGTGTAAATCAGGGTCATTGTGACCCGAACCGCGAGACTCAGTCAATCAAGAAAAAAATCAGACCACCAAATAAGATAAATTAATCAATTAAGTCAAATAGCGGTCTAGCTATTTATTTAACCCAGTATAGTTACCAGGGTCGAACTCAAGGAGCACGGACTGGACAAGTCCTACGAAGTAGTCAGATATCAAAATAAAATATTTTTTGGGTGGATTTTTAAGTTTTTAAATTTTTTATGATTCTTAATTATAAAGAAAATGTAAAAGAAGGGAAAAAGTCACAATCAACAAATTATTTCACACATCAAAACAAGTCAGAAAATTGCAATAAAAATATTTTTGGATTTTATACTTTTTCAAGTAGTTTTGGTAACTTCTTAGATTTTTAGGATTTTTAGTGAATTTTCTAAAAATGAAATAAGACAAAAAGTAAAAACCAATGTGCATCCAGAATCTAAAAGCTATTTAAAAATAACTAAATAGCCTATAAAATTCCAGAGACAATTTTATGATGAATAAAGATAAAAATCTAACTACTGGAAAAGAAATTGTATTTTTTTTAATTTTTTAGAATTTTTAATGATTTTTATGAGTTTTTTAATGTTTTTCAATTTTTAAGATTTTTATAAGTCCAAATGCAACAAAAATTTCATAGATATAAAAAGGCAACAAAATAAGTTAACACTAATTTTTGGAGACTTTTTAATATTTTTTATTTGTTTTTAAAGTTAGATAGTAGCAAAAATAGAGGTTTTTGAATTTTTAAAAATAAAAAATAAAAAAAATGTCCCAAAATTTCAATGAAATTTTTACACTATGGCAGGGGCCATGTTTCCAAATTTCATGAGATTTGGAGTCAATTTGCTATTTTATTCAACCAATAAAACATGCACAGCACATAGGGACCATTCTGTAAATAAAATAAGTTCCCAGGTCTAAATAATAACACGTTTGAAAAGTAAGAGGGGTCTACTGTAAATTTCACAAGATATTTAGTACATGTCGCAATTCAGCATTCACAGGGGCATAAGTGTAAATATGAAAACTATCTAATCAAATCATATCACTCATAAACCCTAAGGGTATACATGCAATTATCCCAGATATGCATCTAACGACGCACGTGCATCCACAAAAGGAGGACTAAAGTGCAAATCAAAAAAACAGTAGGGGCTACTAAGCAAAAAGTCCATAGAGTGCTACTTTATTTAACAGACTAAACAATAACAGAAAATAAACTATAGGGGGGTCTGCGCAAATTACCCAGCCAAGAAGCGTGCGGGTCACGTGGGGGCCAGGTGGCAAGCAGTCAGTGGCTGAATGTGTGCAACTCTGGTGCATCCACTTGGCGGATTTGACGGTCGGTCCTTCGGGCACAGACGTGGGTGGACAGTGGCCGTTAGATACAAGATCGAATGGCCTGTCCGATGCAGGCGTTGGATGGCTCAGATGGCGTCTGGCGAACGGGCTCGATCCGACGATGGAGAGTAGATATGGAAGATCTCCTCCCTGGCGGGGTTCATCGGTGAGCTAGAGAAAATCAGAGCATCCGATGGATGATAAGAGAGAGGGGTTCGACTCACGTCGCCCCTCCGTGTCTGATGGCGATGGCGGATGGAGCTCCCAACGACTAGATCTCCGGGAAGGGGGGTACATCCTGGGTCGACTCCAACGAGGATGGTTGCACGCGACCTGGAGGGTGCTCTGATGCTTATGAACCTGCAAATGAAAGTGGATGCTCTGAGGAGTGCTCCGGCAGTGGTTATTGCATGAAAGGCAACAGGAAGCGACGGTGGGAGGAGAGGGCGGCTCCGGTGTAGGAGGAGGAAGAAGCCTAGCTCAATCTTGGCTCGGATAGCCAAGATTGAGATGATCAGATGGTGGGAGAAAAGGTGATGATGTAACTTCAGAGTGATCTGAACGACTAGATATGGTCGGCAGAGCTCTGGCCACTAGGGCGGAGCCGACAGAGCGAAGGGTGAAAAATCGACGATAAGTAGAGCTAGGATCGCTAGAAGGTTAGCTGATGAGCGGAGGTCAATCCTTATCCCCAGGAGGGTGCAGTGAAGGTGGTCGTCGCCTCGACCAAGTTACGGCGGGCTGGGAGGCTCCTACGTGGCGGCGCTCCGGCCACGTTCGTCGAGCGTAGGCTACAGGAGCCTAATGCGGCCACCAAAGAGTGGTTCCAATCGCTGTCACCGAATAAAGAATCTTTACGGTAGGTTTAGGGCTTGCGGTATGAGATGGAGAACTGGGGTGTGAAATGAAGGTCTTTATAGGCATCCCAGGTGACAGGGAAGAATGGGCAAGAGTGCGCAATCCGAGGTAGATCCGCCCAGCCCTAGGGATCCTCGGAGGTGTCTGATCCATGGATAAGAGGTGGGTGCAGGATTCAGGGCAAAAGGCAGTTGGATCCGTTCTGTAGAATTTCAAGAAGTCGGGCTAATGAACAGGATCCGCGAAGAAGAGGTCTGAGGGGGAGAGTTGACCGGGGGTCAACAATCCCCGTGGACAAATCGGATAATTCCAAGTCAAAGAGATTTGGAAATTCAAAATAAAATAGAAAACGATTTTATTTAAAAATATTTACAAAATGAAAATTGTTTATTTTTTTTCAAACTATTTTTTAGTGATTTTTATTTTTTTGAAAAATAAATTATGATATATACATTATATTATATTATGTGCATGTATAATTATTTTCTTAATTTTGTTTTAATTTTTATTTTGTTTATTTTTATATAAATATTATAAATTTTATATTTTATTTATTTACAACATACAATTTAAAACATAAAATAATTTTTATTTTATTTTTATGGTTTATTTACAAGGGTGAAATAAATAGGTATCTTATTCAATTGTACATGGTTCGTACAATGTGAAGCGAGAGAAATTATTTTATTTTTGTCTTTATTTTCTTTTTCTCATTTTTATTTTATTTTTAGAAATATATACAAATTAAGAGAAACACATTTTTATTTTTTTAGAAAATGAATTATGTATATACATACATATATATATATATATATGTAGGGAATATGTACAAGGATGAGGGCCCTATCTCTCTCTACTTATTTTATTTGTCGATCAGACCCGGGTTGGGCCCTCGCTTGGGTTCAGGTCACTCAATATTTATTTTAAATACTTCTCTCTTTTTTCTTTATTTCATTATTCTTTTATTTTTGCACAAATACATGCTAATTATTCATATTTACACAAAGCATGCATTTTGGTAACTTATTGTAGTTACAATCATATACATGGTATTTTGCCAAAATATCTAGCTAAAATAAAAGAATAAAGAGTGATGAATGGGGATTCATCACATATTAAGGTTATACTTTTTTTATTTTGGGTACAAGAGTGAACACCCATTTTAGGTGGTTGCATTAGCCCTCACTTCGACTGAACGACTAAGTACTAGTAGACTATTCCTCATTTAGAGCTTTATCTCAACCTGCACTATGGCTTTTATATGTCCATGCTACTAGAAAAGGATCCCACATAGTCTCCCAACACCCTGTCTGAGTTGAGCTAAGTGTGGAGTGCTCGAGTTAATATTAATTCCATATTCAATAGCCATCCTTATAATGAGGAAATCAATTTAGACACTAAGAGTCGAGGTTTGAACACTGGCATGCAGAACTCGGAGATTCAAGTGTGGGACTAGAAGCTTCTAAAATCCTACTTATCAGTGAAGTTCCTATGAAAACTAAGGGGATTAAGGTCATGCCAAGACCACTCCTGTTTTTACCCATGACTCGGTTCAAACCCATTAACTTTTCACCAATGCATATTCATGGTGTGATGAATGAAGTCCATATGCTTGAGATGCATTTTCTTTATGGGTTTTTTATTTTACAAGGATTATACATGTTTATAAGTAATTTACGTTTTATGCATGTTTTAAAAAATTTTAAGTTTTAAAAGAGTTACATGCACCCCGTATAAGTAAGTACGATACCATATAGTACAATGCAATGCAGAGTATGTACATAAATGTAACTCACCTCCCATATACCTTGTGTATGCTAACTATAACCAGGTGCAAAACAAGAAAGGAGAGGGGTAGAAGTTGATTGATCCCTAATGAATCTCCATTTCATCACCTTTGTTATTTCATTTTAACCTTTAAATCTTAGACAAATACATGTATATAGCATTATTTTGCGCAAAATAACCCATGTTATTTACACTATAAATATTGTATAAAATATTATATTTAAAGCCAAAATAAAAGAATAAAGAAAAGAAAAGAAAAGAAAAAGATATGAAATACCATAGGTATTGAATAACCCTAAACCCCAGGACCGAGGCATCATGTCGACTGGATCGACAAAGAATGAAATAGGGGGAGATAAGGGCCAAAAATACAATGAAACCCCTAATTTTTAATTCCCCAATAATTCAATTTGGGATCTACTTCATTCTTTATTATTATACCTCAAATCAATAAACATTGTATATGAAAGTTGTAGATAAAAATACATAGAAAAATATGAAATTTGTTTTATATAAAAATAATGCACAGTGTGCCCTAGATGTCAAAATAAAAGCCAAAATCAAAACTTCCCAGATCTTTATCTTCTCCATACTGTATCAAAATTGACCAAACTCACCGCTATTATTCCTAAAATTAAATTATTTATTTAATTAGGGTGGTTTCATTCAATTTTATAAGTTGCAAAAGTTAGGTTTTGGGTCCTCATTGTGCAATTAAATGGACAGAATAATCACTTTATTTACTCTTTAAAGTTTTCTTTATTTTATATTTTTTTCGTTTTTAAATATTCTTTATAACATATATAAATAATTAAAATAAAATAAAGCAATGAACATAAAATAAATAATTACACTAGAATATATAGACGAGTTATACATACATAAACATATATGATAAATACACCTATTTATTTAAGTATACAAATAACTTTAGACGAATATAATAAAAATATATTTATATGTATATAAATAAGTTATAAATATATGAAATATATATAATAATAAATTTAAAGATGGAAAATAAAATTAAAATACCTAATATATAGGTAAATATACCTATAAATGTACATCCAAAAAGTGACCCACAACAAATAAACTTATATAAATAAATAAATAACATATTAAATACTATGTAAAATAATAAATATTTCTCATGTTTTAACCAAAAATAAAATAATTCATTTATTATTTTTACTTTATTCTTGAATTTATTTTTTTTGTCTCGTAATGGCTAACGTGGCCCAATCAGATTGACCCGCCAATAAACTGAGCCCTCGGAACTCTAGGCCTCTCAGACCTCATCATTGTTCCTTCTTCCTCGATTTTTCACCAATTCATCTTGCATTATTTGGCTAGATTCCTTCAGCAATCTTGTTTATCAATCTTTTCTCTTTCACGCCGCATCGATTCCTTGATCGATGGAGCTCTGTTGTGAATCGTAGCCATGATCCAAGTCTACCATGTATAAAAATAAGCCTTCGACCTCCATTCAAATTTGATCCCTTTTTACCATTGAAATCCCCAACTTCTCATGCATTCTAGCTTCCTGGTGATAGCAGGAAACTCGCCAAACTTGTTGGCATGGAGAAAGAGGCATGGAGGCAGAGATCCAACATCGTCGACCATTCGCGGTGGATCTCCAACCGGATCCCTCTTTCCTGAGGCAGAGCCATAGATTTTAGATTTGTCTAATTCCTAGTGTTAACTTCAGTTGATTGTAGTATTTAGTTTATGTTCTTTCTGAATTTTATTCTGTCAAATCCCAAATTCATAGTTTGTTGGAGCTAAGCTTCGACCACCATTCCCTCACACTCCAACTGTTCTTTGACCCACATATTGCCTTCATTGTCTTCCCCAATGCTTCAGCTACATCCTAGACATTGCTTTCCGTGTTGATCATCCTCAGATGAAGATATCAGAATTTCCATCTTCACCTCATGCCGGAGACTTTCCCCTCGACTCATCCCTTGCCCATTTCCACCTAAAAAGGACCCTTGGATCTCGTATTTTTGTGTGCGTTGACTAACCCTACAGGCTCCAAGGGTCAAAGACCTCTTTCGAGTCAATTTTTGCCAAAGTCAAAGTTCATGGATCGTGTTGCCTTCTTCGACCTCAAGTGCCCCCGGAAGACTTCTTGCCCTTGTCTAACCTTACTAGCAGCTATGCAAGGCTTCCAAGAAACTTTTGTGCTTTGGAGTATCACCTGTGACCGTCGGAGGAGGGAGCTATGCATGATCAAAGATCGAACGTGGTCATGTTCTTCTCTATTCTTCCCGTGAAATCCACGATCGTTCGATCCAGGAGGAGCTCCAAGTCTTCTAGCAGTCATTGAATTCCTTTCCCTACAACCATTCAATCTCGAGCTGAGATCTGATCTCAGCCACTCATCAATGAAGCTATATCCACCATTGAGGAGAAGCCACGTAATTAAGTGAAAGAATTTGTACCCCTTAGCCTTTTTTATTTTATTTATAGTCCATAAAATATTATCTATAGTGCAAAAACTTTTGTATAATTGGGAAGTAGAACCCTATACTTTTAATTATTATACTTAGGTCCATCACCACGTCACGTCATGTGCCCATTCACGTGAGGAGGTGGGCGATGAATCTCCATTTCATCACCTTTATTTTTTCATATAAGAATTTAAACATTAGCTAAATGCATGTAAATAACATTATTTAGCATAAATTAACATATATTATTTATTACATAAATATTGCATAAAATACTGTAATTAAAGCCAAATTAAAGGAATAAAGAAAAGAAAAGAAAAAGAAATAAAATTCCAAAGCTATCCTATGACCCTAATCCCCGAGACCCAATGATGACTAGTTCTACATGGAATAAAGTAGGGGAAGATAAGGGCTAAAAACACAATAAATTTACCAATTTATTTTGCTAAATAATACAGTTTTCGGACCTATTTTAGTTAATTATTTGTATACCTCAAATCAATAAACTTTGTATGTGAAAGTTATAGATAAAACTAAATAGAAAAATACAAAATTAATTTCACATTATAATAATATATAGTGCACACTCAAAATAAAATTCCAAAATCTAAACTTCCCAGACATGTATCTTCTCCACAAGAACTCAAAATGCACCAAAAATCACTTTTAAATATAAATTTTTATTACCTATTTAATGAAGGTGATTTCATTTAATTTGGAATTAAGATGCAAAAGTTATGTTTTGTACCCCTATCGTACAATATGCATGAATAAAATATTCTTTTCATTTATTCTTTATATTTTTCATTATTTTATATTTTCTACAATATTCTAAATATTCTTTACAATATATGTATATAATTAGAATAAGATAAATTCACCAAAAAGATACTAAAATGAATAAGTCTACTTCTATAACATAGATGAATATAGTGTACATATGCATATATAATTAATACTTAAATTTAATTAAGTGTACAAATAAACTCATAAAAATACAATAAAAATATATTCAAGTGCAATAAATAAGTTTTAAATATATCAATTATATGAATAAAATAATAAAATACAAAATATACAATAAATTTAATATATGCAATACATAGGTAAATATACATACGATTTACTTGTAAATATTAACTTGTATAAACAACCTCATAAAAATTAGTAAAAATAGTAAATAAATACTACGTAAAAACTCAGGTCGTTGCGACCTCAATCATTCGCAAATCGGACTCAACAAGAAAATATAAGAACCACCAAATAAAGATAAATCAATAAAATCAAGAACGGTCCTCGCTACTTTTATTAACCTGGCATAGCGACCATAGTCGAACTCAAGGAGCACGGGACGGCCTTGCGGCCTACGAAGTAGTCAAAATCAAAAAATACGGGAGAAAAATATTTTTGGTGGATTTTAATTATTTTTAATTATTTTTGTGTTTTTAATTTTATAAGAAAATGAGAAACCAAGCAAATACAACAATTTATTAAAGCACTCAAAAATACACAGAAAATTCAAACAAAATTATTTTTGAGTTTTTAATATTTTGAGGTATTTTTCATGAATTTTTCAGAAATTTTCAATTTTTATTTGATTTTATAAAAATCAAGAAAGAGGAAAAATATGAGCTATTATGCAGCCAGACTTGAAAGATCAATTAAAAATATAAAATTGATCTAAAAAAGTCTGGAGATAATTTTTATGAAAAATATATGTAAAAACTAAACTACAAAAAAAGTTTGCATTTTTTATTTTTATAGAATTTTTATAAGATTTTTAGGGTTTTTCAATTTTTAAGGTTTTTATAAATCCAAATAAGCTCAAAATTGGACAGAAGCTAAAAACACTCACATTAACTATCAATAATTTTTTTAGAATTTTTAAAGAAGTTTTTATATTTTTCTTTGATTTTCTTTTTCAAACAGTAATAAAAATGCGTATTTTTGATTTTTTAAAAATAGCAAAAAGCCTCAAAAAAGTCCCAAAAATTTAGGAAAATTTTTTTACAGTGGCAGGAGCCACATATCCAAATTTCACCTAATTTGGATTTAATTTGATATTTTATTCAATAAAAACAAGGCACACAACACACAGGGACCTAAATGCAAAGAAACATGGTTCCATGGACTTAAACATAACACGTGTGTAAACTTTAGGGTAAAAGGCGCAAAAAGCTCAGATATTCATCACATGTTTAATAAAAACCACACACAGGGGTATAATTGCAAATATCAAAAACTTAATTTCATTTCATAACAGACAGAAATCCCAAGCCCATACATGCAAATATCCCAAAATATCATGTGACGATGCACGTGTTCCACGTAAACAGGGACTAAAATGCAAATAAAATAAACACGAGGTCCACAATGCAAATATCCAAAATAAAAACAACTACACTAAATATTTACAGGACTAAACTATAAATGCAATAAACAGAGGGGCCTAAGTGATATTACCCCTTTATTTAAGATCGAAGGCTAAGAGGGGGCCACGTGTAGATCTGATGGCTGAGAAACGAGGGCATCCCTTCGTCGATGAACGCTCCAAATGAGCTCCTGATCGAGATCCAACGGTCGAGGCTGCCCGAAGAACGAAGGGGTGAGATCAAAACTGGGGTGAAGCTCGATCTGACGGTGGTGGAGGGTCCTGAATGAACTGGCCTCTGGCGAACTTCGCCGGCTCACTCCATGTGCGCTGGACCTCCTCCTGGGCTGCTGAGATGTGGAGAAGAAAGCTCGGCCTCTTCCGCAGCTGGTGGGCACCTCCGATAAGGCCGAGAAGCTTTGGGGAGCTCCGCGATGGTGGAGGAGCCAAGCTCCTGTGCTTGAACGTGCAGACCCTCAGATGGGTCTCATTGACCTGCAAAGTGGCACAGGACGAACGCTGGGTCGAGGGCAAAGTGCCTCGACCCGGTTAGGGGTGGAATGGCGATCGGAAAGGGGGCGGAGCGGGGTCTCCAGCGAGGCGACGACGGAGGAGACTCGGTTCTTGGTTTCGGGGCGAACCAAGGTGAACGGAGTGGCGTAGAACGTGGATAGGGGTCTAGTGAGTGTGAATCAGGGGTCCGATGATCGAATGGGTGACTGAGATGGTATGAATTAGTCGGCGACTACCGACGACGCTAATTGGTCGTGAATGAAAATTATGTGAAACTAAGGAGAATCGGGGATACCTGATGGCAGAGGTCGACTGTGGATGAGCTGGCGGAGCTCTGGGGGTCTTTGCCTCAAGGATTCGTCGGGGTCCGAGGCTCGACGCACCTCGCGGCGGCGCACGGCGAGAGAGCTCGCCGGATCAGTGGCTGGGGACAACTCCTCCTCACTGCGACACCGCCCTCGGATAGCTGTCACTCTAAGGAGGGTGATGGAGGTCCTGCGATTTAAAGGCGGAGCCAAAGATGGCGTGAAAAGTGCGGCGGAGGTGTGGCTTTATACTGGGAAGGGTCCGGCTAAATGGAGTCGGACAGGGTCGCTCGAAGCACGGACCCCTAGGCAAACCTCCGGGCGAGGATCTCAGACGATTCAAGAATAATCGGGGCCCAGGGTTTCGGTTGATGGCGATCGGATCAATGCGCGAAAAATAGGAGAAAACAGGTCGGCGCACGGATCTGCGAAGAAGAGGTCCGCGGGGGAGAGTTGACCGGGGGTCAACAATCCCCCGTAGACTAATCAGAATTCCCCATTTATTAAATATTTGGAAATTCAATTAAAAATAGTAGATTATTTTATTTTAAAAACTTTTCTACATGAAAAATGTTTATTATTTTTCAGATTATTTTTAGTGATTTTTATTTAATTTTTTGAAAAATATATAGCATATTTACGTTATACTATTATTATATATACGTATATACATATATATTTTTTATTTTTATTTTTAGTTGTTTATTTTTGTATAATTATTCCAAATTTATATTTTATTTATTTACAACATAAATTTGGGAATAATAAGGTATTTTTATTTTATTTTTATGATGTATTTACATGGGTTAAATAAATAGGTGTATATACATATGTACATGGTATATATACAAGGTGGAAAATGCTTTTTCTTTTTCTTTTTCTTTTTGTGATTTTTATTTTATTTATTTACACCATAAAATATGGAGTATATAATTTTTTATTGGATTTATTAATGATTTACAAGGAGAAAAAATAGGCATTTTATTGTATATACATGGTCTATATACACTGATGAGAGAGAATTGTATTTCTGTTTACTTTTCCATTTTTATTTTAGTTTTATTTTTACAAATATGTACAAAATGTGAGAAACACTTTTTTATTTTTATTTTGAGGAAAATAAATTTTATTTATATACATGGGGGTATGTACATACATGATTGACCTTATCTCTCTCTACTTGGGTTCTTTTGCGATCAGGCCCATACTGAGCCCTCTTTTGGGATTAGGTCACTAAATATTTATTCTAAATATTTCCCTCTTTTTCTTGTGTTTCTTTATTCCTTTATTTTTACTTAAAAATATGCTAATTATGCATATTTACAAGATGCATGTATTTTGGCAATTTATGATATTTACACACATTTACATGGTATTTGGCTAAGGTTTCTAGCTAAAATAAAGGAATAAAGAGTGATGAATGGGGATTCATCAAAAATAAAAATATTTGTCATTTTATACCCTAAAATTAACCAATTCATTTACTCTTATTTATCTATTTTATGAATAATTTTCTATTCCCTTTTTCCTCGTTGGTCCACGTAGACCAACCATGGCCTTTCTTTTGTTGACCTTGGTTAACTATATCTCCCACCATTCTGACTCTTGTCAGAACCTCAATCTCCCCATTTTATCGAATTCTCTAGGCCGTCGTGATCACCAAATCACCTTGAGATCTTCTTCGATTATATTCCCATCACAATCTTCCTCCACACGCCATCATCAGATTCCGTCGAGCCATGAAACAATCTCGATCAAAGTTAGACTTACCCTTTTCTGTAAATAAAAATCCATTTCATTCTTTTATTCTTTGATCCCTCTCCAAGCGTTGAAGCCTTCTACCCTTCACACGTGTGTGTTCCAGGTGATAGCAAGGACATCCCCAAGGTGTTAGCGAGGTAGACAGAGGAAGAGTGGTGGTCCAAGACATCGCTCCGGCGAGGCCTCTGCTCCCTAGTTTTGAGGTATGAGCTACGCCTGCTTTATCTATTTTAAGGTTTATTTAATCTTAGCTTTCTCATTCCTACATTTTAATTTGTAATTAGATCTGTATCCTAGCCGTATTTCCAATTCCTTCGATCGCCTAAGCTCCCTGCTCCGATCATGTTCTGTCATGCTCCAGATTGTTTCAAACCCCTTATCCATGCCCATTTCATTCCATATCACTTTCTTCATCGAAACCACCCTTCAACTCAACTAGACTCTCCTTGGATCCGCGAATCAGGGCTCCACCTCTGCCCTTCATTGGATCCCTTCTGATCGCCTCCATCTTCATGTGCATCGGCTTCAAATCAGATTGAGATGATTTGCTTCGAGCCCAAGATCTTTCTTCTGCGAGCACTAGTAGCAAGGGACACAAAGAGGATCGATTTCAATGTATGAGAAGCTACCCAAGCACCCAGAACTTCGATGAGCTCCATGCCCCTTACCAACGTAGCCTAGACCTTCTTGTTGGTGCCATTTGATGCGGAAGGCTCCCAGTAGGATGATGGACCAACCAGCAACAAGAATGGAGGCTGAAGACATGATTTTTCCATGCTCGAAGTAGCTCCTCGGAGATGTTCTTCCCTATTCATCATGGTGGCTCCAACACCGTCGGATTGAGGAGTGACTCCAGTTCATATCAACGTCATCCGATGCCCCGCTCCACCATCAGATCAAGGGCAAGAATTAATCCCAGGAATCTAAAGTGAAGTAGTATATGTGTATATGTAACACTGATCGCATATGTGATGACCATCTGACTGTCCATTAACGTGCAAATAAAGGGGTAATTGTTGATGACCCCTCCGTCTTTCTTTATTTAGTTTAATATTATAAGTTCTGTTTAGAGTGTAAATAAATGTCTTTATTTTGCAAGGAGCCCCTTACCTTTTCTTGTATTTACATCTATGTCCATGCCAGCCACCTCACATGGTCCCTATGTGATGGGGGCATTTTACACATATACCCTTGCGGATTTTTGTATATGTATTTCGTTCATTAAGTTATTTATTCAATGTTAATATTTTTGTATAAATTATGAAAGGGACCTAGAACTTACGGATATTGCATTTATGCCCTTTATAGGGTGAGATTTATTTTGATTATATATGGATTATTGCACACTTGCCTTGGATTTTGTTTGACGGTTCTATAGTACATGAATACATGTTTTTATTTGCAAAATGGTCCCTACAAACATTTTATTTTTATTTATATTGTTTACTTTATTAAAAATAGCTCCTGTTTGAATTAAAATTTGGAAAATTTTGTGTATATGCTTGGAATGGCGTTACTTCACTCCCTAATTTTTACTTTGCATTTAGACAATTCTTCGTTTATTAAAATTCAAACAAGGACCTTGTTTTCCTCTAACTTTAAAATTAAAACTATAAACCTTTTAGAAAAAAATCAAGAAAAATATTTTTTATTATAGTATTTTTTCCTCCAGACTAAAAATCCCTAAAAATAGAAAAAGAAAATCATAAAAAATTTAAAATATCCAAAATCCTTACAAAATTATAAAATTTTTTCTAAAAATCCAATAATATTTATTTATGTCTCAAATTTTTTTATATTGTATATTAACTATTATCTATTAAAAATCATTTTTAGGAATTTGGACCTATTTTATTTTTTTAGTACTTTAAACATTCGTCGATTTGAAAAAGTCACTATATCAACTATTTTAGACTTTACAATACCTAAAATTTATCAAAAAATCCCAAGAAATATTAAAAAGATATAAAAACCATAAAAACATTTTTATTTATTGAATTTTTGTTATTTGTATCTATATTTATAATTATATTACTCCACATTGTATTATATGTTTATGTATCCTTAAGATTATTATTGCTTCTTATAAATACCTTATAATTATTTTTGGAACACTAAAAAATAATATACACGTAGACTATACTTATTAATATTTTCTGATTTTTGTATATTTATTGTATATCTATTATTATATAATACTTATATGATACATATCACATCTATATAGTTACATATATACCCATACTATGTATATTTAAAATAAAAGGAAAAATAAAAATAAAAAATTATGTAAAGTAAATAAAGACTAAAAAATAATAAAAAAAGTTAATTGAATTAGTTATTAATTTATTTATTTTAAAACTCATTAATTAATTATATGAGTAAATATTATATAAAATATATTAGTATTTATTCATCATTCATTTATAAATAATAAACTTGTTATACCGACTGGCTTCCTTGTGTTTGACACCCTACTCTATTTGTCATTATACACATTTATTTGTAGTGTTATAAAAGATTTTTATTCACATCCATTTATTTATTGCTTGATATTATTGTGTGGGTTAATTATTGCTTAGCTACTTGGGTTTAACGAGCGGTCAATCAACGATTGTCTCTCTACCTTGTAGATTGGGATGGTCGCTTTGCTCTGTTCAAGTGTAATTAATCACTAGCCATTTTGTGGGGATCCCCCTTAGGAATTGGGTTATTATTTAGTCCATAAAATTTGTATTCTAGTTGAAACTTTTGGGATATCTTACATGAATGACCTACTGATTTTGAATATTACATTTATACCCCTACTGGCATTATATGAATTATATATTCGAGAAAATTTGTGCAGAGTCCCCCATAGTTTCATTTTGGGTTATGGACTACACTTTACTTAATTATATCTGTGTTAAGTTCCCTGCCTATTTTTGTATTTTTATTTATTTATTTCTTACATTAAAATATCATTTTACATTAAAAATTCGTAGGAAATTTATTATAAGTGCCTAGCATCGTATTAATTCACAATTTGCATGACCATTTAAAATATATTCGTTATTTAAAAATTCAAAAATATTACATTTATTCCATGTTTTCATTAAAAAATACATAAAAATAAAAAATTGTTTTGAAAAATTATAAAAAATTACGATTATCTATTGTTGTATTTTGAACCTACATATCAAAAATCACAAAAAAATGAAAGAAAAATTAAAAAATTACAAAGCCTCTCAAACCAAAAAAAAATTAAAATTTCTTTAAAATCTAAAAATACCATTTTTTATTTCTGTGCCTTATTTATATTATATATAGATTAAAAATATTTTTGGAAATTTTTGATGCTTTTATATATTTTTAAATTCCAACAAATTAGGGTACATATTTTTTCCATAGTTTTGCTCTTTTCATTCAATTAAAAAATCAAAAATTAACAAAAGACTGAGAAAAACTAAAAATATATTAAATACAAAAAGATAAAAATATTTTATTTGGTCTATTTTGAGTATTTGTTGCTATATTATATTTATATTAATCTATATATTATATACATATATCTATTTATTCATATTTGTATTTATTATTATTATTATTAAAATTCCCTTTATATTTTTAAAACAATTAAAAAATTATACTTAGGGTATTTATCTGATTTTCTTTATTATATATATTATATATATTATATATCAATTATATTGTATATAGTTCTTATATAGTGATATATATCTTATATATAAGAAAACTAAAAATCAAGAAATATAAAAATATAAAAATATAAAATAAAAAACAAAAATATAAATTAAATTTCCAAAAAAAATAAATATTACAAATCCACAAAAAAGTAAAAATACTTATAAAAACACAAAAGCACTTATTGTCTTTTCTAGTCAATTTTTGTGGTTTATTCATGTTGCTTCTTTGTGGTTCGACCCCTACGCTTGCATACTCTACATATCATTATGTAGGGTATAATAAAATTTATCTCACTATTATTCATTGATTGAGCATTAGTGTGTATTATTGGTTGATGTGCATTGATTGAGGATATCTGACAGCCGAGAGAGGCATCGACAAAACAATTGTCGGACCTAACTTGTTAGACACTGCAGATCCTGGAAGACTAGACGTTAGGATCCCTCCTCAATCTGTGCATTCATCAATCCCCCTATACTTAGGCTCTCGTCAGCCTAAGTATTGAAGAAGTTAAAAACGAGGCAGCTGAGGGCAAGAAGAGGAATGATGAGTATATACATGGTGGGCATTTGTCCTTATACATAGCCCTTGGCCTAAGTATATAATAAGTACAAGGGGACCGATGGGATCGGGGGAAGAATGTACATAGGATCAAGGAGGTTTCAAACAAAACTTCTTGCGGCAACAAGGCAGAAAGGAGTATGGAAGTGAATAATGTGACGAAGAAGATTCAAATACCTCGTTAGAGTCACTCTCAGAAGAATAGTAATGTTCGACAGAGGTTCTTCGACTATTTTTGATCTTCAGATGCTCACTCAAAATGTGTTCATTCACATGATTAACCAACTTGACCTTAGATGATGAATATCTCACGAAAAGCTGTCTGACTGTTCATAACTATTCACTTCAATCTGTCTAGCAGAGCCTAGAGAAGAATCCTCAAAAAGATACATGTATATAGTCAAGTACCTAGCCGGTTTGCTAGGACCTGAAGCAAGGAGGGAGGAAGGCCATACTACTTCTCCCCTCTACTAGAAACTAGACTAGATGATGTGAATCCTTTGAACTATGTAAGGTGTTGGACATTCTTTTTAGCTTGGTTGGTAGTCTAGATATGGGTTTCATAGGTTCCTCAACAGATGAATCGAGTTGTTCATTAAGCATCTTGTCCAAGGTCCGCAAACATCTCGAGTATGTGCTAGTGCTCTCCGTCGTGATGTTTTGGGTGTGTAAGTCTACTATTTCCTTTAGGGGTGTGATATAACCCAGCTGTCAGATAGATTACTTCTTTGATTAAGGTATAGTAGAATCACATATTATCATCTGGGAGACATAAATGTATCTAATAGATTCAAAGATTGGATCTTTACCTAACTTGAAAACTAAAAATATAATCAGACCTACCTTTGCAGTCTTTATTTATGAAGTTGGTGCACTTGGGGTTTGCAATGTGTTTTGTATTGTGTGTAAAAAGACACTGCACTTGCAAATAATTGACTGTGTTTCATGAATCATTCTCCACCTTCATTTGTAAATACATTGGAATATTGATATTCATACCTAGACCTCATGGGTCGAGCTTACATGACCATATCTCGATCATATTCATCATTTCTTTTATTCTAGAAGAACCATTTCTTCGAGACAGATCTTTCCCGTCCATTATTCCCTTCCTCTTCACATATTCCATTCTATGTCCCAACTTCTTCTTTGGTTGAGATGTTAAGATATGAACCACTCACAAACTCAGAATCAAATGAATATTATGTGGATATAATGGAGCGAGTGACTTAGAGTATGTAAAAGAGTGTAACCGAACTTAAAAGAGAAACACGGTTCCCATTTACAATAATCAACTCATTCTTTGAACCATCCCTTACTCATGACGACTCTCTCCTCAAGTACCATCACTTTTCCATTGACCATACACTTGAAATTCATAATAAAGGAAATAGGACTCATGACCAGATCACAGGTGAGAGGAATGACCATTACTCGACTCATGATTGCTTGCTGGAGTCACGACATGATGAATGCAGTTATTATTCTCAAAGTCATGAGATGATTACAGATGACATAGCTCAAATTAGCAGAGAATCGATGCTTTAATTGATCAACTTGATAATATCATCCAGATGGTTAAAGAAATGACTAATAATCAAGAATGAGCGGGGACATCACAAAGCGAAATCGAGACACATCATGTGTACCATATTCAGACACAAACCACCACCAACACACTCACTATTCCACCGACTCTACCAAAAACACCAAAAAATTAAAAAAAAAATAGACAACATTGAAATGGAAGCATTATGCAAAAGCATGATCTGAGAACATCCATTAATCAAGACCATAAAGTATGTGCCCCTTCATAAGAGATTTGTGAAGAGTCAATTACACCTAAGAATACAAGTAAGAAATGATCAAAGATTGAATTTCATTTAACTACTATGGCTAGTTCAATGATGATGATTCAAAAGACTAAGAGCCGCAGAGTTAGGCAGTTGAACAGGTTAATTGTGAAATTTAGGATACCGAGTTTACTCATGTTTAGATAGATGATGACTCGATTTAGGATTCCATGAGTGGGATTCGGGCTCTCACCCCTTTGCATTCCGTAGCCAACTTAAATACCGATCTCATGTGATTTTTAAAGAGAGAGTAATATCTAGAGTGAATGAGTTGACACATTTAAATAAAATAAGAAAGGAAGAAAAGGGAAAAGAAAACGAGATACATGAAGGGGAAGAGGAGATGTACCGAGGGAGCAAGGGAGGGGAGGAGAATTATAGACAAGGTGATAGTAGTTTATTTATAATCAAGGGATAGATTAAAACACAAAAATCATAAGAAGCGATGAACGGGACAAACCTCAACGAAGCAACTAGAGAGGACAACATTACTGGCTTTTAGAGTTGTAAATATCACAACTTGAAATAGCAATCTAAAGGCTAAAAAGGATAGACAAAAATAAGTTAACAATATCATATATGTGAAAACCTTATTAGCAAACATTCCATCACATATTTCTTTCCTGCAAAACCAAAGTATAGTATATATTATAATGAAGGTATTACTTCTAATAAGCAAACTGAGGTGGTTCCCAATGGCATTCCATTATATACGTAAAAAAGGCACATGAAATCCAATCGATACCTCTTTTGTTGACTTTCCTAAGTTTGAGAACGATGAAATCACACTAAAAATGCAGTGATTTATAAAATCAAACTTTTTAAAACAAAGGGCACAACGAATAGCAAGATATACATCATGTCTTTGCAATTTTTTTGCGTAAAAGAGCTTATCATGAAAGCATAACTAGATAAAAAAGAAGGAATTTTTACCCAAGAACCTTATAAAATTAATAAATTACGTTCTCGATCTCTGAAATATCGATATTCCTCCATCGACCTCCTAAATTTATTCCGTCTTACCCCACATACTCTGCATTTACTTTTACCTTTACTTAAGTCAATAACATGAGTTAGTCTAACCGGAAAATCATTCCACGGCAGATCTTTATCCTCTAGCACCTCGGGTTCATGAGGGTGTCAACAAACACCCGGAGGACATCGCTGGAGCGATTGGATTTCATGAGGGTGTCGACGATCATCGCAATTGGAGTGGGGGCGATGGATTTTTTCAGGATGAACCGATCATCGTCAGACGGGAGCGAGTCGAGCCACGGATCAGCAGGGGGATCAGGGTCACAGCAGCAGCAGGTGCTGGCGTTCGAGTGATTGATGGGGAGCTTGAGGGCAAAGGAGTGGATGGGGGACATTGAAGGATATGGAAAAAGTCCTTAAGCGCATCACAGAAGTGTGATGATCATATCGTATGTGATCAGGGGCGACTAGTCATACTAGTTTCTTGGGGTAGAAGAATTTAAAAACTTAAAAACGATGAATCCACATGATCCAAGAACACTTCTCGAATCATTTCATCTAAAGCACATGCAAGTATTAAGGTTACCTCATGAAGTGTGGTTGCGATCGATTCTCTAAATGAAAAGACCTCCTGTCTCAAGTCCGATCCAACAGAGGAGACGCTTGCTAGCGCATTGATGAAACACGTGCTCCTCACAATCCATGTTGATAGATCATTTCTGCCTTCCTATAATACAATATATCATTCTTAAGTGAGGTAGAAAACGATTCATTACATCACCTCTGTTTCACTCCTTCAAGTGGAGGATGCAATTCATAAACTCATACTGATCAAAGTCCCTTAGGTTGGATGGAAACATTTTAGAACTATTTAAATCTTTTTGACATACCATGAAGAGGGATTTTTTGATACAATGAACTATGTTTCTGATAGGGAGAAAAATCTCGAAAATATTAAGTATATTAAGAACTCAATAATTTCCTTAATTTAGAAATCGAGTGATCCAGAACAAATTGAAAATTATAGACCCATTAGTTTTATCAAGTTGCCCTTCCGTATTGTCTCTATAATTCTCGTTGATCGTCGGGCTGTGAAATTAAACTCCTTTTTTTCAAATGATGAATCTCCATTTCATCACCTTTATTTTATCATTTTGGCCTTAAAAACCTAGCTAATGCATATCATTATTTTGTACAAATTAGCATTCATTATTCATTTTTTATTATATATAAAATACATTTTTCAATGTTAAAACTATAGAATAAAGAAAAGAAAAGAAAAGAAAAGAAAAAGAATAAAATACTTATTTTATGACCCTAAATCTCGAGACCAAGTAATAATTGATTTGGTCGACAAGCAATAAAGTAGGAGGAGATAAGGACCGAAAATAATCACTAAAATCCATTCTTTAATTTTTTTATAAGTATTTTTTGGGAATTATTTTATTTTCTTTGTTTTATACCTTAAATAAAGAAACTTTGTACATCAAAGTTGTAGATAAAAATAAAATAAAAATACAAAATAGGTTTCATACAAAAAATAATATATTCTATTTATTTTATACTCTATATAAAAAGCCAATATCCAACTTCCCAGATCCATAGCTCCTAAATAAGAAATCAAAATGTATCAGAATCACCTTTGAATGTTTATAACTTTTAATAACCTATTTAAATAAGGTGATTTCATATTTTTTAGAGTTAAGGTGTGAAAGTTAGGTTTTGGAACCCTATTATATAATTTATCTATATAAAATATTTATTTTATTTATTCTTTATTATTTTTATAATTTTAAAATTTTGAAAATATTTTTTATAATATATGTACATATTTAAAACATAATAAAACCATTCATAAAACATAAAAATAAAATATGTGTATAAAATACATAGATGAAAAACCTATACTTATACCAATATAATATATACTTATATTTTTTCAAGTATACATAATATATCAAAAAATACAAAAAAATATATTTAAGTATAGAAAAATAAGTTATAATTTTATAAAATAAGATAATAAAATAATAAATTACAAAATACAAAATAAAAATAGAATACATTAAACATGGATGAATATACCTATAAATATGCACTCGAAAATTAACTTATAATGATAACATCATAAAAACAAATAAAAATAATATTAAAATACTACATAAAATGATAAAAAAATATGTTTTATTAAAAATTAAATAAATAATTTAATATTTATTTTTGAATTATTTTTTTCTCTGATTTGCCATTTTGCAGATGATGTGGCCCAATCAGGCGACACCATCCATTGTCCAAGGGTTTAGGTCTAGGGTTGTCAGAACGACTTCGTCTCTTCTTGATTTTCTACCTATTGATACATAGATCGAGAGAGATTGTACTCTTCATGATATTTCATCTTTGCAAATCCTTGATCCACGCCATGTACCCTCCTGACACCATACCTTCTTCCTACACTAGTGATCCGCCCTTGAACATCGCTCTATCATCACCTATACAAAAAGACCACCCCCGGTTTCTTCTCAAATTTGAATCTTTTTCCCTCTCGATTTCTTCCCCATTTCATGTGTCTGGGCTCGAGCTTGGTGACAACAAGGTTTCCCTCCAATTTTGTGAGGAGAGGTTGAGCGTGGAGACGTGTTCCAGCCATCTCCGGGCACTGCCACCGTTGAGGTACTGATCTTATGGCTCCGGCCATTTGAGTTATTGTTTTCATGTTATTTAAGTTTATCCCTAGTTCTTAACTTTCTTTTTATGCATTTAATTTGGCTTTTAAGCAACTGAATCAGCATAGAATCCACCATTCGTTGTTCGTCAGAGGCTGGCTCCGATGAAGCCCTCCATTGTGTTTCCGATTGTCTCCCGACTCGTCGCCACCACCATTGTCCTCCCCTTCCAGTTCTCCACATGTGCAATCCATCTATCCAACCAGATCCTCTGTGGATCTACAATTAAAAGCCCAATCCCTACACCCTCGTCAGACTTCACTGCATGTCATCATTCCACCTTTGTCTTCCTCTAATAAAGGCCCAAACCTCTGCCCCCTTCATATTGTGTATTTTCCTAACCATTTGCAGGGCTGGAAGGACCCATTTGAGGGTCCCCTGAAGTCGATATCACCCTCTAGGAATTGAAAACTTATAGGGATCCATCGCTAAGACCCATACCTCATTGATGGATCTGAACGACTCGTCGGAGCTATAGGAGCACGTAGAGCTATGGAGCATCACGAGGAGGCTGAGGAACACATCGGGCTCTATCAAAACTCTCCTCGGGTGAGTTCTTCTATTGTTCTTCCACATCCTCTTTCCGTCGTCTGATCAGCAGAAACGTCCTAGTTTTCATCAACGTAGTTGGATTAGACCCACTTTGGCATTGTCAGATCAGCAATTGTTGCGCGAAGCGGTATCACACATCCTCGAGCTAATGAGTGGCAAGTGGGTGGAGTTGCACCGTCCGATCGTGCTTAGTTGTGGTAAACTTGCATATCTGACCCCCTTGTTTTTGTATATTAGTATTTAAGATGCAAACTTTCATTTGTAGTTGTAAATTATTTTGAGTAATTTGCAAGTATGACCCTAATACTCTGATATTGCATATTGGTCCCTTTCCAGTGAGGCTCACATGCCTCTTCACATGGGTTTAGCTATTTTGCATCGAGACCCACTCGGCTTTTGTTATTTGTATTTAGTCTAAGAAATTTGAACTACAATTTTAGTATATTTGCATATTGACCTTAATCTTTAGTTTATTTGCAAATATGCCCTACTAGTTCATTGATTTTTAAATGTTTATTTCTATTTATTAAATATAGAAATCATGCCTTTAAAATTGCCAAAAAAATAGGGTTTAGCTCCTAATTGCACACACTTTCTTGCCATATTTTAGATTTGTAATTAGGATGACTAATATTTATTAAAAATAAAAAAGAACATATTTTTGCCCTATTTGACTTTCAAAACCCACAAAAAATATAAAATTGTTTCGAAAAAATCCCCCAAAAAATATTTAGTTTATTTAGGAACTTTGAACCTTCAGACCAAAAATCACTAAAAATAGAAAAAAAATATAAAAAATCAAAAATTATTAAAGGCATTTATAAATGATGCATTCTATAAGCCTCAGGTCTTTTGACTTTAGCGGAAGAGAGAGGGCTCAAAAAAGCAGGGAAGCGGCTACGCTTCTTCTTCCCCTGGTCGAACTCATTCAATCTCGTCTCTTTCCTGACGCACCAGTCCGCTATCACCTTCCTGACTTCCATTATCAAATAGCACTCATAGGCTGACTACAGGCTTAAAAGAAAACCGGTTCTAGCCTTTTCTTCGATCTTCTTCCTGAATACCTTGATTTAAGGCCAAGAAAGCATATTATCTGAAGCAGGGTCAAGACAAGCACTACTACGAAAAATTGTTTTGAAGAATTTGGATATTATTTGCTAATTTTAAGTTTTATTTCAATTTTGGATATTTGTTTAATCTCTGATTTGGGATATTTTTGAATTTAAAATCCATAAAAAATAGAAAATTTTCTTAAAAATACAGAAATAGTAAAAATTTAATAAAACCCAAAAATATTTAATTATGTTGTTTTTATTTATTTTTAGTTGTATATATTTCTATATTATCCTATATTGTTTATATAGCCTTATATACGCTTTTATTATATATTTAAAAAGGAAAAGAAATAATCGTAAGAAAATATAAAAAGTAAAAATTATAAAATTAAAAACAATTAAAAATGTAAAAATATAAAATTAGAAATATAAAATTAAAAACACACAAAAACAAATAGACAACAAGAAGCACACATTTTTGTCTTTATTTGCACCATTCTCTCGTTTGCTCTATGTGTTCGACCTCTACACAACTTGCACATATACACATATATAGTAGAGTTACAATAAATTTTAACTCCACATATTTTACTTTTCACTGCTTTATACATATTGTGGGTTAATTATTGATTTAATCCGAGGTTCTTGTCATGCCTTGTGTGGAGTACAAGATTGATATAATTCCTGACTTTTCACCCATTCAATCTGCCTTCTAAAAAAGGTTAGTTCATGATCGTTTATTGGTTACATCGAAGATTCTAAGCTCCTTGATCAACTCCTACCACAAGGCCATTGTTTTTAAGATTGGATTTCGAAAAGCCTTTGACACCCTAAATGTAATTTCATGATTAGAGCCTTGAAAATCTCGGGATGCTCAAATCGGTTCATCCACTAGATTTTGTTCATTCTTTACACAACCAATATCTCCCTCAAAATTAATGGGATTCTCATGGGTTTCTTCAACCCCATAGTGTGGTTCATCATGGAGATCCTATGTATCAGTCACTCTTCATTAATTCGATGAACATCCTTGATGGTATGCTAAAAAAAGTCTTAGAGATGGGGAAAATTCATGGGCTCAATGCACCTAGTATGACATCCAAAATTATAAACATTCAATTTGCAGATGACCTCCTTATCTTCCTCCATTATAATGTGGATTCACTTAGAATCTTCGAAAGCACTCTTCAGATTTTGACCCTTATCTATGGGTTGCAAATAAATAGAGATATCCTCACTCATCTTCCTTAACTTATGTCTGTCCGAAATCAATACCCTTAAATTCTCTTTTGAATGGGAATTGGAAATTTTCCAATCACCTCTTGTGCTTTCCTCTTGCCTCCTCAAATCTTCCTTATCCTACTGGAGGCCTTTGATTTATAAATTTTCTGAAAAATTAAGTGGCTAGAAGGCATGCATGCTTGCCTTACCTACTAGAGTCTTTTTATTAAACTATAACCTCACTCCCCTAGACTAACACATTATCGCTACTCTTGTGTTGCCAAAATCAATGATTGAGATAATTAACAAAATAAAATGTGATTTCCTTTAGAATGGTAACACAAATGTGTAAAAAGGAACCCAATGGCATGGAAAAAGATATGTTGCCCAAATGTGAATAATGGTTGGGGCATCATTGAACTAGAAAGTTTTAACTGTTGTGTGCTCTCCAAAAAAAAATTCCATCTTAAAGAGCGAAAATCCTCTCACCGGAGACATGATTAAGGCATCCTATTATCATGGGGAGCAAATCTCCCTCCACTCTCATGCTCAATGTAGACACTCCATAGTTTGGAAATCTGTGATTAAGGGATCAAAAAATATCCCGCTTGGTTTCTAAAATAGTTATTAGCTTGGGGAAGAACACCTACTTCTGGATGGACCCCTAGCTGGGTTGGACTCCCCTTAAAGACAAATTCCCATAATTACCACCCTATCTTCGAAATAAAAAAGATACTTGGGCTAATGCTTTTTGCAAACTAGGGGCTCTCAATAATTGGCTCGCTAGCATACACTCTAGTAATGTTCTTCCACATTGAAGTAAAGCCATCCAATTGAAAAACATCCTCGCCTGGTTGTACATGATGACTTGAAAATGGACAACATTATATCCTCTCCTATATTGGTGCCTCGGAGATCATCAAAATCAACACATCTATTGCATCCTCCCACATGGTGGCCTCTCTCCAAAATTTGATCGTAGATTATGGAAGCATTTGTTTCACCCATGTGTATCATACTTCCTTTGGCTGCTTCTACATAGAAAACATCAAACGCAAGAATATTTGAATAAATGTGGCTTATGCTTGTCAAACAGTTGTCATTTGTATAAGAAAATAGAAGAAAACATACTCCATATTCTATGCACATATGATTTTTCTAGAAACTTATTTGGCAAAGTTGGCTTGCTATCATCTAGGCTACTTTTCACCCATTTTTTTCAAGATTGAGTTTGAATCCCTAATTCGAGGACATAATATGTTTTTTCGCAGAAACTGCTACTATTTGTAAATAAAGATGTAAATAAAGATGTAATAGGTCCTTTGAGGGAAAAGAAATCCCTCTTCAAATTCTTTTTTCTGATGATAATAAATTCCTCTGGCTTCATGTCACAAACAAATAAATTTTTTTATTGATTTCCATTTCTTGACTTTTCACAGGCCATGAAGTGCGGGAGCCTCTGTGTGACCTCAACTGACCTGCAGCAGGAGAAAGTCTTGCTAGAGGAATTGACTCCTCTCGTTCTTGTTCAGATGGACTTTTTTATGGTTTCAGTCAGCCTCTTGTACGTTTGGGCTATAATCTAAAAGGCTTTTAGTCCTTGGTCTTTGATTTTAGTTTTTGTTTCTATGAGCTCTTTCCGATTCTATTAAAGTATGCGCGGTCATGGAAGAACTCTTGTAATGTGCATTATCATACTTTTCTGGTTATCTTAGTCGAATGGAAAAGTGATCGTTTCTAAAAAAAATTAAAAGGATTTTGTGATCAATTATGTTATAGATAACACAAACACAATGCATCATTGGGAAAAAATACATAGGAAAAAATACACTTACCATCCATCCAACCCCGATAACCTCGTGATCATTGTCAACTTTATCATCACTAATCCAGATGTAAGCACCGCTTGCTTGATCTGGACGAATATCGTCGATTCCGTACCTACTAAACTTTGGACTGCCGCCATAAAAGATTGCTTCTACAGTTCTCCACCCTGCATACTAATCACACAAAATTGTTTCAGCTATCTATATAATTCATAAAATAATTCAGTGATTTATATAAGTCTATATGGTATAGGTAAATCGACTATATATGTAATTTAGTATCTATAACAACAGGTGACAAAGCATGGGTTGAACTTCGTATTTCAACTATATATATACTTGTGTTTCATTTGTTATAACAAGTTTTCACATGGTAGCCTGTGTAAACAATTCAAATTGCAATGGCATATACAATAGATGGTACTTTACGGATAATGCATTTGGAAAAAAAGATGTTACATATGTAGGGTTTTATTTCTTACTCCGTTACACTATACGCTATGTTTTGCCTTGTACTATTCTTAGAGGAAATTATATCCTAAAAATCTAATATGTAGGACATATGTGTAATATTTTTTTAATGTTGTTCTGGATAAGTTCCATATTGATCGGGGATATATTTATTATGAAATAATTATAGGGTTAGCTAAATATTGCCTACACAGACCTCTTTTTCAAAATATTTTATATCAAACATGGGACCTTTTATACGAAACTTAAAAGAAAAGAAAAAGAAATCCACTTATATGTAATATGAAATCTTAGGCGGATTATATATCATATATGCATCATTGATTTTTTTACTATAGTCTATATAAACAAGCCGAATTTAAAATAAAGAGCATTTTTCAAATTATCTATTATTTTTTCTTATTATATTTTTTTGCACAGTATAAATATTTTTTTTGAAAACCTAACCTAGATGGAATGAGGGCGTGTACATATATACTTACACACACTCACTGCAACACCTCAAATACAGTCTAATATCTAAAACTCACAAAGTGAGAGAGTGGATTATAAATAGTGGGAATTAGTGCTCGACAACTTGGGCAGACTCATTTTGAGTAGTTAAGGAGGTTCCCTTGGATAGTAAAAAGGGCTATCGAAGCGGACCTAATCTTGGAGCATACAACCACTAGTATTACTGAGAATAAATGATGAGTCATCACCTAAAATATTATCCCACGTCTGGACCTCAAGAAGTATGAGATTGGGTTATAAGTTGTGGGAACAGTATTTAATAATTTGAGCTGAAGTATTTTGGGTAGTTACAACGGGTCTAATTGGACAACATATTGTTAGGATAAATTTTCCTTGATAATGGTATCGGGATCAAATCTTGAGATATTACATACTAATACATGGGTGTGTACATACATACATGTGTGTCTATGTGTATGGGCACATACACGTGTTGTATGTGAGTGTGTACACACAATTGTAAAATTCCTTATATTGAATTATATATGTATTACAAAACACTTTCACAGTAACTATATGGCTATTAAGAAATACTCATATTGTGTCTATGTTTATCTTGTAGTCGAGATATTCAAATAATATAAACCTTGAGATTTTATAAAAGAATATTTTAAAAATAAGTTGACAGTTTCACATGTCATTGTAGCAATTCTTAAACTAATTCGGTAAGGTTTGAAATAGTGATAATTTTATTGGAAACGGATTCTTCGTATAGATTGAACTGCATAAAAATCTGAAATATCTGTGTTCTCTAAGGGACAAATCTTCTTTTATGTTCTACTATATTTATCTTGTTTCACAAGTTCGTTTGATATGTATTGTTTTAAATATGTGCTCTTGGGAATATGAAATGCTCTTATGGAATTCTAAAAATGCATTCCTACCATCTTCAATGACATAGTCAGCAATTTCTTATAGAATTTTATGGGTGATCGGTCTATGGTGATTAAGTTGATGATTTCTTATTGCATATAGCCTGAGTTCAATAAATATGGTAAGGCAAATCTAGTTTTTTCATGAGAGATAATTCTCTTTAAATGAAGAATGGAGGTTGACTATGTTAAGGTGGATATAATCAAGAAACTCAAGTAACCAATCAACTCGAAGTAATTGCAATCATTTATCGGGCATGTTAGTTTCTACTAATAATTCTAAAGGGTTTTTTAAAATTTACCTGACCTTTGATTGAACGATTAGGCAAAGCATGGAGTTCATTGTATACTAAAATTATGTTGAGGTGTTTTGCAACTTCAAATAATAGTTATGATTGCTCATTTTTAACAACCATGTGATTGGTATCCATCATTTGAGATCATCACGAAGGCAATGGATTTCGTAATTAAGGGTCGATTTTGTAATTAAGAGTCTTTTGAGATAGAGGAGGGATGACATTCAGTTTTTTATCTATTACGTTAGAAAGACTTTCGATGAAACCTAAAATATTACATTGTAATATCAAAAGAGATATTAGTATTTGTAATTGTGCTTGACAATTTCAAATCTTGTATGCTTGGTTCTGGACTTAATATGTATACAGACCATTCAGCCGTCTGATTTTTTTATGGAAAAGAAGGATGCTAAGGCATGCCTTCAACATCGATTCTTTCACTCTAGGAATCAAATTTGAATATTAAGTACAAGCTAGCAACAAAAAATTGTTGCGTAAGATATCTTCTCCAAAATAAAACAACACTAAACTCCATATGTGTACATCATGGAGATTTATGATAACTTTATAGACAAAACAATTTTTTGTAATTGCATCTCTCCCATTGTATGTTCATAAATTACTTTCCGTATCAAAGTTTTACCATTTTGATAATCCAATCTTTTTTAGGAAGGATCGGATTGCATATGACTTTGTGTATTCCTCAAGAGGAGAATTCTAGTATTCTCACTCTATGTTCTACATTGAATGCTGAAAGACACCATTCTAGAAAAAAGACATCACAAGAGGTAATGCTAGGTGATTTTGGGTATCCCACTCTCACATAATGCTCTTGTTCTTTTGTTAGAAGTCGTTCCATCATCTAGAATATAGAAGGCATAGTCAACGCCAAATATTCAACAATGAAGCCGGATACAATTTGCAAGATATTTGATACTTGGAGCATTGATTTCATGGTGCATTTCTTTTAGCAATGGTTTTTCATACATTTTGTTAATTGTGGATTACATAAGTTGATTATTGGATTTAAGCATGATGGAACCATAAATAGCAAGATATCTGGTAGATTTATGAAAGATGGCATCATTTCACGATTGAGATTCCAAGGATTCTCATTTCAGACTTGGGTAGCCATTTTATCAACTGAGAAGTCAAAAACTTTTTGAAGGAGTACGTTGTCGACTATCATATTACATCTCATTATCACCTACAAACTAATGGTGTCATGAAAGATTCCAATAGAGAAGTTAAGTCCATCCTACAAAGTCTAGCTTGACTTAGACAAAAAGAATTGGTTACAATCGCTAGACCAAGTATTTTAGGCATACAGAATTATATACAAGACTCATTTTTATATTTCTTTATTTTATATTGTTTATGCTTTCCATTTTCTCCTAGAAGTTGCTTATAAATCCGAATGGACAATAGGAGAACTGAACGTAGATTGACATCTACTAGAATTCAGAGATAGGCAGATTTATATGAACTCATGGAGATTCATAATCACGCTTAAAAATAGCCTGATATACAAAGACAAAGTGAAGAGGTGGCTTGGCAAGAATATTCAGAATAAAGTCTTTGAGGTCAATCAAGAAGCTTAGTTATTTAATGAAAAATTACTGATTATCTTGAGAAAGCTGAAAAGAACCGCTCTTGGTTAATGTCCATATGTTTAAGTATTTTGTTGAGAGCGCGTACCATCTAGATCTAGTGGAGATGATCTACTTTGTACAAGATACTTGGATGATTTTCCATTTTATGAGTTTTCTTCAAAAACAATTAAACTTTACATTCTTAAATTCACCTTAATTTTCTATTTTTTTATGATTTTTCTTTTGTTTTTATTCTTCTAATTCTAAGGATATTAGATCCTACATATATGTATTGTTGATTGAATTCACTGATTTGACTGTTCTATTTTTTTCTCCATTGTTGATGTACATTCATTTAATCTTTCCATTTGATCCTCGATTGTTCTACATTTTCTATTTACTTAGAATGCATATTACTAAGTATAATGGGGACTGATTGATCACATTGATTTATCTTATTTATTTTGATATTCGATTATTTTATTAACATCTCATTTTTCTTTTTTCTTTAGGATGATCAGTTCCTAAGCATAGAGGGGTTGTTGATGACGAAACCATATTTCATGCACCATTCTAGTAAAATTGAGCTATTTAGTAAATAGATGCATTTATATATTTATTTTGCATTCTTAGTAGTCATTCATATGTATATAAAATAATTTGTTATCATAGAAAACAAATAAATCAATAAAATTTAAAAAAACAAAAAGAGAAATAAAACAAATGCTACTTTTCATGCACGTGCACAAAAGCTGATCAAAACCCATAAGAAGAAAACTTGTAGACTCTTCTTCTTACCCCAAACTATAGATCCATGCCCTACTTTCGACTAAACAAAAACAAGGGAGAGATATGGAGAAAGAGAAATATGCATACATATACATATACATATATATATATATATATAATGTACAAATAATTCAATTGTATAAAACACACACACACACACACTCAAATACCTAACATTTCATGTACACAATTAAATGTTTTTAATTTATTTATTTTAAAATAAATTATATAAGATAACTAACTTTAGAAGAAATAAAACTTTAAAAATCGTAAAAAACCTAAAAATAATAAAAAAGATAAAATCTATATTGTGTATACATGTATCTAGTTATTTTAGCTAATATCACCACTTTAAAATAAAAATACAAGTATATACATAAAATATTAATACGATACAAACATGGTACATTAAGCAACCCAAAAATATACAAAACATCAAAAAATTGGTATTTTATGGATATAAAATTCCTAACAAACATTATATAAATTGTAGATCTCAGTATTGAATTATTTTCCTGGTCTTTTGTGAAATTTGTATATCTCAATGCTGAATTTGTTTTCTAGCCCTTTATGAAAAGTGTAGATCTTAATAAAATATATAGCTTTTATAAGGAATAGTTTTTTATTTGATGACATACTATCTATTTTATATATTTTACTTTAAATTATTATTTTTTTGAATTTTATGGCTTGGGGACATGGATCATTGATTGATCCACGCACATGCCTCTCTCTTCACTCAAGTAGACCATCTTTGTGTGCTTTATGCCTTGTCAGTAATTTGTTGATCTATGCCTTGACTCAATGAAGAGTGGCTCAAACATGCTTCCCATTGGTCCCATCGAAGAAGGTCATCGTCCCTATCTACGATTAAAAAACCCCTCTCTTGCTTCTCAAGGAAACTCCCATGTTTCTCCCCATTTCCTTGTAGCACTTCTCCATTATAAACCTCCCACATCACCACCGAAATCTCCCATGTACATCCTACTTCCTCACCATAATCATCTCTTCATCCCTAGTTGCCCTTTGCACAAAAGAATCTCAGTCAAACTTAACCCGCCAATTCACTTCAAACCCTAAGGTATATAATCTCTTCTAGAGCCATGCTATCATGGATCCACTAATATTGAGGGTTGAGATCCAGCTTCATCCATTATCCATCTATGACAATACATTAGAGAATTAGTAGAGGACAAGTTGAGCATCAAGCACAAGATCTTGTTGGGTCCAAGTGTTGAACCACCTACGATAGTAGTCTCAGCTGCTATTTTGGCTTCTGGAGGTATGCCACTCCATTGAAGCAACGATCGAAGCTTCTCTCCAAATTCCAGGTAACTCGACCATCATTCTAGGTTCTCTTCACTTATCTATCTCATCTCCTTTCTTATCTACTACATCATATTATTCCTCCCATTCACCTCCTCCCTTCTTCATTTATCATATATCTATCTCTCACAAAATACAACTCCGATCAAAAACTATGACCAGATCTCTCAAATCTCCTCTATTCACATTGGAGACCTCATATTTCACCATGTTCACTACCTTTAGATGATCGTTCACCAAGCTCAATAGCAATAATGAAGCTTTAAGCATGCAGGTCCTTTGTGGAATTATCGCTGTAGCAAGGGAAGCTTCATTGGAATTCCATCATCTCCTCCTCACCATACTAACTGAAGAAGACAAAGAAGAAGAGATGAGGGAGGGCACTACATCATCTGTCCTTTTATCTTGATGAAGGGAGTCTTGTTAATACTTATGCATTTTCATATTTTAGATGTATTCGATGCTTAGGGCATCAATTTCATGGGACCCATTCCAAACAGTCAGGGATACGAGCACATACTTCTTGTCATTGACTATGTGAGTCACTAGGTTGAAGCTATCCCTGCTGGAGCCGCAGATAGTCGTACAGTTTGTTGATTTCTGAGAGAGAATATCATATCGTAGTTCGAGATTTTGAATATTCTGATATCATACGGGGGTAGCCACATCATTAATAGAGAGGTCAAGAAGTTAACAAAGGATTACGACATCAAGCACAGATCACATCTCCTTATTATCCACAGACCAATGGCATGTCATATATATCAAAAAAACCATGCCATCTGCTCGTGGAGTTGATTCGTAAATTATTGTGGGCAATCAATACTTGAAACTTGGACTCACAAAAAGGAGGTCAGTAAAGAAAAGAGAATCTGAACAATCTCTTGGAATTACAAGACTATGCATATGATAACACAATGATGTAAAGGAGAAGGTCAAACGATGGCATGATCGACACATCAGACAAAAGGCCTTCGAAACTAAACAGAAAGTGCGTCTATTTGACATAAAGTTGAAGATATTTCCGAGCAAATTAAGGATTAAATGGAAAGGGCCATTTGAAGTGCAAGAAGTGGGTGACAATTGAAGCATTGTGATATCAGAATTGTCACCTGACGCACAACAGTTCATCGTCAGCGGTTAGTTACTGAAGTCGTACCTAGAGCATGACACTTTCTTGGCCATTGTCGATTCAATCCAAGTGTTATGCAATGGCGAAGCATCCACAACCTCATCAACATCGAAAGATTCAAATTGTGTTACTAAAAAACTTTTCCTTTAGTTTTCTTCTTTTCTGTTGTATTTTCAATTTTCTATTTTGCTTTCCCCTTTCATTGCCTCAATAGGATATTTGTCATCCTAAGTATAGCGGGGATGAGTGACCTCACACGTTCATTCCTTGTCTCGCCACCTGTCTCCTCTCTTGTTGATATTTCTATCTATACATAGGGATGTCTTACCATAAGTATAGGGGGAGACAGGAGGAGTCGATGAGTTGTTCATTCCCACCATCGACCCTCTATACATGTAGATAAAGTCTACTATACTTAGGATTATTTGATCCAATGTATAGGGGGGCCATCCGATTTCTTATTCTCCCGATTCTTTCGTTCATTATTCTTTAATCGTCCGCCTCTCAAATTGATCTTGTGAAGAAGACCAATCTCCACCTTACTCGATTGCATCACCCTCCTAAGAGGTCATCCTTGCGTATTGGGCCATTGAAACAAACACAACAAAAGAGATTTATTAGCACAACTAATCAAATAATGTAATAAAATAAAATGTGAAATGAGGTATATACAAGTAGGAGATAGAAGAATGAATAAATAAATAAATGAAGAAGTGAATAAATGCAAGGCAAATATTCACAAAATAGGCTACCCTATGTTCCTCCCAGGAAATAGCGCCATTTTATGGCCGAGAATTTCCACACGAGTCTAAAAGTATCCTCACAGAATGCGAAGACAAGTTGTTACTGAGCAGCCCACGAGAATTCTCAAGTCAATCAACAAGTATCCCCAATATAATAATAAGTAATGAATATCAAAAAAATGTGAGGCACAATTTATTATAAACTACAAACAGAAATGTATAACATGTAAGCATGTAGACGTCGAATCGTGGAGAGTAAATGAGGAATGCTATGATTAGTGTTAATCAATGTGTATTTTATACCTACTTGTCTTTATGTGGGTTTTTTAATTATTTATATCTTTTTTCCTTTTTCTTCTTTTTCTCTTTTTTAATAATAATATTAATAGTGAATATATGTAATTTTATAATAATAAAATATATTATATACAAATACACTCATATAGGTAGGGGTATATACATAAGGTATATGTCTACATATATACTTATATATAAGAATATATATTACATTTTTAAATTTTGTAATTTTTTAATTAATTTTTGATTTTTGAAAACCAAATAAAAATACGTGTATAGAATATATTAGTACAAAATAAAAGTATATAAGTAATACATGCATACATATAGATAGTGTATAGTATACATATCCATAAATAGTCTAAAAATACATGGAATATATTTTTTAGGTTTTTCAAATTTTTTTTCATGTTTTGTGTTTTTTTTAGAATTTTTGCATATTTTTAGGTATTTTTAAAATCAAAAACATCCCAAAAAGGATTAAATAAATAGGTCGAATTGATTTGAAGAATAAAAATAGGAAAAAGAATAAAAAATACTTCAAAACTTTTATGTATAAAAATAAGAGATGAAAATTAGGGGTAAAAATAAATATTTTTGGATTTTTGGGAATTTTATCTTTTTTGCTGGACTTCGGAGCTTTTTAAATTTTTATTTTTATTTTTTTTTATTTTTAGGGATTTTTGGTTTAGAGTTAATATAGGTCATAACAAACAACATACAAATTTTTTGTATTTTTTCAAAGCATTCTAATATTTTTGGCATTTTTAAAGCTAAACAGGGACAAAGTCGTTCTCATTTGATTTTTAATAAATAGTTAAAATCTTTACAATGTAAAAATAAAAATATGACGTGAATGTACATACTAACATGCATCTAATCATATTTTTGCATTATTTTTGGAGCACAGATGCTATTTTTAATAAATAAAATAAATGCACAAAAATAACATGCACTGGAGAGGGTATATTTGTAATTAAAATTAAAGTCATGGCATATGTGCAAATATACCAGAGATATACAACTTCTATTTAAATCTAATGGATTATTTTACAATTCACAAAACTACTAAGACATATTGCAATTTTCCCAGCTCACATGAGATGACACGTGAGGTGAGCTAGACTGAACTCCTATGCAATAAAAAATAAATACAATGGTCCCTATATAAAATTTTCAATTTTATTTACATTACAAAAACTATTTACATGACTAGTAAATAAAGCCAAAAATGGGGGACTAGATATGCAATTTACCTCTCTATATGGGCGATGGCGAACGGCCGTGATCATCTCACTTGAACATGTATCTTCATCCGCACGGTCGATAATCCTTTGCACATGACATCTACGATTAGATCTCAGGAGGAGATACAACGATTGAGGCATTGGTTGATATGATGTCTCTTGCTCCTCGAGAAGAACATGGTACGATCGGACGGTCTTGGATGGACCTGGAAGAACCAAGAAGCGGGCTTCCCTGGAGCTCATACAATCAACCCTAGTTGCCTCCTTCGGCCACCGATCAAGTTGTTGAAGTGTTCGAGAATACACTAGAAGGGCTTCGTGTTTATTGGCGACCTCACAAAGATCTGGGGCTCGCTGATCAAGCCTCAGAGGTCAAATCTTCCAGGAGGTGTTCCCGATTCTCAAATCCCCCTAGATTGGGTTCTTATGGGCGTAGAACCTACAATAATGGAGTCACGCGTCGAGGGCAAAGTGCCTCGACCCGATTAGGCGTGGAATACGTGGGAGATGGAGTGGGTGGCATGCTCCAACAAAGGGGCGACAAATGGAGCATGTATACTTTAATCCGGAAGGAGTCGAAGGGGGTTGATCGATCGAGGATATGGATAAATGAAGGGGCTAGGATATGAGATGGTCACAGTTGTCAGAGACAACAAGTCATGATGAATCACAGTGGCTGGAGCTCTAGAGCTCCGACGAGACCTAGATCTAACCTAGGTTACAATAGTAATTAGAAATGAAAAATAAAAGATAGCAAAAAAATCTATGAATGAAAGTTACTTAGATATAAGAAAATGGCACGGCTCCGACTTGGTGGTACACCAGGGGGCAGGACGAACGTCGGAGCATCGCTTGGTCCTCCTCTCTTCCTCCTACAGTGCTCCGAACCTTGAGGAGAGGTCCTCTATCACCGGTTAACTCTCATGCACACGATTGGGGTCACTACAGATCTTGGAGAGGGATCCATGATGAACGAGTGGTGGAGAGTCTTATTTATAGACAAGGTTGAGGTAGCTCAAATATTCGTTGGTTTTGGTTAGCCTGAAGTAGATTGACCAAATCTAAGATGTGGGAAGAAATTACGGAGATTAGATCAACGTTTTTCGTTCACGTAACTAAGCCAGACCATGAGTGGATTCGGCATGAAAAATAGAAGAAAACCCGAGGCTGACATGTCTGCAATCGAGATAGAGAGAGGGGGGTCAGTAACTTTAGGTTAACGATTGGCAGATTGTGATTGGTTCGCATGAGCCTTTACATGACAAACTAGGAGCTTTATTTGAAAATAATTAATTAGAAAGTAAATGAGTTTATTTATTTTTAGGTATAAAACAAAAAATATTTGCTATTTTATGTAGTATTTTAATATGATTTTTATTTATTTTTATGATTTCATTTATTACAAGTTACTTTTTGCAAGTTTATTTACAGGTATATTGACCTATGCTTTGCATATTTTATTTTATTTTGTATTTTTATTTTATTATTTTATTTTCTCTATTTATATATTTACAACTTATTTTTAGGTATATAAATGTATTCTTATTGTATTTTCTGATGTATTATGTGCACTTAAATAAATATGGGTATGTATTATATATGTATAAGTTTTGGTATTTCATCAATGTATTTCTATATGACATTTTAATTTAGTGTTTTCTTTATGGTTTTATTCTATTATAAATATGTACATATATTATAAATAATGTTTACAAAATTATAAAAAAAATAAAATTATGAAGTTAATAAAGAATAAAAAATAAATATTTTATTCAAGTATGTTATACAATAGGGGTCCAAAACCTAACTTTCACACCTTAACTTCAAATTAAATGAAAACACCTTCATTAAATAACTTATTAAAATTTATATATAATTAAACTGATTTTTGATTCATTTTGAGTTTTTAGTGAGGAGATATGGGTCCCGGATGTTTGGGTTTTGGCATTTTATTCTGAGTATATCATGTACACTAAATGTTATTTTATATCAACTCAATTTTGTAATTTATTTAAATTTTCTATAACTTTCATGTACAAATTTTATTGATTTGAGGTATAAATAATAAAGAATAAAATGGACCCTGAAAATGCTTTATTGATGAATAAATAAATGGAATTTTTATTTTATTTTTGGCTCTTATCTCCCCCTACTTTATTTCTGGTCGACATAGTCATCAAGATGCCTACGTCTCGAGGTTTAGGTAATAAAAAACCTTTAGAATTTTATTCCTTTTTATTTTATTTCTTTATTCTTTTATTATGTCTTTAAATAATGTAATTTCTATAATAATTATACAATAAATAATAAATTCTAATTTGTACAAAATAATGATATTTACATGCATTTAGCAAGGGATTAAAGGCCAAAATGAAAGAATAAAGGTGATGAAATGGGGATTCATCATGTAGAAATAGAGATTCAGAGGTGTTGGATAAGCTAAGTCAAAGGGTTGACTTTGTAAGATCGCAAAAACTAAGACGTATGTTGTATGCTCTCATGTACAAACATGCATCCTCTGACCGGATACATATGTATTATTATATATCTAAGTATGTACATTAGGCAGATCATTAAGTTGATGACCTAATCAAGCTCTATGCACCGACAAGTTGGTGTGCATATGAGGGCATATCAGTAAAATACGATCTCTCAACGGGAGTCATACAGGTTCACTACTGAAATGGAAAACATGAGTTCCCTCATAGAATAATGGGATAAATCAAATTCCAATATTGGTCATCTTTTTTTGGAAAAAGACATGATTTGAAGGTATGATATATGCTTTTGGAATGCATATAATCAGTCCCATTTACTAATGATCTGATGATAGACTTACCAATAAAATAATGAAGTAGACAGTCCAAAATGGTATCAGAACTTCAGTTTTAATCAATCTTCTAGTATGTAGGATGTACATGTATTAGGAATACTCGAGAGTGATGTGATCTTAATCGATTGTATAACCATGACGCTTCCATTCCGAGGGATTGATTAAATAGGTTTGGATTATAGTCACTCAACTCAGTAAACTAGTTATTCAATCTTAGTTTAAATATTGGATAGTGGTCTGAATATAATTCGGATGCAACGCAAAGATTGGATATTCTGTCTGACTTGATCAAACATCTTTGATATGCAAAAATAATGTAAATTGCAATATGCAAGTGAATTTAAGATATTAAGAAAACATACAACTTAGCCCAAATAGTTCTAGTGTGAATTTAGTTCAATTTAGCCAAATTATATTTTTTCTAGAAACTTAATTCAGTGATGAATGAGAAACATATTTTGTTTCGAATTTTAGAGGTTAAAATGCAACAATGAAAAATTCTTACTTCTATTGGGTTTTTCGCACTTTTTCACACAAATGTAATGCAAAAATTATGAAAGATTTACTGGAAATAAAACATGATGCAATTAGTCCACAACAATTTTTTGGAGAATTTTTGGAGCAATTGTGAGTAAGGTATGAATTTAAGAGCTCAGATTGGGTAAATATGAAATATTTCACTTAAACAATTTTAAGTAATTACCCAATGATTACCTCAACAATACGATAATTTTTCATTAAATAAAATGATGCAATATGAACATACAAATTAACAAGCAAACATAACGGTGTTTGTGAAAAGCACAAATTTAAAACTTCAAAGCAAAGTGTGTATGGGGACGTTTTGGTAAATATAAAAGCTTCAAAGCTAAAGTATGCAATTTTTACAAAAAAAGGTGGTTCGACCTTCTTCCTTCTTCCTTGTGTTGAGGGTAGTGGAGGGGGCTGGCGGCGCACGGGGAGGAAGAAGAAGGTTGAACCCCCCCTTTTGTAAAAATTGCATACTTTATCTTTGAAGTTTTTATATTTGCCAAAACATCCTTGTACACACTTTGCTTTGAAGTTTTTAATTTCTGCTTTGCACAAACATCGTTATGTTTGCTTGTTTCCTTGCATACCAATTCTGTAAGAGGCCGGGCGATGCGGCTAAAATCTTTGACGAATCTCCTATGTAAACCCATAATGCCCCATGAGTGACCTCACATTTCTGACAGTAAAAGGTGGTTCTAGTTTGGCAATCGCATCCACCTTTTCCTTGTCGACTTCCATGCCATGTTTGGAAGTGACGTGACTCGAGACAATTCCTTCGGTGACCATGAAGTGGCTCTTTCCCCAAGATAGCACGAGATTCACTTCATGACATTTCTGAAATACTATGTTTAGGTGCTCAAGACATGCATCAAAACTGTCATCATAGACTAAAAATTCATCCATAAGCACCTCAAGAAAACTACCAACCATCTCGGCAAAGAATACAAGCATGCATCTTTGGAATGTACAGGAAACATTGCATAGACCAAAGGGCATTCTCATGTAGGCATAGGTGTTGAATGGGCAAGTGAAGGTAGTCTTTTCCTGATCCTCTAGGACAATTGCCTCTTGGATGTACCTGTTGTACCCATCCAGAAAGAAGAAGAACTCCTTGCTTGCTAATATCTCTAGAATTTGATCGATGAATGGCAAGGGAAAATGGTCCTTCTTTGTCGCTGCATTGAGATGTCAATAGTCAACCCATACATGCCAGAACATTGGTACTTGAGTAGAAATCTCCTCTCCATTGTCATTAGTAACCATATTGAGCCTGTATTTCTTCGGAACTACATGTAGAGGACTCACCAAATTTAAATTGGAGATGGGATAAATGAAACCTACTTCACACTATTTTATGATTGTTTTCATGTCAACATCCCGCAAATTTGGGTTTAGTCTACTTTTAAACTCCCTGCATGACTTATCATCTTCATTCAAATAGATATGATGTGAACATAGGGCAAGATTTATCCCTTGAAGATTTGAGATGTGCCAACCAAGTGCCTTGCATTTTTATCTAGAAGCTAGAGAAGTTGAGATTCCTAATCCATGGTCAGCCTGTTGTAGATGATGACCAGATACATCCTCTTTGCACTCGCAAGGAAGGCCTCTTTAAGGCCAGCTGGAAGTGGCTTTAATTCAGGCTCTGATCTGGCCTACTTCTCAGTCACTTCAAAAACTGCTCTAGTAGGTAGATGATCTACCATGACTTTGGAGGTATTGCTCACCTCAGTGGCTTGTTGTTCAAATGAAAATGTGTCGAACAAATCTTTAAAGAATTTATCATGTTTGGACTAACGTGAATCTTCTGAATCAAACAGATGCATTAGCCAATTGGATTATGTCTCCTAGGTGACATCAGAGTGTGCTTTCATGGTCCTCCTCAGGAGAGAGAATGTCCAGTATCCATGCATCATTCAAAGATTGTTCAGTGTATATAATTTCTGCAATAATGTCATAGTCTACTTCAACCGGCGTTGTATGACTTTCATCTGATACGACTTTTTGCTCATTGACCATGTCTATGGTAACTCTATGATTGCTCAAGTACAATGTGATCTTCCTAGACCCACAGTCAACAACGGCCTCGGTAGTACGTAAAAATGGCTGGCTAAGGATAATTGATGTATGAAGTAATGGTGCAGGAGAGTCCATCTCAAGGACTACAAAATCAAACGGAAATTACATGTTCTGTACCTTTACAACAACATCTTCCAAGAAACCTGTGGGGTGTTTGATGGATAGATCAGCGAACTGAAGGACCATGCGTGTCTTCTTTAATGGACCCAGCCCAAATTATCGCAGTAATGAGGAGGAAAAGATGTTGATGAAGAGCTTCTGTTAAGAAAGTCGCTTGAACACTTGGTTGAAAATCTCGCATCTGATCAAAGGTGCTCCTTTATCTCGTACATGCTTCTCAACTTGCTTGCGTTTGTTGTTATGGTTCGACCAACGGTTGTTTGTACATGTTTCCTTGGAGCCCTTTTTCACAACGGGCATGTATTCCATGGCTTGCATCAATGGTATCTCAATAGTCAATTTTTTATAATATCCACAACACATGGATCAAATAATGCCATTTTTTTATTTTTATATTACTTCCGGAAAAGGAATATTCACAGAACTGAAATCAAAAGCAATGTTCTTATTTACAACAAGATTCTTGTCCATAATATTCTATGCATCCGGACTGCAAAAAGATGTACATCTAGGAGCCGATGGTGTTGTTGGTGGTGGACATGCAAAAAGTGTGGTCTCCGCTCCATCAGCTGGATTTGGATCGGATGGTGGTGATGACTCCTTCATGGATCACATGACTTCACTTCGATTGTTATCATATTTTTGCTCTTTTTAAATTTTACGACTTTTTTATTCTTTTTGTTGATGGAGGTGGAAGCTACTAACAACTGGCATATCTCCTCCTTCTTCTTCTTCCACATCTGAATCTGGGGCTGGCACGACTGATGTAGAAGATGATGATTCACCTAGCAAATCTTTATTCTTCCCTTTGATTGTGGAATACAGAGTCAAGGTCCTACAACTCTTGAGAGTAGTAGCATTATATAAAGTAAAATCACGCTCATTTGACTCTACAAGAACAGATGAGACATCACATTCTACATGCTCTTTTCTCTTGAAATTATTGGGATAAGATTCGACCTGGGCCAATATTAGAGTTTTGGTGGCCATTAGGTCGTCTAGATTTCATGTCATCTCTATGAGACCCGTTACTAAGAGCCAAGCAATCAAGGTTGGGTTTAACCGGAACTGCCTCGGGAGGTTCAACGTGCTGACCACGTTGTGTCTGTTGGTAGGGAAGTTGAGGATGGGACTGTTTATAGTGTTACTAAGGAGGAGGATGCTGATATTATTGGTATGGAGGAGGAGGATATTGCTACTATGGTGCAGCCACGTACTGGTGGTATTGGGGGTGCAGAGGGAACTGTTGACGCGGATACTGCTGCGACTATCTCCAATTATTGTGATATTGTGGAGACTGGTGATGTTGATATTGATGCTGATGCTGGGAGGACTGTGCAAAGTGACCACCCTGAGGTTGGTGGTAAGGTCGGTTGGATGGTGGCTAACCTTGGGGTTGTCTAGTTGGGCGGGCCAGCTGCACATCACTGATCAAAACACCATTAACTTCTTGTATCAGTGGTGGTTGTGGGAATGTTGTATCAGAAGATGGTTAGGAAATCTTGTTGGAAATGCGAGCCCACGGCGAGCCATTATGCAATAAATGTTATTGCAATTCACTCCTTAATCTGAAATGAAGAATACATAATTTGCATAATAGGTCCCTTAGTACAATTAGGGTTATGTACCATGGCCATCTTAACGATCATACAGCTGTTGATTCAATTATTGAATCATAGAGGCTGGTGCTTAGATGAATATCTAAAGAGTTAGATTGAGGACTCATCAATCACCGTCAGATGATTGTTAAGAGATGATCTCCAGCCTGAGTAGGAGATGGCAATCCTTATCTCTGAAGGCTGATATCTGACCGACCTCTTGATGCAGGTCCTCTGCATAGGAATAGAGATTCGGAGGTGTGAGATTAGTTAGGTCAAAGAGTTGACTTAACGAGATCGAGATAACCAAAGTCCTATATCATATGCTGTCATGATATAGGCACGCATCCTCTGACCGGAGACAGATGTGTTGCTATGTATCTAAGTATGTACATTTGGCAGACCAATAGGTTGATGACCTAATCAAGGTCTACACACCGGCGCGCTGGTGTGCATATAAGGGCATATGAGCAATACGATCTCTCAAAGGGATCATACAGGTTCAGTTACTGAACCGGAAGACATGAGCTCACTCATGAGATATTGGGAAGAATCAAATTCCGTGCGCACGGTCGTCTCGCTTTGGAAGCTTGACTGAATTTGTAGGTTTGATATATACTTTTGGAAAGTATATGATCAAGACCTAGGTATGATATATGCTTTTGGAAAGTATATGATCGATACCGACTCCCAATGATCGAATGAAAAACTTACTGATAAAACCATGAAGTAGACAGTATAAAGTTGATCGAATACTTCGGGTTTAGTCTGAGTCTTCCAGTATGCAGGATGTACAGGTATTGGGAATACCTGAGGGTGATGTGATCATAAACGATTGTATAACCATGACGCTTCCATTCCTAGGGAGTGATGAAACGGGTCTGGATTTTAGTGACTCCTCTCAATAGAGAAGTGATCTGATCTTGGTCCAAGTATTGGACATTGATCTGAATATGATTCAGATACAATGAGAAGATTAGATTTACGGTCTTGATTTAATCAAGCATCTATGGGAGGCCCGCGATCTGGATTTGAGATACGATCTCAATATCCATGTCACTATACGTGGAACAATACAATCGCCCTGTCCTTATCTCCAAGTATCTGCGGAGAAAGCGCATTATCCTTGAAGGAGTTCATGGATAATTCTATTGTTGATATATGTATCCGAGCATTGAGAAAATGGATAATTAAATGTGATTTAATTATCATGAGCAATATGAATTTGATTCATATTATAAAGAGAGTTATCTTAGATAATTAAATGAGATTTAATTATCAAAGATGTAAATAATGTGAATGTGATTCATATTATTTGGACACAAGAGAATAGAGATCCAAGATGATTAAATATGATTTAATTATCATGGATATGAATAATGTGGATAGCAATATCCATATTAGTCATATATATTATAAATGTGATTTATAATATATAAGAGAGAGCTATTTGTAATTTACATTTGTTAATTAAATGTTAATGTGAATTGGATTCACATTGGACATCAAATTGAAAATGTAATTTACATTTTGTTTTGGGTTGTGAATGTGATTCACAATTGTTCAATGGCATGATTGCAAAGTTCACAAAATAAATTGGATTTATTTTTGTGAAATAATTTGCAACAAAAGTTGTTGCAAATAATGGAGATTAAATAAAAGTTGAAATAGCCACCTTCCTAATGGAGGAGGGTGGACGGCCACCACTCCCATTAGGAAAGGGAGGCCGTCCCCCCTCTCCACATGGAAGGAGGCTTTCTCTCCTTTCATTATCTCCATGTATTGATGATTTAATTTTGTAATTAAATTGTGTTGATTTATCAACATATATTTAATTTAAATTAAATTAATTGTTGTTGTGTTTTTAGCAACAAATCATAACCATTGAAAGAAACACAAATTGATGTGGACCATTGGATTTGTGTTGACACATGGATTGAGATCCATGGATCCCAAAACCCTATAAAAGGAGAGGCACCCCATTGCTCTTCTTTACACATAAGTTGAGGCAACAAATCTCTCTCTCTCTCTCATTCTACACGTCCTCTCTCCATCTCTCTCATGTGGCCGTCCACCATGGATGCCCTAGAGAGGTTCTCCATCGCCGCGGCATCGTCGTTATGTTGCCCGATGGTTTGCTCGTGGATCTCCGTCTCCTTCGGTGCGCCCTGCTCGTGAAGAAGACATCGGATCTCGTGTGTCGAGATCAGGAGATCCGCCGCTTGGATCATCAATATGGATTGCGAGAAGCACGCGGTTCATCCCCGCGCTCGCAAGCGTCTCCTCCGACGGATCGGACTTGAGACAGGAGGTCTCTTCGTTTAGAGACTTGATCGCAACCACGCTTCAAGAGGTAAACCTAATACTTGGTTGTGGTTTAGACGAAACGATCCGAGAAGTGTTCTTGGATCATGTGGTTTCGTCACATGAAAATTTTTTAATTTCCGCTGCATAGAACAACTAGTGCGACTAGTCGTTCTTCGTCGTATTCGATACGACGATCACGCTTCCGTGATGCGCTTGAGGATCTAACCATATCCTTCAAGTGGTATCAGAGCCTTAGGTCGGTGGTTTTTGATATGATCCATAAACCGAGGACGACTTGGGTTCATTAGGGTTTGTGAAAGTTTTCTTGCATTTCATTTTCGCATCTCTGTTTTGATATTATTTTCGGCACTGTTTAAATTGTTTAAACACGAAAATAATAATTGGATTTTATTCCCCATTAAATAAGGAAACCGTAGGATCTGAGTTTGCGTGATTTCGATTCCGTTTGCTCTAGATATGCTCATTTTAGTGAACATGTATCCACTGTTTCGGGGACTGCGGATCATGACGTAATTAAGATGTTAATTGCGGATTTGAAACGCCTTGAAATGCGTGCAAATCACTTGGGTTCTGTTGTAAATCAAGTTAGCAAACTTTAGAAATTTACTTTGCTTAATTTGGATTTAAATTGATTGAGATATGGTATTTTTAGTAAGTGAGGGTCACTGCTGAAAATACTTTCCTAATCAAGAACCTAGTGATTGTCATTTAATTAATTAGTGAAATTAAATTGTTTAATTTCCTGGAATAATTATGCATAAATATTTGTGAAATATTTAATGATAATTATGTCTTTAAATGACTTTGCCCTAACCAACAAATGATTAGATGTGATCTAGATCAAGATTGGTTACATGATCTACATGATCAACATTCCAACAAACATGTTGCTTGAATAGGACTTGGGATTTGTTTAGCAAATCTCATTATAATGTTAATCAAAAATGTTTTGATTATTACTATATGGTACAATTTCGGTTGAAAAACCGATGATCATCTCAAGTACAAATTAATCAATTTGGCATTATCCTTTCCCGAGGCGGATATGGTGCCTAGTCGGAGAGCATTGGGGTTGCGGGTTGCAACGTATGTGGTCCGTCCCACTCTCATCGGTACTGGCCATGACAGCGGGTAGGGCCGGGATAATGTCCGAGGGATTAAGATGTATTTTTTTCTAATTATTAAAATTCGAAATAATACGTATTTGAGATAATATCATTATTCAAGTAACTATTAAAATGTTTGTTGGATATTAATTGGATCATTAATTTAATATGATTAGATTAATTGGAATCCAATTAAGATTGAAATACTCTAATATTATTAGAGTTAATAATTCCCTTGGAAGAATTAATTATGTGAATGTGATTCACGATAAATAATTAAAATTTGAATATGAGGTGGAGGATCACATAAGTGACATCCATGGTCTCCCGTCAAGGCGAAGGGTTCCGTCGCCAGGGATTGTATGTGGGAGACGCCTGTCCGAAGTGACAGCTCCTGTATGCAAGCGCATCTGGATCGGACTCTTTGCTTCTCGAAAGAGTAAGGCCGTATACGTAGTGACCCCAATATCGGATCCTCATATTATTGGGGCGATATTGGATTGCGTATAGCGAGTACTATTCCTGTTGACGGTTGGTTCAATTAATGACGGGTCAACATTGCCTTAGGGGTGGTGGGCCCGGGTGTTAAAGACCGAATTGGGAGATGCAAGTTGGACTTGCAAAGCGGAATGTGTTCCCGCTTCTTTTTATCCGAGTTGCAGATTCTCATATTATTGGGATGCAACAAAGATAAGGAAGGAGATCCCAGATCTTGTTGAGATATAATGGTAAGTATATCTCTTACATTGAAAGTGATTAAGGGAATGAACTTTCAGTGTTGACAAGACAAGACAACTTTGATATAAAAATCCTAAATCAAAGTAATATATATATTTATATATTTATGCAAATTTCTTATTTCAGATAATCCTTCATTAAAACCCACTCAATGATATACTCAATAATAACCAGTAAAATATCATGGATTGGACTCATGATCCAGATATTGTACTTGCAATTGGACACATAATGTATGTGGTTGCAATGTGCAAGTTTCCTCATAATATTGAGGAATGACAATTAAATAGATAATAGGACTACAACCCTAGGGTTTGTATGTCTCTATAGTCTTGATCTCTCATCGGATGTACTTTGGAAGTGACATGTCGATGATGATCGCAATTGTCAAATAATCCTTATAAAATTAATGAAGATATTCTGGCATACACATGTGCTCTTGACATTTAACATGAATGAGATGGTTCACTGCATCATGCAGAATGGTGGCTCTATAAGAGATGATGTATTCAAATTGTTTGAGTACCTACCTGAACCTATGTTTTAAGAGTTTAGATGGATGTAGATGATGAGTGTCATCATTCTACTATCTATACTCTGGTAATTCATGAAGCTTCATAATATTCATATTGTATGAATTTAATGAAGCATGTATAAATGTTGAAATGCTCTTACATAAGAGATCCTTAGTCTTAAGCAATGGTTGCTTATAGATAAAGGGAGCGCAGTGGAAGCATGGGTTGGACCCGAGTAAGAAGTATAATCAAAGAGTTGACTATACATCTATGACTTCCATATGTCATCCGAAGAGTTGGATGAATGCCAATACTGCAATAAGTTGATGTGTTGATAGTATGACTATCAAGTCTATCTAGAATCCTTAGAGAAGGACTCGGATGGAGCATCAGATTAATCTACATAAATCATTGATAAGATAAAGTCAAATAATTGTATCTCAATCTTCTGATGACATTTGCAATAGGTTGCATATGTTTTAGAAGACTGGAAAATTTGATCTTAAAGGTTTATAGTTATCCACATGGATATTGATGCAATTGTTGCAACAATCTCTGTTGGATTGATAGACTTGTTAATTTCAGTGGGAGAGTCCTTAGTCTTAGAGAATGTTTCTATGACCTAGATATAAGAATACACTCATTGTTTGTTTCTAAATGTTAGAAATAAACATGAATCTGAGATAGAACTATCATAAAGAGTTATGATGTATATATTTCAGATAGTAATCTAATAATCTAGTGGACTTCACTAAATTAGAAAATTAATGAATGGTTCATTAACATTTCTAAATACTGAAATTAAACCTTAAGATCAATAGGAGGATGAAGATCATTTGACAATGATCTAGCATCAAGCCTTGGACATTTGTCTATTGATTTGATCAATAGGCTAGTAAGAGATGAAACTTTAGAATGTCTAAAATTTCAAAGCTTACATGCTTATGAATATTGTATTCATAATAAAATGTCCAATACACCCTTCTTTGGGAATGGTGTAAGATGATAAGGTATTCGGGATCTCATACATATTGATGTATGTGGATCATCTATATCATAGTAAACATTATGGATATATGATATCTATTAATGATTATGTATGATATGAAATTTCTTCTCTTCACCTGAAGAAACCTTTGAAATGTTCAAAGATTTCATAATTTTGGTCTACAACCAAAGTTTGAAGGAAGATAAAATGAATTTGATCTAATCAAGGTAGCATGTACCTGTTAGATGAATTCAAAGGATACCTTATGGAGATATGAATATCATTTCTATCTAAATCCTCCTAACTCACCTTAACTCAATAGAGTTATAGGGAGATACAATTGGATCATGTGTGACATGATCTTATCAATGATGATTTTTAGCATAATTATCCCTTAGTTTCCAGGTATATATGTGTAGTAGAGACTACAATATATATCCTTAATAAGGTTCCATGCAAGATGGAATCTAGCACTTGAGAGTGCTGCTTCATTAGAAAAATAAAGGATGGTATTGGATACCTACTTTATGACCTTGAGATTCTTGAAATATCTCATCTCTGAGAATGTGATTCTTGGAGGTTGAGACTCTTGAGAATCAAGATGAAAATGAAGTGTAGGAACTCATTTAATCTTGAAAAGATAATGAGGCTCCTGAAATTGGAAACTAAAAGGATAATTGAAGATGAAACACTAAAACCTCTTCAAAAGAGTTTGAGGAAGGATTCCATGTGTCAGAGAAATCTGACAATGATCGAACTTCATGTGATGAAGCTTCTGAAGATCATAGCATGGATAGATGGATGTTAGCAATAAAAGTCTAAAGTAGACTTCATATACAAGTGATGTATATGGACCCTATAGGATCCACCTATATAGGTAAGACCTGTAAAGGTGTAAATGGATCTTCAAGAGAAAGGGAACCTGATGAGAAGGTAGAGACCCTCAAAGCACGGTTCGTAGCCATGAGCCACACACCGGAAGAGAAGACATTGCTTGCAATGAGACTTGCTCTTCGGTGACCATGCTTAAAATCATCAGAATGTTGCTAATCTTAGCTACACAACTTGACTATTGCATCTTCAAGATGTAAGTCAATATTGCATTCCTCTACGAATACCTCTTTGAGGATATTCACATGAAGTAGCCCCAGGGCTTCATGGTTGAGGAAAGCAAGGTGTGCAAACCAAGGAATCCATCTATGGACTCAAATAAGCTTCTTGAAGTTGGACCATAAGATTTGATGGAATTGTTATGATTTCAGATAGAATCTTGATGAGCCATGTAAAGCTTAGTGGGAGTGCCTTTGTGTTCATCTTGCTGAATGTAGATGATATCCTAATCATTTAAAATGATATAAGGATAATAATAAGTGTTTTATTCTTTGGTTATTCCATATCTTGAAATATGATTTCAAAGATACCTCTTAGATCTTAGTTCTGAAGTTGTTCAGAAGCCAAGAGAAGAGGATAATTGGACTGTCACATTTGTAGTATACCTTGGACATATTCTATTCATAGAAATTCCAAGAAAGGCTTCTAACCCTTAAGATATGGTACTGACCTATCTTAAGGGATAACACCTCAAAGAGTTGAGGAAGTGAATGCTAGAATTACTTGCCCTTGGGCATCAGTTCTGAGAAGCTGGGTGTGTGCTAGATGTGTACAAAAGCCAGATGGCTGCCATGCAGTGGGAGTAGTAAACTGTTACTAATCCTACTATGGAAATAAAACACTTGGTTGCAGTAAATGCAAAATCTTCATAGATGACAAGATTTTTGAGATAGTGATCTCGAAGTCTTAAGACTTTATAGATAGAGATCTAAAAGGTCTTATTTGTAGATACCTTTGGAGATAGAGATCTTCATGAATAAGGGTATTCTGATAAGGATTATGGAAATACTGGTTATAACAATTATTAAGCTATAGTGTCAAGAACACTACAATAGCTTTAACTAGATTGAGTATTGGTTGCATGAGATGCAACATTCGCATTAGATGCGAGCACTGTTACTGGGGATATGCAAGTGCCGTAAAAGGACTTGGCGTAGTCTCGCGAGAACAGAGTGACTGATCAGCTTACCTAGCTATTTTCTAAATAACCTATGATTGTCACATGAGTGCGGGTTTAAATGATTAGCCCATTAATGGCTCTTTGGGCTAGTGGGAGATTGTTGGAAATGCGAGCCCACGGCGAGCCATTATGCAATAAATGTTATTGCAATTCACTCCTTAATCTGAAATGAAGAATACATAATTTGCATAATAGGTCCCTTAGTACAATTAGGGTTATGTACCATGGCTATCTTAACGATCATACAGCTGTTGATTCAATTATTGAATCATAGAGGCTGGTGCTTAGATGAATATCTAAAGAGTTAGATTGAGGACTCATCAAGCACCGTCAGATGATTGTTAAGAGATGATCTCCAGCCTGAGTAGGAGATGGCAATCCTTATCTCTGAAGGCTGATATCTGACCGACCTCTTGATGCAGGTCCTCTGCATAGGAATAGAGATTCGGAGGTGTCAGATTAGTTAGGTCAAAGAGTTGACTTAACGAGATCGAGATAACCAAAGTCCTATATCATATGCTGTCATGATATAGGCACGCATCCTCTGACCGGAGACAGATGTGTTGCTATGTGTCTAAGTATGTACATTTGGCAGACCAATAGGTTGATGACCTAATCAAGGTCTACACACCGGCGCGCTGGTGTGCATATAAGGGCATATGAGCAATACGATCTCTCAAAGGGATCATACAGGTTCAGTTACTGAACCGGAAGACATGAGCTCACTCATGAGATATTGGGAAGAATCAAATTCCGTGCGCACGGTCGTCTCGCTTTGGAAGCTTGACTGAATTTGTAGGTTTGATATATACTTTTGGAAAGTATATGATCAAGACCTAGGTATGATATATGCTTTTGGAAAGTATATGATCGATACCGACTCCCAATGATCGAATGAAAAACTTACTGATAAAACCATGAAGTAGACAGTATAAAGTTGATCGAATACTTCGGGTTTAGTCTGAGTCTTCCAGTATGCAGGATGTACAGGTATTGGGAATACCTGAGGGTGATGTGATCATAAACGATTGTATAACCTGAGGGTGATGTGATCACTTCCATTCCTAGGGAGTGATGAAACGGGTCTGGATTTTAGTGACTCCTCTCAATAGAGAAGTGATCTGATCTTGGTCCAAGTATTGGACATTGATCTGAATATGATTCAGATACAATGAGAAGATTAGATTTACGGTCTTGATTTAATCAAGCATCTATGGGAGGCCCGCGATCTGGATTTGAGATACGATCTCAATATCCATGTCACTATACGTGGAACAATACAATCGCCCTGTCCTTATCTCCAAGTATCTGCGGAGAAAGCGCATTATCCTTGAAGGAGTTCATGGATAATTCTATTGTTGATATATGTATCCGAGCATTGAGAAAATGGATAATTAAATGTGATTTAATTATCATGAGTAATATGAATTTGATTCATATTATAAAGAGAGTTATCTTAGATAATTAAATGAGATTTAATTATCAAAGATGTAAATAATGTGAATGTGATTCATACTATTTGGACACAAGAGAATAGAGATCCAAGATGATTAAATATGATTTAATTATCATGGATATGAATAATGTGGATAGCAATATCCATATTAGTCATATATATTATAAATGTGATTTATAATATATAAGAGAGAGCTATTTGTAATTTACATTTGTTAATTAAATGTTAATGTGAATTGGATTCACATTGGACATCAAATTGAAAATGTAATTTACATTTTGTTTTGGGTTGTGAATGTGATTCACAATTGTTCAATGGCATGATTGCAAAGTTCACAAAATAAATTGGATTTATTTTTGTGAAATAATTTGCAACAAAAGTTGTTGCAAATAATGGAGATTAAATAAAAGGTGAAATAGCCACCTTCCTAATGGAGGAGGTTGGACGGCCACCACTCCCATTAGGAAAGGGAGGCCGTCCCCCCTCTCCACATGGAAGGAGGCTTTCTCTCCTTTCATTATCTCCATGTATTGATGATTTAATTTTGTAATTAAATTGTGTTGATTTATCAACATATATTTAATTTAAATTAAATTAATTGTTGTTGTGTTTTTAGCAACAAATCATAACCATTGAAAGAAACACAAATTGATGTGGACCATTGGATTTGTGTTGACACATGGATTGAGATCCATGGATCCCAAAACCCTATAAAAGGAGAGGCACCCCATTGCTCTTCTTTACACATAAGTTGAGGCAACAAATCTCTCTCTCTCTCTCATTCTACACGTCCTCTCTCCATCTCTCTCATGTGGCCGTCCACCATGGATGCCCTAGAGAGGTTCTCCATCGCCGCGACATCGTCGTTATGTTGCCCGATGGTTTGCTCGTGGATCTCCGTCTCCTTCGGTGCGCCCTGCTCGTGAAGAAGACATCGGATCTCGTGTGTCGAGATCAGGAGATCCGCCGCTTGGATCATCAATATGGATTGCGAGAAGCACGCGGTTCATCCCCGCGCTCGCAAGCGTCTCCTCCGACGGATCGGACTTGAGACAGGAGGTCTCTTCGTTTAGAGACTTGATCGCAACCACGCTTCAAGAGGTAAACCTAATACTTGGTTGTGGTTTAGACGAAACGATCCGAGAAGTGTTCTTGGATCATGTGGTTTCGTCACATGAAAATTTTTTAATTTCCGCTGCATAGAACAACTAGTGCGACTAGTCGTTCTTCGTCGTATTCGATACGACGATCACGCTTCCGTGATGCGCTTGAGGATCTAACCATATCCTTCAAATCTGGCTGGCAAGCTACCATATGTTGATGCGGTGGGGCCTTCTCGTGGGCCTACATGTAGTATACATGTTGGATCACTGACTACTGCTGACTCGGTTGGGGCTGATGTGTCGCTAACAGTTCGTCTTTCTTGTCAACAGGAGTCTCTGACATTGGTGTCGCCGACGAGCATGAACTAATGGTGCTCACTAATAGATCCAACTGCTTGGTTATTTGGTCCAGCGTTGCCAAGTGTTGCGTCCTCTATTTAATCACAATGAGCTTTTCAAGGTCATATGATAGCTTCTCTATAATGTCAACCTTCAAGAGATGGCCCCCGATGACACTAAGGTTGAAGCTCTCATCTCTTGTTGCCTCACAGGATGCTGCCATGTAAACTATCTTGTAGAGGACTTAAGGCTATCTTTAATAAGCACGTTATGCGGAGAGGGTGACCTCTCCCTCGAACAGTTCTTCACAAATCTGCCATACCGCATCTTCATCTTTGTTAAAGTGTGATTCCCCACATGAAGTGTCATCTAGTCTTTGGCTCTCTACATTCAGGCCCCCGAAAAAGTGTTGGACCAACCTAGTCCTCGGTATGTCATGGTGGGGGTAATTTTCCTATAGATCAGTGAATCATTCCCAGGCTTCATGTATAGATTCATGGGAATCCTGAGAAAAGTTGCTAATCCTAGCTTACATCTGGTTGAGCTAACCAACAGGGTAGAACTTGTGAAGGAACTCAGATTTAAGTTCCTCCCAGGTCATCACGACCTTTCCCAAATGATTGACCCAGTATAAGGCCTTGTCTTGGAAGATGAAGTAAAACACATTCATCTTCACGACACCTAACAATATGTTAGGGTAGTGGGTAGTTCTGCAGATGCGAGAAAACTGTTGTAGATGAATGTACGACTCCTCATTGGTATTCTCATGAAATGAGGGTAGGAGCGCAAGGAATTGGGGCTTTATCTCGAAGTGAGCATGAACCAGAGGGATGCGAATCCACTCTGTCATCTGGTTGTCTACAGGATTACATGTCTCGTTTAGTGTCAATTTTGTGTTCGCATTCCTTGGTTTGTCTTCTTCTTATGGATCATCATGAGGTCTTTCACCATCCGTTCCTCCTCCTGCTGTTCTATTCCTCGTGTCATCCAGTATATCTTGAAATGCAACATGTACGAGTGCATGCTCAGTCAGTTATTGTTGTATGGCCTGGATGGAAGCCAGCAACTGGGCATTCAATTGATTCTAGTCTGGTGTGAAGCATTGCTCTGGTTGGTGCGGCTACTGCCCCTTGCCCTTTTCTTGGGGAGCTATTTCTATATATGTATATGAGGATATGAACTCTATGTTGGGATCCAAGATTGGGACTGTCTTCTCTCTGTAATGTAAGACAATCCCAATCAGACCACCTTGAAACTGAACACCAACTGCTGAGATGAATATGAGATTAGGGTCAATCCCAGATGGTCATGAATGGAGAGAATGATGTAGACTGAAGTTCACCTCCATTCGTAATAGGTAGTAGTGGGACAGGAGTGATCCTTGTTTATTAGAAGATAATGGAAGGTGGGAAGAAAATGAGGAGTCTGGAGATCAGTTCACAAGATTCGAACCGGATTCTCGGGAATTACCTCAAATTATTGATAATGTTGAGTCCATGGAATTGATGTAGGTGTCGACACAGTACCAACTAAACCATCCATGGATTGACATCGTGACGTATGAGAAGACTTATGTAGGAAGAAGGATATGGTGGTCACTAAGGAATAAAATGGAATGTAAAATAGTAGAAAGGCTTGAAACGAGCAGGGTGTCAAAGAGAAGACACATCTAACAAAATTTGTGTAGGTGCGTGGGACTTGATCTTTGAACCTTAATCTCGATCAATACAAATACAAGACAAAATTTGGTTCACCAACTCAACACAATGTGAAATCATAAATGAGCTGTTATATTATCTTTCATTTTTAGAGTTGTTATTTCAGGCATATCTTATAACAAGTACTTATCATGCTAACCCTATAGGATCGAGAGTACTTCTAGAAAAGTATCATGTACTTGTCGTCCTCCTTTGTGACCAATAGTTTGCACTTTTTGAGGTCCTTGTAACCCTTCATGGATCCCTACTCAACTAAAGAATAAGAGGGAGGAAGCCGATAGGTGACATCACTACTTTAGACCTCGCTCACAATAGAATCACCCGTAAGCGTGCAAAGACCTACTCGGATGCAAACCGATGAGACAGACACACATGTGAGGGTGTGGCCTAAGCTTAGTTCTTCGGACCAAGTCGATGTTCCACACAAGGTAGGAACACCGTTGATGACAGGGCCCTACTTGGTCACGTACGAGAGAAGCTCTAATACTTCAGAAATCCAATCAATACACAAGGCAGTTACGAGTGTTTGTTGGCTCTAATTCATAGTGGGTCGTGGGTGGTGCCTCGCTAATGGGAGGGGTTTTGGTACCCTCCTAAGGTACCTTAAAACAATAAGGGCTTGATGAGCCCAAAGCAATGAAGTCCATTATAGATTTTAATTCAGGTAAACGCTTATTTAGCAGTCCCCTTATTTTTAGTTTTTTGGGTTTCACTTTTTTGGATATTTTGCATACGAGCGCCTAATGATTTTTGTAGATTTTATTTAAGTCCTAGGTGCTCAAAATTAAAGGGAGACAGTGAAAAATATGTGCAAATCGATTCGATGATTGAGATCTCATCATTGAATCTAATGCATGTAGAGTTAGAGGACTTATAGTACTTCCCATCTCTTTCCATGTGGTATGCAAAATAGAATTGACTTATCTACATGGTGGTTTGAAATCAAAAAAATCACCCTAAACAGTAGCAGCTATTAAGCGTGAAGAACCATATTTTAATTATTCATAAATAAAACCTAGGGTCATGTCTTGGAGACATCTCAGTGCCCGCCACAATAGGATCTGCTAGCATTGTATGATGCCTCTCTCGGCGTTTGGGTCTAAGAACAAACAACTAGCATTTATTAATTTGAGTAGATCCAGTTGTAAGAGACTATAGATAAATAATTCTTGTTAGGGTTAAACCTAATTATCGATACAAGCAAACCTAAAGGCTGATGAGTGCGAAAATCGAGGAGTCTAAAATGAGCCTCACAATTTGAGGACTCAGTTGTTGTGAAAACTTCTCAGCAACTGCACTCACTCGATCAACGATTAAACCACTTAATGAATAAATCAAGAATAATAGTGTGAATCAAAATTTATAATACCCTACGAAATATGTATAGTTTCAAGCAAGTAGGGGACGAACTCAGGAATCAATGGTGTAAAGCAATATGAGCTAAAAAAGAAATCAAACGCAATATGCTTCTCAATTGCTTAGCCAAAATATGGTCTTATAGGTTTTAAATTTTGTATTTTTTAATCTTGTTTTTTTTATAATTTTATATTTTTATATTTTTTTACTTTCTTTTTATAATTTTAGATTTTTTTAAATTATATAATATAGGATATATAAAAATATATGTACAAGATAGAGTAATATCAATATATACAACTAAAAATGCACAAAAAATCAGAAAATGATTTTTTTTAATATTTTTTTACTTTTTGTGAGTTTTTAGTGAATTTTCCTGATATATATATATATACATATTTAAAGTAACAAATACCTTAAATCAGGGTTTTAGTAAATACTTGAAATTGAAATGATGATTAAAAATATCAAATGATGTCCAAAATTATTCAAATCAATTTTCCTTCATAACTAATGATATAAAAAAAATAATAAAATAGAAAACAATATTTTTGGAATTTTTAGGATTTTTATAAGATTTTGGGAGTTTTTAATTTTTAAGAGTTTTCTTTTTATATTTTTATGGATTTTTTATCTGAACGCTCTAAATTCTTAAATAACAAAAACATATTTTTTTTATTTTTTTAAAATGTTTTTAAAATTTTTAGGATTTCCTAATACAACAAGGAATAAATGTGCTTTAAATGATTTTCGATAAATATTTAAATGTCCTAAATTGTAAAATAAAAATATGTTGTGTAACTATAAGCAATCAGGAGTCTACACATGTTTTTTTGATGATTTTTAGAGCATAGTAACTATATTTCATAAATGGAGGAAACACTCAAAAAGGCATGTACTGACAAGGGCATAAATGCGAGAAAACCAAAGTTTTTGGACCAATATCAAACCTTAAAATAAACTACAGGGGATTAGCATGTAAAATACCCGAGTAATAAAAATATTCACCTCCTAGGAAGGGTATAAACATGATTATCAAAATATGGGAGGGCCAAGTTGCAATTTATCCACAAAATATAACAATATATATGCGATTTTAAGGCCATAATGTAAACACAAAGCTGCCAAGGCCCCTTTGCAAAATATCCCTACCTCACGCGCACAGACACGTGAGCTGACGTGGTGAGGGACCTAGTTGTAAATATAGAAAAGTTTAGGTGCTTTCATGCAGATATTACAAAAACCATATAACAAGAGATGAAAGTTTAAATTCTATATATTAAATACAAAAGTTGCCAGGTAAAGGTTCACAAAATGCCCAACACGAGTACCCTGTGATGTCACTTGCTACGTTTCACGATGGGAATAACTGATGACGCTTCATGCCTGATGGTCCTGATTATATCACCCTAGGAGATCGAACGAAGGAGGGGCACTATATCCAATAATGCATGATCAAACTGAATGACAAAGGCAATCAGACGGTAATGATGAAACCTTGAAGAATAGGGAAGAATTCTCGGGTCTCTGAGCTTCGATCTAGCGGGGTGAGTGATTTCTACTGCTTGGGACGCTCACGGGAGACACAACAATGTTGCTCGCATCCCTCCGCACCTGCTGACAGCCAGAAAGGCTCCTGGAGCCCTAGTGACATCCAACGAGATCGAAGGAGGAGAGAGGCTCCAGGTACCTTTGGGTCCTTCAAAAAGCCCTACAACGATGCCTTTTCTATTTGTATCCTGCAAGAGATTGATCAGCACAAAAGGGGAGCTCTAGGGTGATCCTGAGAGTGGAATGGAGTGGAGGTGGGTAGTGACGGAGGTCTCCGACGAGGGGCGGTGGAGGGAGACCCGATAGCTTGCTTCGTGTAAGAGCAATGGTTGTGCATGTGTGGGACATGCATCATGTGAAGGGGATAAAATGGAGGTGGTCGTGGATAGGCACAATGTCAGAGCACAGTGGGAACAGGCGGTGGAGCTAGAGCTCCGCTGAACAAATGATGTAGACTTTTGTAGAAAATATCACGAACTAAAGCTAGAAAAAATTTTAAACTAGGATACTACTATGCTAAGGAATAAGAATGACTATGGAAAGGTTAAATGATCAAACCTGAACTAGCTAGAAGACAAGCTCATGAAAGAGGCGGTGGAGTGACCGGAGCCACCTCGATTCAACGCTTAATCACACGATTGGACCTCCTAGGGTTTCCTGATGTCACTAGGACTCATTAGATGCTCGAGGTTTATGGTTTATATGATGAAAGAGGGATCAAAAGATGAAGGAAATAGGACGGTTAAGTTTTATACCGATAGTGATAGGGATCAAAGAACGAGGGAGTAGCAACGATTCAGTGGCCCATTGGCCAAGGAATAATACGCATGTGAATCATCATAGATCAAGGAAGAAAAACTCAGAAGAATAATTCCAAATACTTGAAGGAATCGATAGGAAGAAAATCAATAAGTAGAGGTTAAACATAGGCTCTAGCGGTCTGAGCGCCTAGGGTTAGAGTTGACCCTAGGTCAAGGGATGGCGTGGCCCAGTTGGGCCACGTCATCCGTAAAAAGACAAACTAGAGGGAAAAAACAAAAATAAATTGAAAATAATTAATAAATGATTTTATTTATTTTAAGTTATAAAATAAAAAATGTTTATTATTTTTCATAGTATTTTATCATGATTTTTATTTTTTTGAGGTATTTAATTACAAGTTTATTTTGAGGTTTACATATGTTTGAGTTTTTTATTTTTTTTATTTTTTGTATTTTTTATTTTATTTTCTTAGTTTATATATTTATAAATTATTTTTATATACATAAATATATCTTTATTATATTTTAATGATATAATATTTACACTTAAATAAATAAGTATATTTAGTATATAAGTATAAGTATAGGTATTTCATATATGTATTTTATATACTTATTTTATTTTAATATTTTATTTATTACTTTATTTTAGTTTTAATATGTACATATGTTATAAATAGTATTTACAAAATTATGAAAATATAAAATTATAAAAATAGTAAAGAATAAATAAAATGAATATTTTATGTAGGTACATTGTACAATAAGGGTCCAAAACCTAATTTTCACACCTTAACTCTAAAAAATATGAAACAACCTTCATTAAATAGCTGATTAAAAGATAAATACAATTAAAAGTGATTTTGATACATTTTGAGTTTTTACTTGAGAGATATGAGTTTGGGAAGTTGGGATTTTGGTTTTTTATTTAGAGTATAACTTTTACACTGTATATTATTTTATATGAAACTGATTTTGTATTTATATATATATATTATTATCTACAACTTTCATGTTCAAAGTTACTTTATTTGAAGTATACAAGGTGGAAAATCAAATAGGTCTCAAAAATGAATAAATAATGAATAAAAGAATATGGATTTATTGGATTTACTGGCCCGTATCTCCCCCCACTTTATTCCTTACCCATCTAGTCATCAAGATGCCTAGGTCATGGGGTTTAGGGTTATAAAAATACCTTTGGCATTTAATTCTTTTTCTTTTTATTTTCTTTATTCTATAATTTTGGCATTAAAAATAATATATTATATAATGTTTATTTAACAAAGAATGAATATTAATTTGTACAAATTAGGACTATTTACATGCATTAGCTAGGGTATATAAGGACAAAATAATAGAATAAAGGTTATGAATGGAGATTCATCAAAGGCTAGGGACTCCATGCACACAAAAAAATAAAAAGAATAGCTGAAAACTAAAAACATCAAGAAACAAAAAAACAAGGTAGTGAAAATGCGAGAAAACCACAAGGAGGCCCCCCAGTGAACAATCAACAGGGCACTGGACCTCATCGAGAAGAGTAGTGTCCAAGTCCATAATTATTCAAATGACGAATAAATGAATAAATCTCTCTCTCAACAAAGAAAAATCTAAACTTAAAATCTAGGCTAAGAGGTCCCCTTGTTATGCATGCCAACCCCTCTCCTTTCTTCTTTTGCACCTGGTTATAGTTAGCATACACAAGGTATATGGGAGGTGAGTTGCATTTATGTACATACTTTGCATTGCATTATAGTATATGGTATCGCACTTTTTGTATATAATACTAACTTAAACGGGGTGCATGCAACTCTTTTAAAACTTGAACATTTTGTAAAACATGCACAAAATGTAAATTACTTATAACTATGCATAATCCTTGTAAAACTAAAAAACCCATAAAGAAAATGCATCGCAAGCATATGCACTTCATTCATCACACCATGAATATGCATTGGTGAAAAGTCAATGGGTTTGAACCGAGTCGTGGGTAAAAAGAGGCGTGGTCTTGGCATGACCTTAATCCCCTTAGTTTTCATAGGAACTTTACTGATAAGTAGGATTTTAGAAGCTTTTAGTCCCAGACTTGAATCTGCATGCCAATGTTCAAACCTCGACTCTTAGTGTCTAAATTGACTTCCTCATTCTAAGGATGGCTATTGAATAGGGAACTAATCTTAACTCGAGCACTCCACACTTAGCTCAACTCAGACAGGGTGTTGGGAGACTATGTGGGATCCTTTTCTATTAGCGTGGACATATAAAAGCCATAGTGTAGGTTGAGATAAAGCTCTAAATGAGGAATAGTCTACTAGTAGTTAGTCGTTCAATCGAGGTGAGGGCTAATGCAACCACCTCACATGGATGTTCACTCTTGTACCCAAAATAAAAAAAGTATAACCATAATATGCAAAAAAATCAGAAAAAACCCAAAAATAAGTATATAGTAAAAGTTAAAATCCCAAGTTCTTGACCACAACGGTCCATTGAATGCATACCAAAGACATGACAACACTAGCCAAGCTTAAAATAAGAGACTTAGGTACACTGGCTAGGCTCTAATTTCTTCCTTCTTTCTCTTTTTTATAGTACTAGCAACACTTGAACGCAGAAGGAAATACCAGACTCCTTGAGGACGAGTTATAGGAGGAGAGGTCTTCACGGTAGCCATTTCGAACGGGGAGAGCTAACACCGTTCACACACTAAGAGGCAGTTCTTACATTTTTTTGGAGTTTTTATTGGGAGGGGGTTGATCTAAGATGACCTTTGAGCTAAACGGGTATAATTATGTGTAGAACTTGGATACTATTGATTTTAAAATTCTAATTCTCACAGGAGCTCTTCCAAACTATTAATCCAAAGGACGGGTCAATCTTTATTTTTACCTTTTGTCCATGATCTTGGTATGGAACCCAATCACATGTCTTTTCTTCATTATTTAGTTTCTCGGGTACGAGCAAGATTTATGTATATGTGGTTGACGAATATGTGATTTACCATACCAATTACCTGAAAATGGAGCTTGTTCCCAAGTAAATAGGTGCATTCGTATGTTTATACTTCGTAATTAACATTCATGTAGTCGTAAATGGTTGCATAAATAAGCATTTCATTTTACATTCAAATTCAGCTATAATACTCACCTAACTTCATTTTTTTAATTAATTCATGCTAACTTCAATTGACATAAAATAAAATCAAGTGTGCACATATCGTTGATATCAAACAATGAAAAAAATTCTAAAAATATAAACTTGCATATATATGAAACATAACCAAACCTTAATTCCAGTATAGCAAGCCATAAAATTTGATATCTCTCACACACATTGGCCAGTTTCACTCCACTCACTTTTGAATTAATGTACACTCTATTATATGCAAATCAAAATAAAATTCAAAAGAATTAGAATTTATTCGTGAAAGTTGGGTTTTGGGGCTAATTGTACATTTTGACCTTTTTTAATTTATTTCTTTCTCATTCATTTATTTAATTTCATGCTTTAAATAATTACATAAAAGTAGAAATAAAAAAATAAAAAATTAAAGAAAAATAATAAATTTTGACTTGATCTCACTGACCAAATCCACACACATATACTTCACATCATTCATTTATCTAACCTTCTCTTAACTCATAAAAATCTAAAAAAAATTACATTTGTGTTCATTGCATTTTTTATATCATGTTTGATATTTACATGCATTTATTGTATACATAAAGTCAAATAAAAAATAAAAAAATAAAAAATTGGTATTTTATATACATAGAATATCAACAAAAAATGCATATCCTACACAGATAAGTTCACTTCCATTTGAATCATTCATGAACATTATTTAATGAATTTAGTCAATATTTTTTATTATAATCATTTTAACATTTGAGGTTGATTACTATTTTTATTTAATTTTTTTTATTTTCAATACATAAACAACATGTCAACGTACGTGTGTCCCCCTTTTATTGGAGCCACCTTATCCTAAGTCAAACTCGCCCAAGCCTCGGTCTAAGCCTTTTATCATGTAGTGTGTTCATCCACTCCACTTCACATGCTTCACACGTAATCGTCTCCCAGTTGTTGGATCGATCCGCGATCCAATGGTTGTTGTCTCGTCTCTGACCTCCAACACACTGCCCACTCGGTTCCTCTTCCTACCATGTATCTTGCGAACTTCGAAAATCCTCCCTCTCCTATCCTTAGCCTCATCCAATAGCTGAAACCACCTCGATCCTCTTCAACATATGTTTCCCCTCTGAGATTTTTTTAAATAATTATTAAAAAAATCTTAATTAATTAAATAAGCACGGTTAAAAAAATTTAAAAAAATAGGTATCGATCGGCACCTCAGGTGCTGATTTGGGGCGCCCCCTCCAAATACCCGTTGGCCCCCGCTCCAAATCGGCACCTCAGGTGCCGATTTGGAGAGGGGCTCCAACGGTCCCCTCCTCCCCCATTTCTTATATAACCCCCCCCTCCCATTCCATTCTCCTCACATTTCCCCCCTCTCCTTCTTCATCTTCTCCCCTTACTCCTCTCTTATTTCACTTACTCGATTTTCTGAAGTGGGGTTTCTTCTCTCGATCTGCTAATCTTATTCAAGTAAGAATAAGATGTTTTTTGTAGCCTATTTTTTGTGCATTTTTTGCAGGGTCTTATCAGTGAGGGTGATATATACGTTCGGATACCAGAATATATTATTATCTTTTGGATAATATTTCTTGTAGAAGACACGCGTCTTTCAGGTAATTTTACTTGTAATAAATTTTTCGTAAATTTAATAAGTAATTAGATGTGAAAAATTGATACTTAGTTAAAATATATTTTTAAAATTATTCATGTTAACATTTTATGTTAAATCCTTTGTCTATGAAGTAACCTAAAGATGTTGAAAAATAATAATTGTAAATGTAATATGATTTTTTTAATGTCAATTACATTAGACATTTTATTAGGAGATTTTTTTAATAATTATTAAAAAATCGAAATTAATTAAAATAGGGGACATTAGACATTACATTAGCATTGCATTCATTTAGATTTAAAAGTGCATATATTCATGTTAAAATTACTGTCATTTAGACTTGGAATCGAGCGCCGGGAGGGTCTCTATACAACGCTGGCAGGACTCACTGTGGTGAGCACCGATGAGTCCCCAAGATCGAACTTTTGGATTCCATATCTGAGTAATTAATATATCATTTAAATTATCGATTATTAGAGATAACATCCGACTGAAATGTTAATTAAACTACTTGTTACATCCGATTATTAAGTAATTGTTTCGTGTAATTAAACTAATTAAATCATTATTTTATTCGTATAGATGGCCTCCAACACCGCTAATGTCTTAATATATTGGGGAGGATCGATTGATGTCTTTGATGAACACGTAGAATATATTGGGGGCAAGAAACGGATGGTTACATTACCATGCCAATTAACATACATTGGCTTACTGTCTCGAGTCTCTGAAGCCACTGATCTCCCGCTCGACCAATATATACTTACATTAACTTGTAAGTGGTTGTATCAGGGATCAACTTTCTTTGCGGTACCGATTAACGATGATGAATCCACATTAGCAATGTTGAGTTCAATCGTCGGTGTGAGATTTATCCATCTTTTTGTACAAGCTACTCCCTTTAATATGGAAAATATGCCGTCATCTTCGAGGTAAAATTAACCACATTCAAATTGTAGAATAATTTCACAAATTTTTATTTAAACTGATAAAGATTTAAATTAATCAGGCCAACAAATGAGATCATGTTTGACGATATCGAAGGGTCATCACAAGTAAATGTAGAAGATGATTTAGTGACAACAATATCCAAGGAAAATGAGGAGTCCGAAAATGACGAGTCAGAAAATGATACTCAAACATTAGAAGAAAACATAGGTGGTAATACTTGTCATGATTTTGGATATGGTTCGCTAGTTCTAGCCGTAGGTAATGAGGAAAGGGGGAACTCATATTCTGCCAATAACGATGATGCTGAAGAAGAACCGATGGATGAGTTACCTCACGTTTTTTATCATGAAATTGCAGAAGCAGAAGATGTATTATTTGTAGAGAGTCAATCGGAACCCACCGATGATTCCGGACTAAGTTATTGGTTAGGTAGGAGTTATAAGTTGAAAAGGGATCTACAATACGATTTACAAAAATGGAGCATGGAAAATCACGTGCAATACAAACCCAAGGCGTCAAACAAGCATATTTTGACGGTTGTTTGTATTTATGATGATTGTGGATGGCGTTTGCATGCATCAGAGAGGAAATCGCGAGGAGATTGGTACGTTGTAGGATATAGGGGGAAGCACACATGCAGAAATCCTGTCCTTTTAGTGAAACATCGTCAATGCACTTCTGTTTTTGTAGCGCAATATATTTTATCTTCCTTTAAAGCAAAAGTTAGTATGACCTCAGGAGCAATAATGTACAAGATAAAGGAGGAGCTGAAGACTGAAATCAATTACATGAAAACTTGGAATGCTAGACGTCGTGCAATGGATATGGTTTATGAGAATGAGGTTGACTCATATCGTGATCTTCGGAGATTCATTCGTGCTTTAGAACGACATAAATCTGGCACATATACGTGGTTTAAGACACTAGAAGGACAAAACGAGAGCACTATACATTTTCAGAGAGTGTTTGTAGCATTTGGAGCGTGTCGTAGAGCGTTCAGATTTTGTCGACCTGTTTTGTCTATTGACGGAACACATCTATACAGGAGATACGCCGGTCACATGTACGTGGCCACAGCAATTGACACCAATAATGGCCTTTTTCCGTTGGCATTTGCCATTGCTAAAAAGAACGAGAATATTTTGACATGGAGCTGGTTTTTGAATTTACTAAAACAAATTATCGATTGTCGGGACATTTGTTTTATAAGTGATCGATTTCCTGGTTTAAAAGATGATGTACGTGGTTTATTTCCACCAGAAGAGGGATTCACGTATCGTCATTGTCTCAGACACATGCGTGCAAATATGCAGAGAGCCGGTCACAAAAATCGTACAGTTCAAATCGGTGAAGCCGGATTTAGAGGTTCAGGTATAAATATATTATGGAATATAAGAACTCATTTCAATACGTTATGTCTAATTTCTGTGATACTTACAACAATGAAAATGTCTCAACCTTGTAGGACCATCGAGTCAATTTGACTCTGGACCCTCTCAGCTCATACCGTCTACTCAATATAGTTCAGGAGATTTGCAGTCGCAGATATTTGATAGTGTTCGGCAAATGGAGGCAACTGATTTTGATAGACAGTTGTTTGGTATATCCACGATAATACCACAACAACGTCCGGAGCTGCCTCGAAGACCTTCTATCAGGGTAAGGATTACTGAGCCTCCTCCATCAGAGCCGCCTCGCCATTCAACAAGTGTACGGACGTCAAGAAATCAGGAATCCCAAACAATCGAACCGTCACGGAAGTCGTCAGCTAGACCACATCCTCCAGGGCACGTTCCAACGCATTCAGAACAAATGGCCAAGCAAAAGAAGAAGAAGAGAACACATGAGGAGACTCACAAAAAAATGGGAGATGGAGGGAAAGGAAACGACAAAGGAGGAGGTGCAGGAGGTGCAGGAGGAGGTCTGAAGGGATTTATGAAGATATGGAAAGTTTAAGTTATTGTACAATTTTTTCTTATTATTTGTAAACTCATCTTTCTTCTCTTATGATTTCAGTAAAATATTTGTACTTTTTTCCAATTAATTCATGTCAAGTTGTATGTTGTTGAGTTCACATATGTCAATGGTAAATGATGTTGAGCACACTCTCAATTTCTTTATATTTACTATAATATTGTTCATGTGTCAATTATAAATATTCTAAGTATGTCTCAATAATGAAGAATATAATTAAAAATAGATATATTCTTCCCATTTAACAATAACGTTATCGGGGAGAAGATGAGAGCACGAAGCTCTAGCAATAGATAAAATAATTGTGATGATGGAAAATATTGAAAGCCTATTAAATTTATTTAATTTTTTTAAAATTATTTACAAAATTCCATAAATGTACTCATTCACATCTAATGAAAATATTAATAATTTGGAGTATCCGGTAGTATTGAAATAAAATTAAAGTATTAACGGGGTGTATTTTGTAAAATGGCCATCTCCAAGTCGGCACCTCAGGTGCCGATTTGGAGGGGGTGCCCCAAATCGGCACCTGAGGTGCCGATCGATACCTATTTTTTTAAATTTTTTTAACCGTACTTATTTAATTAATTAAGATTTTTTTAATAATTATTAAAAAAAATCCTTTCCCCCTCTCTTTGTCCTGATCTCTAAGAACTACCCAAACCCCGCCTCCTATCTCCTTCCCTAATCCACCTAGAAATGAAACCCCCATCGCCCGAAGATTAACCCAAATCCCAAACCTCCTTATCCGATCATCCTCCTCGATCGATAGAACTACCAAATGACCAACTCCATCCTATTTCTTATCAAGTCGGCCGACCACCATGTTCACCGACCGTTGTATCCCCTCTTCTTCCCCGATCGATTCCCCAGTCCTAAACAAACCAAATCCCCTTCATCTTTAACCTGATCCCCTCCACCCATTGCCTGCAACAAATCCTAACTCTGTTATGATCGGCCAACAACCACCTGAAATCCAACTCATCCTCACCTTCTTCGATGACCTCATTTACAGGACCCAATTCTATCCACTATTTAAACCCCAATCTGAACCTAAGTTCAACTATACACTATTCTTCTAATCAAGTCAGAGAGAGAGAGAGAGAGGTAGCTGGTGGGGCGGGGATGGTGACAGCGGCCTCCACTCCCTCGGTAACGACCTCCTCGCAGGTACAATCCACGACCATCAAAACCGTGCTGCTGCAACTCCTTGGAAGCCAACAGAGCCTCAGCCCCTTGGATGACTTCGAGGCATTCATTTGGAGTTGAATCAACTTTCTCGAACACCAGGCGAATCCTCAGGTATACCCCTTTTCCTATTTCTTATTCACTTTCATTTTCCCTTCTCTTCTTCGTTCGTCTTCTTCATTGATCAACTCCAAATCCCCTTCTATGTTCTTCTTCAAGACCACCACTCTGGTTCAAAGACATCAGCCGACCACCGACTTCTCCCCCATCCTCTTCATCTCATCGTGTTCTCCTTCTATCCCCGACACAACCCTTCACCAACCCCGCTCCTTTCAACCACCTACTCGCCGAAGCATCGTCCGCAACTTCCTTGTTCTCGTGCTTTCACGCCTAGCCGAAGCCAAAAGCTTCAAGCTCTCAATCTCAGTTGCAGTACACAGGAGCAAGCAGCCCCCATCGCTTGGCTCTGACGGCCCCTAGCCGTGAGACGACCTCCGGAGCACTTGCACCTTGGTCGTGTGTTGGCCGATATGAGGAAGCTCGACCTATTTCAGTAGTACGTCGAGGTTTGAAGGAAGAAGGAGCCCCCGTGAGTATACATCCACCTCCTGATCAAGAAGATCTATCGATTTGAGCCGTCGAACCACACCTAAACTGCAACCCTCGGATTGCATCATCACGCGCATCAGAACCTTCCACGCAAAGCCACCCGAGCCTCTTACCTCGGGTGGAACCAGAGCGATCGCAGACGGCCACACGAAGCGCAAGACTCGACCCAGGTTGAACGTGAGCCACCTCACGTGTGATGGTCGTTTTTCGCTCAATACCCTTTCTCCTTCTAGATTTTACGCACCTACCCCCGTGAGGGGGTAAACGTCACCAGAGTCCCTTGAGGTTGTACAAATTGCAGAAGAGTTCTCCTGAAGGTGTAGTTTGAACTAATTTTATTTATTTTTCCTGTATTCTCTCTCATTCTCTCTACACGTCCTCTCTCTCTCTCTCATGTGGCCGTCCACCATGGATGCCCTAGAGAGGTTCTCCATCGCTGCGGCATCGTCGTTATGCTGCCCGATGGTTTGCTCGTGGATCTCCGTCTCCTTCGGTGCGCCCCGCTCGTGAAGAAGACATCGGATCTCGTGTGTCGAGATCAGGAGATCCGTCGCTTGGATCATCAACATGGATTGCGAGAAGCACGCGGTTCATCCCCGCGCTCGCAAGCGTCTCCTCCGTCGGATCGGACTTGAGACAGGAGGTCTCTTCGTTTAGAGACTTGATTGCAACCACGCTTCAAGAGGTAAACCTAATACTTGTTTGTGGTTTAGACGAAACGATCCGAGAAGTGTTCTTGGATCATGTGGTTTCGTCGCATAAAATTTTTTAATTTCCGCTGCATAGAACAAGTAGTGCGACTAGTCGTTCTTCGTCGTATTCGATGCGACGCTCACGCTTCCGTGATGCGCTTGAGGATCTAACCATATCCTTCAAGTGGTATCAGAGCCTTACGTCGGTGGTTTTGGATACGATCCATAAACCGAGGACGACTTGGGTTCATTAGGGTTTGCGAAAGTTTTCTTGCATTTCATTTTCGCATCTCTGTTTTGATATTATTTTCGGCACTGTTTAAATTGTTTAAACACGAAATAATATTTGGATTTTATTCCCCATTAAATAAGGAAACCGTAGGATCTGAGTTTGCGTGATTTCGATTCCGTTTGCTCTAGATATGCTCATTTTAGTGAACATGTATCCACTGTTTCGGGGACTGCGGATCATGACGTAATTAAGATGTTAATTGCGGATTTGAAACGCCTTGAAATGCGTGCAAATCACTTGGATTCTGTTGTAAATCAAGTTAGCAAACTTTAGAAATTTACTTTGCTTAATTTGGATTTAAATTGATTGAGATATGGTATTTTTAATAAGTGAGGGTCACTGCTGAAAATACTTTCCTAATCAAGAACCTAGTGATTGTCATTTAATTAATTAGTGAAATTAAATTGTTTAATTTCCTGGAATAATTATGCATAAATATTTGTGAAATATTTAATGATAATTATGTACTTAAATGACTTTGCCATAACCAACAAATGATTAGATGTGATCTAGATCAACATTGGTTACATGATCTACATGATCAACATTCCAACAAACATGTTGCTTGAATAGGACTTGGGATTTGTTTAGCAAATCTCATTATAATGTTAATCAAAAATGTTTTGATTATTACTATATGGTACAATTTCGGTTGAAGAACCGATGATCATCTCAAGTACAAATTAATCAATTTGGCATTATCCTTTCCCGAGGCGGATATGGTGCCTAGTCGGAGAGCATTGGGGCTGCGGGTTGCAACGTATGTGGTCCGTCCCACTCTCGTCGGTACTGGCCATGACAGCGGGTAGGGCCGGGATAATGTCTGAGGGATTAAGATGTATTTTTCTAATTATTAAAATTCGAAATAATACGTATTTGAGATAATACCATTATTCAAGTAACTATTAAAATGTTTGTTGGATATTAATTGGATCATTAATTTAATATGATTAGATTAATTGGAATCCAATTAAGATTGAAATACTCTAATATTATTAGAGTTAATAATTCCCTTGGAAGAATTAATTATGTGAATGTGATTCACGATAATTAATTAAAATTTGAATATGAGGTGGAGGTTCACATAAGTGACATCCATGGTCTCCCGTCAAGGCGAAGGGTTCCGTCGCTAGGGATTGTATGTGGGAGACGCCTGTCCGAAGTGACAGCTCCTGTATGCAAGCGCATCTGGATCGGACTCTTTGCTTCTCGAAAGAGTAAGGCCGTATACGTAGTGACCCCAATATCGGATCCTCATATTATTGGGGCGATATTGGATTGCGTATAGCGAGTACTATTCCTGTTGACGGTTGGTTCAATTAACGACGGATCAACATCGCCTTAGGGGTGGTGGGCTCGGGTGTTAAAGACCGAATTGGGAAATGCAAGTTGGACTTGCAAAGCGGAATGTGTTCCCGCTTCTTTTTATCCGAGTTGCAGATTCTCATATTATTGGGATGTAACAAAGATAAGGAAGGAGATCCCAGATCTTGTTGAGATATAATGGTAAGTATATCTCTTACATTGAAAGTGATTAAGGGAGTGAACTTTCAGTGTTGACAAGACAAGACAACTTTGATATAAAAATCCTAAATCAAAGTAAAATATATATATTTATATATTTATGCAAATTTCTTATTTCAGATAATCCTTCATTAAAACCCACTCAATGATATACTCAATAATAACCAGTAAAATATCTTGGATTGGACTCATGATCCAGATATTGTACTTGCAGTTGGACACATAATGTATGTGGTTGCAATGAGCAAGTTTCCTCATAATAATGAGGAATGACAATTAAATAGATAATAGGACTACAACCCTAGGGTTTGTGTGTCTCTATAGTCTTGATCTCTCATCGGATGTACTTTGGAAGTGACATGTCGATAATGATCGTAATTGTCAAATAATCCTTATAAAATTAATGAAGATATTCTGGCATACATATGTGCTCTTGACATTTAACATGAATGAGATGGTTCACTGCATCATGCAGAATGGTGGCTCTATAAGAGATGATGTATTCAAATTGTTTGAGTACCTACCTGAACCTATGTTTTAAGAGTTTAGATGGATGTAGATGATGAGTGTCATCATTCTACTATCTATACTCTGGTCATTCATGAAGCTTCATAATATTCATATTGTATGAATTTAATGAAGCATGTATAAATGTTGGAATGCTCTTACATAAGAGATCCTTAGTCTTAAGCAATGGTTGCTTATAGATAAAGGGAGCGCAGTGGAAGCATGGGTTGGACCCGAATAAGAAGTATGGTCAAAGAGTTGACTATACATCTATGACTTCCATATGTCATCGAAAGAGTTGGATGAATGCCAATGCTGCAATAAGTTGATGTGTTGATAGTATGACTATCAAGTCTATCTAGAATCCTTAGAGAAGGACTCGGATGGAGCATCAGATTAATCTACATAAATCATTGATAAGATAAAGTCAAATAATTGTATCTCAATCTTCTGATGACATTTGCAATAGGTTGCATATGTTTTAGAAGACTGGAAAATTTGATCTTAAAGGTTTATAGTTATCCACATGGATATTGATGAAATTGTTGCAACAATCTCTGTTGGATTGATAGACTTGTTAATTTCAGTGGGAGAGTCCTTAGTCTTAGAGAATGTCTCTATGACCTAGATATAAGAATACACTCATTGTTTGTTTCTAAATGTTGGAAATAAACATGAATTCTGAGGTAGAACTATCATAAGAGGTTATGATGGAGATATTTCAGATAGTAATCTAAAATCTAGTGGACTCCACTAAATTAGAAAATTAATGAATGGTTCATTAACATTTCTAAATACTGAAATTAAACCTTAAGATCAATAGGAGGATGAAGATCATTTGACAATGATCTAGCATCAAGCCTTGGACATTTGTCTATTGATTTGATCAATAGACTAGTAAGAGATGAAACTTTAGAATGTCTAAAATTTCAAAACTTACATACTTATGAATATTGTATTCAAAGAAAAATGTCCAATACACCCTTCTTAGAGAAAGGTGTAAGATGTCAAGGTATTCAGGATCTCATACATATTGATGTATGTAGATCATCTATATCATAGTAAACATTATGGATATGTGATATCTGTTGATGATTATGTATGATATGAGATTTCTTCTCTTCACCGTAGGAACTCATTTAATCTTGAAAAGATAATGAGGCTCCTAAAATTGGAAACTAAAAGGATAATTGAAGATGAAACACTAAAACCTCTTCAAATAAGTTTGAGGATGGATTCCATGTGTCAGAGAAATCTGACAATGATCGAACTTCATGTGATGAAGCTTCTGAAGATCATAGCATGGATAGATGGAGGTTAGCAATAAAAGTCTAATGTAGACTTCATGTACAAGTGTTGTATATGGACCCTCGAGGATCCACCTATATGGGTAAGACCCGTAAAGGTGTAAATGGATCTTCAAGAGAAAGGGAACCTGATGAGAAGGTACATACCTTCAAAGCATAGTTCGTAGCAATGAGCTACACATGGAAGAGAAGACATTGCTTGCAATGAGACTTGCTTTTCGGTGAACATGCTTAAAATCATCAGAATATTGCTAACCTTAGCTGCACAACATGTCTATTGCATCTTCGAGATGTAAGTCCAGATTGCATTCCTCTATGAATATCTCTCTAAGGATATTCACATGAAGTAGCCCCAGGGCTTCATGGTTGAGGAAAGCAAGGTGTGCAAGATAAGGAATCCATCTAAGGACTCAAATAAGCTTCTTTGAGATGGACCATAAGATTTGATGAAATTATAAATGTTATGATTTCAAATAAAATCTTAATGAGCCATGCGAAGCTTAGTGGGAGTGCCTATGTGTTCATTGCGCTAAATATTGATGATATCCTGATCATTTAAAATGATATAAGGATAATAATAAGTGTTTTATAATCTGGTTATTCCATATCTTGATATATGATTTCAAAGATACCTCTTAGATCTTAGTTCTGAAGTTGTTCAGAAGCCAAGAGAAGAGGATAATTGGACTATCACATTTGTAGTATACCTTGGACATATTCTATTCATAGAAATTCCAAGAAAGGCTTCTAACCCTTAAGATATGGTACTGACCTATCTTAAGGGATAGCTCCTCAAAGAGTTGAGGAAGTAAATGCTACAACTACTTGCACTTGTGCATTAGTTACGAGAAGCTGAGTGTATGCTAGAGTGTACAAAAACCAGATGTCTGTCATGCAGTGGGAGTAGTAAATTGTTACTAATCCTACTGTAGAGATAAAACACTTGATTGCAGTAACAACAAAATCTTCATAGATGAGGAGATTTTTGAGATAGTAATCTCAAAGTCTTATCTTCAAAAGTTTAAGACCATGTAGATAGTGATCTATAAAGGTCTAAACTTTAGATACCTTAGGAGATAGAGATCTCCGGGAATGAAGGTATTCTAATAAGGATTATGGGGATACTGGTTATGATGTCAGGGACAATGTAACCAACTAGATTGAGTATTGGTTGCATGAGATGCAACATTCGCATTAGATGCGAGCACTGTTACTGGGGATATGCAAGTGTCGTAAAAGGACTTGGCATAGTCTCGCGGGAACAGAGTGACTGATCAGCTTACCTAGCTATTTTCTAAATAGCCTATGATTGTCACATGAGTGCGGGTTTAAATGATTAGCCCATTAATGGCTCTTTGGGCTAGTGGGAGATTGTTGGAAATGCGAGCCCACGGCGAGCCATTATGCAATAAATGTTATTGCAATTCACTCCTTAATCTGAAATGAAGAATACATAATTTGCATAATAGGTCCCTTAGTACAATTAGGGTTATTACCATGGCCATCTTGATGATCATACAGCTGTTGATTCAACTATTGAATCATTGAGGCTGGTGCTTGAATGAATATCTAAAGAGTTAGATTGAGGACTCATCAAGCACCGTCAGATGATTGTTAAGAGATGATCTCCAGCCTGAGTAGGAGATGGCAATCCTTATCTCTGAAGGCTGATATCTGACCGACCTCTTGATGCAGGTCCTCTGCATAGGAATAGAGATTCGGAGGTGTCAGATTAGTTAGGTCAAAGAGTTGACTTAACGAGATCGAGATAACCAAAGTCCTATATCGTATGCTGTCAGGATATAGGCACGCATCCTCTGACCGGAGACAGATGTGTTGCTATATGTCTAAGTATGTACATTTGGCAGACCAATAGGTTGATGACCTAATCAAGGTCTACACACCGGCGCGCTGGTGTGCATATAAGGGCATATGAGTAATACGATCTCTCAAAGGGATCATACAGGTTCAGTTACTGAACCGGAAGACATGAGCTCACTCATGAGATATTGGGAAGAATCAAATTCCGTGCGCACGGTCGTCTCGCTTTGGAAGCTTGACTGAATTTGTAGGTTTGATATATACTTTTGGAAAGTATATGATCAAGACCTAGGTATGATATATGCTTTTGGAAAGTATATGATCGATACCGACTCCCAATGATCGAATGAGAAACTTACTGATAAAACCATGAAGTAGACAGTATAAAGTTGATCGAATACTTCGGGTTTAGTCTGAGTCTTCCAGTATGCAGGATGTACAGGTATTGGGAATACCTGAGGGTGATGTGATCATAAACGATTGTATAACCATGACGCTTCCATTCCTAGGGAGTGATGAAACGGGTCTGGATTTTAGTGACTCCTCTCAGTAGAGAAGTGATCTGATCTTGGTCCAAGTATTGGACATTGATCTGAATGTGATTCAGATACAATGAGAAGATTAGATTTACGGTCTTGATTTAATCAAGCATCTATGGGAGGCCCGCGATCTGGATTTGAGATACGATCTCAATATCCATGTCACTATACGTGGAACAATACAATCGCCCTGTCCTTATCTCCAAGTATCTGCGGAGAAAGCGCATTATCCTTGAAGGAGTTCACGGATAATTCTATTGTTGATATATGTATCCGAGCATTGAGAATATGGATAATTAAATGTGATTTAATTATCATGAGTAATATGAATTTGATTCATATTATAAAAGGAGTTATCTGAGATAATTAAATGTGATTTGATTATCAAAGATGTGAATAATGTGAATGTGATTCATATTATTTGAGAACAAGAGAATAAAGATCCAAGATGATTAAATGTGATTTAATTATCATGGATATGAATAATGTGGATAACAATATCCATATTAGTCATATATATTATAAATGTGATTTATAATATATAAGAGAGAGCTATTTGTAATTTACATTTGTTAATTAAATGTTAATGTGAATTGGATTCACATTGGACATCAAATTGAAAATGTAATTTACATTTTGTTTTGGGTTGTGAATGTGATTCACACATTTTCAATGGCATGATTGCAATGTTCACAAAATAAATTGGATTTATTTTTGTGAAATAATTTGCAACAAAAGTTGTTGCAAATAATGGAGATTACATAAAAGGTGAAATAGCCACCTTCCTAATGGAGGAGGGTGGACGGCCACCACTCCCATTAGGAAAGGGAGGCCGTCCCCCCTCTCCACATGGAAGGAGGCTTTCTCTCCTTTCATTATCTCCATGTATTGATGATTTAATTTTGTAATTAAATTGTGTTGATTTATCAACATATATTTAATTTAAATTAAATTAATTGTTGTTGTGTTTTTAGCAACAAATCATGACCATTGAAAGAAACACAAATTAATGTGGACCATTGGATTTGTGTTGACACATGGATTGAGATCCATGGATCCCAAAACCCTATATAAGGAGAGGCAACCCATTGCTCTTCTGGACACATAAGTTGAGGCAACAAATCTCTCTCTCTCTCTCTCATTCTCTCTACACGTCCTCTCTCTCTCTCTCTCATGTGGCCGTCCACCATGGATGCCCTAGAGAGGTTCTCCATCGCTGCGGCATCGTCGTTATGCTGCCCGATGATTTGCTCGTGGATCTCCGTCTCCTTCGGTGCGCCCCGCTCGTGAAGAAGACATCGGATCTCGTGTGTCGAGATCAGGAGATCCGTCGCTTGGATCATCAACATGGATTGCGAGAAGCACGCGGTTCATCCCCGCGCTCGCAAGCGTCTCCTCCGTCGGATCGGACTTGAGACAGGAGGTCTCTTCGTTTAGAGACTTGATCGCAACCACGCTTCAAGAGGTAAACCTAATACTTGTTTGTGGTTTAGACGAAACGATCCGAGAAGTGTTCTTGGATCATGTGGTTTCGTCGCATAAAATTTTTTAATTTCCGCTGCATAGAACAACTAGTGCGACTAGTCGTTCTTCGTCGTATTCGATGCGACGCTCACGCTTCCGTGATGCGCTTGAGGATCTAACCATATCCTTCATGATGCACATGGTAGATCGGAACCGTAGGTGCAGTAGGTATCCCCATCTTGGACACCTTCGTAGTGAGCTCCTCCATCTGCTTTGGGAATTGAGAGATCCTATTGTCGATGTCGCTCATTCTCTTATCCACTATTGTCAATTTATCAGCTATGAAGTTCATGTTCGGAATCAAACCTTCTGCTATTTCTGCGATAGTCTACTTCTCGCCTTTGGCTTGAAGGGTGTTCAGGGAATCAGTGTAAGCTCTACTGACATTCTGAGAATGGCTTGTTTCTTCCATCTGCTCCAATACTTTCCAGCCGGTCTCAGCTCCACGCGATGTGTAATTCCCTCCGCAGGCAGCGCTAACTAACCCTTGAGTCTCGTAGTTGAGGTCAGAGTAGAGTGACTGAACCAGGATGTTGTTATCCAGATCATGGCAGAGACATTTCTGTAGCAGGTCTTTAAACCTATCCCAAGCCTCACAGAGTGGTTCATTGGGCATCTGAGAGAAACTGGTGGTTCAGAACCTCATTTGGTTGGTCCGACTCAAGGGGTAGAATTTCTTCAAAAATAGGTTTTTGAACCTCTCATAAGTAGTCACAGTCACTCCTAAGTTCTTCACCCAGTAGTCTGCCTTCCCTTCCAAGGCGAAAGGTAGTGCAGTGAGACGAATGCAGTCTTGGCTGAGTTGTGGGTGCCTTAGATTAGAACATATCAGCTCCAAGTCAAGCAAGAATTCATATGGCTCTTCAGTCGTATTACCATGGAATTGGGGTAATTGACTTACAAAGTGTGGCTTCAGTTCATAGTGAATCTCGGGCTGTGGTGGCTGCAAATAATTCCTCACTATGTACTGTCTAGGGTTGTATGACGCTTCCATTGGTACTTCTTCCCCCGCATTCAACTGTTCTAGCTGCTCCCTCAGTAACTGCTGTTGATGCTCAGATGTAGGCAATCTTGCTATAATCATCTGAATAGTATCGTCATTGGGTTCATCCTCAGGATCTTTCTTGGAAGACATCTTGGGAGGCATCTCTTCGTCTTCACCTTCAGAATATAAGGGGTTCGAGTTAATAGAGTGGAAAGAATTGATGTAAAAGTTTTCCTCGATCTGTTTTGGTGAGAAAGAGACAGTGTGGGTCTGTCCTCCCTCCAGAAAGAAGAAGGAATCGTAGGAATAGTGTTCTTGGGAAGGGTTTCCCTGAGGCCAAGGAGGTCCAGAGAAAGAGTCTCTCTGGGCTTTTGAGATTGGAGAGTTTGTGGTAGTGAAAGAAGGGTTTGCGGAGTCCGAACGAGAATTACCACAATCTTCCATTCTCGAGGTCAACAAGAGGTTCGTGGTTTATGATGTAGGCACAAGAATGCGGTATTCGTTGATTGCTTATTTTCTAAGCACAAACCAAACACAATACAAGGATTTCTTTCACCAACTCACTCAGTGAAGGCCGTAAGAGTTCAATCAGTTATCTTGTCAGTTTTAAATTGGTGAGAATTCAAATCTTGTAAACCGTTTAACAAGCTGTTAGGTACAAAAATTTCCTTAAAGACTGTTCCGAGTTCGTACGACTACTTGCATCCACTTTCAGCCAGTATAGGTGTAAGTACGAACCGTAAAACGACTACCCATGTTACTTAAGGACGGAGCCTTGCGCAGTTTCCTTTAAACCACCCACTATGCTAAGGAAGTCCGGACCGTAAAACGGCTACCCGTATTCCTCACTGAGAAGTAGCTAATCATTTTTAAAATCAGTAGTCTATATGAAAATCTTGGCTTGGCTTTATCCTAGTGTGTGTCTGTCTCCTCACTGCAAGATAAAATCAAATAATTTCGAGGTTGCTCTCCCGCAAGAATTCTTGATTTTATAGGTTCTTAGGATTGGCTATATTTAGCAGTGCTAATTTTATTTAGGTGATCACTGAAGAATTTAAATGAGCACAAATACACGTCTACCGTCCAATTCCAATTTCCTTTAGAATTATATGATAAAACAAGAGGGAGGAGTTCGAGAAAAGCCGATGCACACAAAAACAATGATGTATGCTCAGTTAGAAGACTTACAATGCTTCCTCGCAATCTCCATGTGGGATGCAATACAGAATTGAAAAGTTATTCTAAATGAATGCAAGCTGATGAAAAATCACACCTAAGCAGAAAGTTCTATTAACGGGAAAGAATTGAGTTAAAGTTTGGCTAAATTGAACGATCTAATGTGCATCTCAATTAAAGTGCAGTGTGGCCTTAGATCCAACGAGCACAATCAACAATATAAATGCTCTGAGAGCTGTATGTGCAGGTCTATCCTAATCTCCACTCAAGTCAGGCCCCACCCTCACCGGAGAGTGAAACAGGCCACGACACACCACAGAAAAGTTGAAGGTCTTTTTACATTCGGGAGAGTCCAAACGGATACCGCTGTAAATGAGCAATTAAATAAAAGTGCAGAAATTAAAAACATAGACTCTACGCTCTCTCACGACTCGACTCGATCTTAAATTAGTTGCGGCTTTTTCGGATGTCGGTGAAGATGCTTCGATTTCTTGAAAAACCGCTTCACGTACGCCGGTACCTCGTAAGAAAAATAAGAGAGATTTGTGAAAGAGAACGACTCAGAAAATAATCAAATAGACAAGAATAAATGCTAAAAATAAATGAAGGAGAATAAATGGGATTTACAATGAACAAGGGGTCAGACTACCCGAATGCGGAAAACAGAACGAAAATTTTCAAAACACAAAACTAAGTCGTTTGCCTCCCCGGCAACGGTGCCATCTGACGAGTTTGAAATCGCAGCTTTAAAAAGTTGTTTTTATGTTTGTTCGTGCTAAAAGAATAAATTGTCGTTTCGTGCGTTGTAGGCGGCAATCAGAATCGTTCAAGAAAATAAGTACACGAAATTTAATCAATTTTTAATCACGTGGTTTTATGTTTATATTACTTGGGCAAGTCTCAAAGTTGAACACAAGGAGGTAAAGGAACAACCTAGAATGATGTCTATTAAAGTTCGTGCACGGTTTTCAAGGCGTTTTTTTGGATTTTTTAATGCAAATAAGGGGTGCAAGATGCAATTTCAGCCTATTTTAGGGACTAAAATGCAAATTACGTTCAAATGATGTCCGAAAAATATGGAACTTGGCCGAGATGAAAATTATGATGGAATGAATGCACTGTAATGTTTTTGGAATTTTTGGATGCAATATGATTTTTTTATGAATTTTTAAATGCAAACAAAAATGAGTTTCAATATTTAATTATAATAAATATTAAACCTACTTGTTTTCAAGGAATAAAATTATCTAAGATCTATTACTAGGTAATGGATACTAGAAAAATCCTAAACCTCGAAAATGTAAGATCTAATACCTATTAAAAATTGAATACTGAAATATGCAAAATGATTTTTACAGGGCAAACTATATGCGCAAATGCAAATCTTTTTGGATACAATATCAAGCACAATTAATCCTACAATATGTGACTTTTGGAGTTTTTTAGAGTAATGGTTAATCAACTATGAAAATCGGAGCATAAAATGGGCAAAGTTTGCAATTTTCCACAAAACAATTAAGTATTAATTAACCATTAATCATAAAAATATCTGCAATATGTCAAAATGTAAAGAAATAATTGAGGAACATCATGCCAATTTTTGATAAATAAAATGATGCAATATAGAGGTCCATAACTACAAGGAAAGACATGGATAACAATGCAATATAATAAAATAAATAGAATATGCAGGGGGCATATATGTATTTACCATGACTGATGGGGGGTTTTCTGCAAAATGTTCAAAGGGGTACGTGCGTGGCACGTGCCCTCTGGAGACGGATTGATCTGTAAATATCAAGACTCCCAGGGCGACTTATGCAATATTTCCAACGTCACGTGCAATGCACGTGACTTGTGTTGATTGTTGCTCACGTTTCCCCACGCACTTGCGGAGAATGTGCGGGGGACCTCGGGGTTAGAGCCCGGTCCTGTCGGCGAGGGGGAGAGGCGAAGCGGTCCGACGAAGGCTTTATCGGTGGCGAAGCAGTGGATGGGCTCCGACAGAGCATTGGAGGAACACCAAAGGGGATCCCGACCAAGTCTGTAGCTTCGAGGGCATGCGAGGCGGCGGATGTCGTTGATGAGCTGCTCGTTGTCGATGGCGTTACAGATGGCTGGAGGAGACGACGAAGGCGATTGACTTCGGGCTGACATACGGCCAGGGGGCATCGGGGCGGAGTCGGTCGATGTCGATGAAGAGCGTCGTAGGCGTACGGTGTTGCACGGGAAGAAGCTTCGCGAGAAGCTCGGAGGTGTAGTCGGAGAATAGGAAGGTCAGAATGAAGGGGAGCGCAGGAGTAGCGATGAGGATGACGATGGTTATCGGAGATGAAGTGTGATGCAGAAGAATAGAAGGTTGCTCGGAGTAAGGTGAAGATGGAGGAGAAGGTACCTGGAGAGGAGCTCGACGGAGGTGTAGGGCCGGAGCGGAGCAGCGTCCTGGAGAGGCTGCGACGAGGAGCTAGAGCTCTCGGATCACGCTGGAGCGGTCTGTCACTACCGGGGATTTACGACGGATGAGCGACGTCGGGGGTGTCGCGGTTCTCTAAATAGGAGAAGGGGTCGAGCGGCGAGTTGCGAAGGATCCGGAGGTGGTCAACCGCGAGCGACGCAGAGGAGGTTGACGAGGATTGCGGGGGCGTTGGCGGAGCGACTGTTGTGGAGGCGTCTGGAGTCGCGGTCAAAGGGCGGCAATTGCGAGGTTGGGGGCGCCTGGAGGTTGAAGATGATGATCGTGGGCCGTCCGATCAGCAGAGATCAGACGACCCCCAGATGGCTACGTGGCGGCTCACGATGGAAGGTGCGAGGCGCATGCATTGCTGATGAATCTCGTATTCATCATGCTAAAAGCCGCAAATTAAACCCCCTGCTTATTCAATCCAATAAAAATCACCTGTAATTCCTTGTTTTTATCATGTAATATATTGTATATATTTTACCATTAAATTATTATTTTTAATTCCTCTTATTTTTTTTGTAATTATTTTATCCCAAAAACCCATAAAAATTAGGTAGAATAATTGTCCATAATTCACAGACCATTAAAAACATAAAAAATATAAAAACATCTCAAAACCACAAAATCGGTATTTTTATCCCCTTAAAAATACCTCCAAAAATACATTTTGTACAAATGACCTCCTTTGGCTTTTTAACCAAATAAAAGTTGTAGATCTCGTCGAGACGAGCAACTTTCATGTTTTGACTTTTTCCTAATTCGACCTCTAACTATTTCTTTTATATTTTTCTTTATAATTTTATTCTAAATTTTCTTATTGGGCCACATGGCACCCTCTGGGCCGCCCACGTGGCCCGCCTCCCCTCTCGCCACCCGGCCTTCAATCTGACCGTCCGACCCACTCTTAACCGCCCCATCTCCACCGTCCGATATCGCCTCGCTCACAGCCGTCGGATCTGATCTTCAGATCTGATCTCAACCGCACATTAGCGCCTAAACGACATCCCTCCGATCTCATCCCCATCCAATGCCCCTCAGCCCTCCACATCTCCCTTTAATCTCAACCGCCTGATATTCTTTCCATCTAACGCCCCTCAACGCACCACGTCCCCCTTTTTACCCTCGCCGTTCAATCTATCCAACTCTCCATCCGAGCCGCTCCTTCACGCCCTAATATCAACCGTGCGATCAGATCCTCAGATCTGATCGCATCCCTCCACCAGCGCGACCCTTCCAGCCGTTGGATCATTAGATCCAACGGTCCTCCACCATCGTCAGCCTCCGTAACCCCCCCTTCCCCAGCCGTTTCACCTCGCGCACCCTCCGCCCCTTCCATTTCTAACCGACGCTCCAGCCACCTTACTCCTCTCCTAACGCCTCTCGTACATAGCCCGTTCCCCCGCCATCCTCACGCTAACTTCAATTCCCCTCGCCATTACTCCGTCGCCATGAAAACCTTCGGTTTGCTCCTAGTCTCCTCCACCCCTCCGGTGACAGTAGAGGGGCGGAACATCGAGGTAAAGATGGGTCTCTCCTGGTGTCGACCCGCGGCACCTCCATCGCGTATCGGTGACCCTCCGGTCACCAAATGAGCCACGAGGTCCGGCTGACCTCGCCGGGCGACGACCCGAGGCTCTCTTGAGCCTCAGCCCAAGCTATCCCCGCCGCCATTCGCCTTGCTCCGGCAAGGCAAATTTTCCCTCTATTTCTCCTAATTTCCCCTTCATACCCATCATCGTTCACCTTCCTCCGACTACTCCAACACCTCCACCAAATCACTCCGACCTTCACCGACCATTCCCTTCTTCTTCACAACCCCTAACACTCCGAGTCAAGTCTCCTCCCGCTTCGCCGGAGAAGACACCCAGGTCCTCTGCTCCCTCCGCTCCAATGGACCTCCACTCACCCTCCACTCCACTCTAACTCACGCACGATCACGCTTAGGCTATTCCTAACATTTGCAGGTGCTCAAGTCGCCAATGATCGGAGTTGGCACAGGCGCTCCGATCTTCTCCTCTGCCACCGGTAGCCCGCCATTGATCAGCCCATCCATTCGCTGCCAGAGCATCGCCGCATCACCAGCCGCTTCGCGAGAGTACTGGCCATCTTCTCCGACCATCAGCGGACCTCGCGGGGCACGGCAGAGCTCCATCGAGTCCACCGAAGACCCGCCTTCTCCGACGAACCACGGAGGAGGATGAAGATACAGGCACCGTCCGATCATCAGGATCGGACGATCACGATGATGCCACGTGGTGGACCCGAGGCTCCAGCCCAACCTGCAGGCTCGGGTCATCCGCGCCTCAAGACGAGCCACAAACAGCGGCCACGTGGCCTGAACCGCAGGGGCTAACCCGAGCCTAGCCCCTCACGTGCAGCGCACGTGAGGTGCTGGGTAATTTGCAGAAAAGACCCGGAAGATTCAAGTATTTCCGTTTTGGTCCCCAGGCACGTGCCTTACGTGCGTGCCTGGGTATTTTACAGGGAGCCCCTCAAAGTTTCTGGAAATTACAAAAAGGCCCCCGCGCGCAAATGGTGAAATCGCACTTGGGCCCAGGCGGTTTTTCATAATTGCATTTAGGTCCTTCCAGGGACCTAAATGCAATATTTATCCTTTATTTTTATTGCACTTTTATTACAATTATGCCCCTGTATTGTTTTTAACATAATTGAGCATTGTAGGTCCAAATTGCATGATTTTAGTGTCGTTTTGATCCTTGCTTTGTCCTCTTCATCTTAGCATACTTAATTGTCTCATTTGCTCTTGTATTAATTAAAGTGAATTTTTATGTGCAAAGTGGGACCCTGATCTCCTTGTCTTGCTTTGATCCGATGACCGATTTTTATTGATGTGTTCAAATTGACTCCGATTTCATTTTATATTGTGTTGCTCACATTTTAGGGTATAATTGTAGTCTTTATTCAGCATACATACTCTCTTGCATATTTGCTCATGCATCATTCTAACTTGCATAAAAATTAAATACAAAAAAATTGCATGCATCATAGCTTTGCTTTGTAAATAGCATATTGCATCCTGTGGACCTGAAATTGAAATTAATTCACATTGTGCTTAATGAATCGAAATTCGATAAACATATTAGGCCACCGTGTCCTTGTGTTCGACCTTAGTAGATTTGCCAAGTATAAATATTCCACGACATTCGAAGATCGTGGTTTTTGCTGAACCGAATTCGCCTCCTGTACTATGACTAATATCACATTATTAAAGAGGCGAATTTCGCGTTCATCAAATGGCGCCATTGCCGGGGATACGACTTTGCTTAATTATTGAATTTTTTTGTTGAGTAATTTCATTTTTTTAGGACCTCATTTCATGCATAAATTTTTGCATCATATTTGTTGATTTAATTTCTCGGTATGCTAACTTGTCTCTTTTGTGGCAGGGCCCATGATGATCGAGGACGCTTGATCCTCATGGAGGCGTGAAGTCGGGAGCTTCTGCTGAAAAGGTCGCAAAAGAATTCGGGAAGAAATTTGAGGATTTTTATCAGTCAGATTGCATTGCATATTGTAAAAAAAACATGCATCTGCATATTTATTTTCAGTTTTGCATGTTGTATAAAAAAAGAGAGTAGATCACTTGATGATCTACCCCCCCCCACACACCTACACTTGCATATACACACTCACTCCCACCATCCCCCTGTATATTTCACTCTCTCTCTCTCTCTCTCTCTCTCTATCTCTCTCTCTCTCTCTGTGTATATATTTCACGAACCCCCTCCCCCTCACCCTTGTATCATAAAACAACCGCCCCCCTAATTCAGACCTTACTTAGGCTATTTGTAGCCTAAGTATAGGGGGACCCGCCTCCTCAGTTCCGCTATATCACCCGATATTTGAATCGAGCCCTGGCTTCATGGCACTTGTGCTATGAGGACATAACAAAATTTAAGTATAGGGGGGTATACCGTATATTACTGTATATTTGCTTTAGCCTTTGCTCGTGTTTTTAAAACTTTTTAAAATTTATTTTCGGGATGGGATTTGGTAAACTAGTGAACTGAGCTTTGTAAAAATTTGTTTATCGAGGGTTTAATTTTTGTAAATGTTCCTTTTCAAAAAAATTTGAAAAATCAAAACTTTTCTTTGAACTAGACTCTGACTACTAGGCTTAGTAGACACTCTCAGTGAGGGAACTTCGGTCTCCCTTAGCAGAGTGGGTGATTTAGAGGACACTGCGAAAGGCACCTTCTTTAAGGATCACGGGTCCGTTTATCGGCTCGTACTTACACCCATACTGGCTGAGAGTAGATACTTTTATTTATTTGAGCCTAGGCCAATCATTGTCTCTCTGAAAAATAATAAAAAAAATCCATAAAAATCTGCAATAAGTCAAAAATTACACAAAAACCATTAACCAAGGAGTTAGTGTATTCCTGACACATTTACACTCATGCAAGGCTTAAGGATTTTGAGGACACTAGATTTCTATGATCTTGAGAGTCTGAGTTAACATAACATAGCCATTAGGGTTTGTAAGACTTAAATATCCACACTCCCTGGATTGAAAGATTTGAGTGCTATATTTCACTCTTCATCTCTACCTCCAAGAAAAATATGATTAGCACAATCACTTCCACAACTGCATGATTGATGAGCTGAGTTGAGATATCACTTGAGGAACTAGGACCATTGAATTGAGTTTAGATCCGATCTAATGATATTCGAGGATGGAATAAAGTCAATGAAGGCTTCAGAAAACCTGAGTGTCAGCAAAACCCTAGCCAATATGTGAACAAGATTCATATGCTATCTCTTTGATATTTACCTAAAAGTGCCATGGTGTGATGAAACTTAATGAATATTGTTGATCAGTGTGCACCAACTTTTGGTAGAAGCAGTGGAGCTAGCCAACAAAAGCAATGAAATATCAAAGAAAAAGCTCTAACATCCAAGTCAATTTATAAATGAGCTTCCACCAATGGCGAGCGCTACCAAACATTTTCAAGTGTCCATTTGGACCAAGCGCTAATTAGGACCAGGAGTCGGGCTGACACCAAAAAGGGCTCTGCATCGTAAATGCTACAAGTCTGGGTGTCGAAGGTATCTTAGATACTCAAAAGAGACACACCCCGGTGTATTCCCATAAAAACAAGTGCAGACGACTCCAACTCTCTTGACGGATACATTGGTCAACAATCTAAAAATTTATATGTGTTGAGTAAAAAGGCACTCGAGAGGCCCCTTGTTCCAATGTGAGGGTGAGAAAACAGACACAATCCCATTACCTCCATCATCTGGCCATCCATCAACATTTCAAGTCTGACAAACTAATGAGACGGATGACTGAAGCAAGAATAGACTTATTCCCTAGTATTGAAGATTAGGTCTAGAGGAGAGTCTTTGGACTGGAACTTTGAGTGATGCATCGACTCGGCTCTCATGAAATGCAGTACGCTAAATCTCATAACCTTATAGTATATGTACAAAAAGAGAGTCTGATAATCAGCGAAGTTGGATTCCTTCTGACTAAGGCTTGGATAAACCCGGAATTTTAAGATCTCTTAAGTCAAGAGTCTTTGAAAGATCAAGCCTTGAATTTTTCACGCTCACTGTTAGGAATTAATCCGACTCCTTCATTCTTTAGATGCTAGAGGACGAGCATGGTTTAAGTATAGGGGTATGATGAATCTCGTATTCATCATGCTGAAAGCCGCAAATTAAACCCCCTGCTTATTAGATCCAATAAAAATCACCTGTAATTCCTTGTTTTTATCATGTATTATATTGTATATATTTTACCATTAAATTATTGTTTTTTAATTCCAATTAATTTTCTTGTAATTATTTTATCCTAAAAACACATAAAAATTAGGTAGAATAATTGTCCATAATTCACAGACCATTAAAAACATAAAAAAATATAAAAACATCTCAAAACCACAAAATCAGTATTTTTATCTCCTTAAAAATACCTCCAAAAATACATTTTATACAAATGACCTCTTTTGGCTTTTTGACCAACATGAAAGTTGTAGTCTCGTCGAGACCAGAACTTTCATGTTTTGACTTTTTCCTAATTCGACCTCTAACTACTTCTTTTATATTTTTCTTTATAATTTTATTCTGAATTTTCTTGTTGGGCCACGTGGCCCCCTCTGGGCTGCCCACGTGGCCCGCCTCCCCTCTCGCCACCCAACCTTCAATCTAACCGTCCGACCCACTCTTAACCGCCCCATCTCCACCGTCCGATATTGCCTCGCTCACAGCCATCGGATCTGATCTTCAGATCTGATCTCAACTGCACATTAGCGCCTAAACGACAGCCCTCCGATCTCATCCCCATCCAACGCCCCTCTGCCCTCCACATCTCCCTTTAATCTCAACCGCACGATCTTCTTTCCATCTAACACCCCTCAACGCACCACGTCCCCCTTTTTACCCTCGCCGTTCGATCTACCCAACTCTCCATCCGGGCCGCTCCTTCACGCCCTAATATCAACCGTGCGATCAGATCCTCAGATCTGATCGCATCCCTCCGCCAGCGTGACCCTTCAAGCCATCGGATCATTAGATCCAACGGTCCTCCACCATCGTCAACCTCCGTAACCCCCCCTTCCCCAACCGTTTCACTTCGCGCACCCTCCGCCCCCTTCCATTTCTAGCTGATGCTCCATCCTCCTTCCTCCTCTCCTAACGCCTCTCCCACATAGCCCGTTCCCCCACCATCCTCGCGCCAACTTCAATTCCCCTCGCCATTACTCCATCACCATGAAAGCCTCCATCGAAACTGCCCCTCCATCTCATAACCTCCGACCTCCGCCCCCTATAAATCCCTACCCTCCGCCCACTGTCACCGTGTCCACCATTTTTGGGTTTGCTCCTAGTCTCCTCCGCCCCTCTGGTGACAGCGGAGGGGCGGAACGTCGAGGCAAAGATGGGTCTCTCCTGGTGTCGACCCGCGGCACCTCCGTCGCGTATCGATGACCCTCCGGTCACCAAATGAGCCCCGAGGTCCCGCTGACCTCACCGGGCGACGACCCGAGGCTCTCTTGAGCCTCAGCCCAAGCTATCCCCGCCGCCATTCGCCTTGCTCCGGCAAGGCAAATTTTCCCTCTATTTCTCCTAATTTCCCCTTCATACCCATCATCGTTCACCTTCCTCCGACTACTCCAACACCTCCACCAGATCACTCCGACCTTCATCGACCATTCCCTTCTTCTTCACAACCCCTAACACTCCGAGTCAAGTCTCCTCCCACTTCGCGGGAGAAGATACCTAGGTCCTCCGCTCCCTCCGCTCCACTGGACCTCCACTCACCCTCCACTCCACTCTAACTCACGCACGAGCACGCTTAGGCTATTCCTAACATTTGCAGGTGCTCAAGTCGCCAATGATCGGAGTTGGCACATGCGCTCTGATCTTCTCCTCCGCCACTGGTAGCCCGCCATTGATCAGCCCATCCATTCACTGCCGGAGCATCGCCGCGTCACCAGCCGCTTCGCGAGAGTCCTGGCTATCTTCTCCGACCATCAGCGGACCTTGCAGGGCATGGCGGAGCTCCATCGAGTCCATCGGAGACCCGCCTTCTCCGGCGAACCACGAAGGAGGATGAAGCTACAGGCACCGTCCGATCATCAGGATCAGACGATCACGATGATGCCACGTGGTGGACCCGAGGCTCCAGCCCAACCTGCAGGCTCGGGTCATCCGAGCCTCAAGCCGAGCCACCAACAATGGCCACGTGGCCCGAACCACAGGGGCTAACTCGAGCCAAGCCCCTCACGTGCAGTGCACATAAGGTGCTGGGTAATTTGCAGAAAAGACCCGGAAGTTTCAAGTATTTGCATTTTGGTCCCCAGGCACGTGCCTCACGTGCGTGTCCTGGGTATTTTACAGGGAGCCCCTCAAAGTTTCTAGAAATTACAAAAAGGCCCCCGCGCGTAAATGGTGAAATTGCACTTGGGCCCAGGCGGTTTTTCATAATTGCATTTAGGTCCTTCCAGGGATCTAAATGCAATATTTATCCTTTATTTTTATTACACTTTTATTACAATTACGCCCCTGCATTGTTTTTAGCATAACTTGAGCATCGTAGGTCCAAATTGCATGATTTTAGTGTCGTTTTGATCCTTGTTTTGTCCTCTTCATCTTAGCATGCTTAATTGTCTCATTTGCTCCTGTTTTAATTAAAGTGAATTTTTATGTGCAAAATGGGACGCTGCTCTCCTTGTCTTGCTTTGATCTGATGACCGATTTTTATTGATGTGTTCAAATTGACTCTGATTTCATTTTATATTGTGTTGCTCACATTTTAGGGTATAATTGTAGTCTTTATTCAGCATACATACTCTTGCATATTTGCTCATGCATCATTCTAACTTGCATAAAAATTAAATACAAAAAAATTGCATGCATCATAGCTTTGCTTTGTAAATAACATATTGCATCTTGTGGACCTGAAATTGAAATTAATTCACATTGTGCTTAATGAATCGAAATTCGATAAATATATTAGCCAACCTGTCCTTGTGTTCGACCTTGGTAGACTTGCCAAGTATAAATATTCCACGACATTCAAAGATCGTGGTTTTTGCTAATTTTTGCTGAACCGAATTCGCCTCCTGTACAACGACTAACATCACATTATTAAAGAGGCGAATTTTGCGTTCTTCAAACGGCGCCATTGCCGGGATACGGCTCTTCTTAATTATTGAATTTTGATTTTTTTGTTGAGTAATTTCATTTTTTAGGACCTCAGTTCATGCATAAATTTTTGCATCATATTTGTTGATTTAATTCTCGGTATGCTAATTTGTCTCTTTTGTGGCAGGGCCCATGATGATCGAGGACACTTGATCCTCATGGAGGTGTGAAGTCGGGAGCTTCCGCTGAAAAGGCCGCAAAAGAATTCGGGAAGAAATTTGAGGATTTTTATCAGTCAGATTGCATTGCATATTGTAAAAAAAACTTGCATCTGCATATTTATTTTCAGTTTTGCATGTTGTATAAAAAAAAAGAGAGTAGACCACTTGATGATCTACCCCCCCCCCACACACACCTACACTTGCGTATACACACTCACTCCCACCATCCCCCTGTATATTTCACTCTCTCTATCTCTCTCTCTGTGTATATATTTCACGAACCCCCTCCCCCTCACCCTTGTATCATAAAACAACCGCCCCCGTAATTCAGACCGTACTTAGGCTATTTGTAGCCTAAGTATAGGGGGACCCTCCTCCTCAGCTCCGCTATATCACCCGATATTTGAATCGAGCCCTGGCTTCATGGCACTTGTGCTATGAGGACATAGTAAAATTTAAGTATAGGGGGGGTATACCATATATTACTGTATATTTACTTTAGCCTTAGTTCGTGTTTTTAAAACTTTTTAAAATTTATTTTCGGGCTGGTTTTGGTAAACCAGTGAACTGAGCTTTGTAAAAATTTGTTTATTGAGGGTCCAATTTTTGTAATTGTTCCTTTTCAAAAAAAAATTGAAAAATTAAAATTTTTCTTTGAACTAGACTCTGACTACTAGGCTTAGTAGACACTCTCAGTGAGGGAACTTCGATCTCCCTTAGCAGAGTGGGTGGTTTAGAGGACACTGCGAAAGACACCGTCCTTAAGGATCACGGGTCCGTTTATTGGCTCGTACTTACACCCATACTGGCTGAGAGTAGATACTTTTATTCATTTGAGCCTAGGCCAATCATTGTCTCTCCGAAAAAATAATAAAAAAAATCCATAAAAATCTGCAAAAGTCAAAAATCACACAAAAACCACTAACAAAGGAGTTGGTGTATTCCTGACACATTCACACTCGCGCAAGGCTTGAGGATTTTGAGGACACTAGATTTCTGTGATCTTGAGAGTCTGAGTTAACATACCTTAGCCATTAGAGTTTGTAAGACTTAAATATCCACACTCCCCTGGATTGAAAGATTTGAGTGCTATATTGCACTCTTCATCTCTACCTCCAAGAAAAATAATATCAGCACAGTAACTTCCACAACTGCATGATTGATGAGCTGAGTTGAGATATCAATTGAGGAACTAGGACCAGAGAATTGAGTTTAGATCCGATCTAATGATATTCGAGGATGGGATAAAGTTAATGAAGGCTTCAAAAAACCTGAGTGTCAGCAAAACCCTAGCCAGTATGTGAACAAGATTCATATGCTATCTCTTTGATATTTACCTAAAAGTGCCAGGGTGTGATGAAACTTAATGAATATTGTTGATCAGTGTGCGCCATCTTTTGGTAAAAGCAGTGGAGCTAGCCAACAAAAGCAATGAAATATCAAAGAAAAAGCTCTATCATCCAAGTCAATTTATAAATGAGCTTCCACCAATGGCGAGCGCTCCCAAAAATTTTCAAAGTATCCATTTGGACCAAGCGCTAATTAGGACCAAGAGTTGGGCTGACACCAAAAAAGGGCTCTGCATCGTAAATGCTACAAGTCTGGGCGTCGAAGGTATCTTAGATACTCAAAAGAGACACACCCCGGTGTATTCCCAGAAAAAACAAGTGCAGACGACTCCAACTCTCTTGACGGACACATTGGTCAACAATCTAAAAATTTATATGTGTTGAGTAAAAGGCACTCGAGAAGCCCCTTGTTCCAATATGAGGGTGAGAAAAATAGACACAATCCCATTACCTCCATCATCTGGCCATCCATCAACATTTCAAGTCTGATAAACTAATGAGACGGATGACTGAAGAAAGAATAGACTTATTCCCTAGTATTGAGGATTAGGTCTAGAGGAGAGTCTTTGGGACTGGAACTTTGAGTGATGCATCGACTCGGCTCTCATGAAATGCAGTACGCTAAATGTCATATCCTTTTATTATATGTACAAAAAGAGAGTCTGATAATCAGCGAAGTTGGATTCCTTCTGACTAAGGCTTGGATAAACCCAGAATTTTAGGATCTCTTAAGTCAAGAGTCTTTGATAGATCAAGCCTTGAATTTTTCACGCGCACTGTCAGGAATTAATCCGACTCCTTCATTCTTTAGATGCTCGAGAACGAGCATGGTTTAAGTATAGGGGTATGATGAATCTCGTAGTCATCATGCTGAAAGCCGCAACTTAAACCCCCTGCTTATTAAATCCAATAAAAATCACCTGTAATTCCTTGTTTTTATCATGTATTATATTGTATATATTTTACCATTAAATTATTGGTTTTAATTCCTTTTATTTTTCTTGTAATTATTTTATCCTCAAAAACCCATAAAAATTGGGTAGAATAATTGTCCATAATTCACTGACCATTAAAAATATAAAAAAGTATAAAAACATCTCAAAACCACAAAATTAGTATTTTTATCCCCTTGAAAATTTTCCCCAAAAATACGTTTTGTACAAATGACCTCTTTTGGCTTTTTAACCAACATGAAAATTGTAGATCTCGTCGAGACGGGAAACTTTCAAGTTTTGACTTTTTCCTAATTCAGCCTCTAACTACTTGTTTTATATTTTTCTTTATAATTTTATTCTGAATTTTCTTATTGGGCCACGTGGCGCCCTCTGGGCCACCCACATGGCCCGCCTCCCCTCTGGCCACCTGATAACCTCTCCCGCTACCCTAGTTAATTCGGTCAGATTAATGTCCAAATTAAGAGTTAATGTTCGTTGCAGTCGGATACGAGAGGGAATATCAAAAACCACTTTTAATTAGATCGAAGTTAATTTCGAGTGGCAATTTTTTTACTTGGTGAAGTCCAAGGTCGAACTCAGGGAGGCATCTGTCTCCTTAGGTGAATTTTAGCAAAGTCCAGGTGTGAGATTTTTGGGGAATATATTTTTTTTATCTTTTTCTTTTTTCTATGCAGGACACATGCAAAAATCAAGCCAATTTAAAGTTAAATCAGTTAAGGTATCAAATGAAGTCCAAAAAATTATGAAAATTGGCCAGATGATGAAATATGGTGAAAATAGACTACTTTAATTTTTTTGGAATTTTTTGACATTAAATGGATTTACTTTGAATTTAAAATGAATGCAGGGTGATTTTCACTAATTTAATTTTAATAAATATCAAATCACAAAATTTTAGGGAATTAAAATTACCCTAGATAGATCTAATGATGAGGAATCTAGAAAATTGTCAAACAATTTTAATGTGAATTGAACCTATTAAAAATAAACTAAGGAAATCACCAATTAATTTATTTAGGCCTCGATATGTATGCAAATGAGATGAAATTTTTATGCCATGTTAAGTTAATTATCCTAGAGCTACTGTGATGTTTTGAGATTTTTTTGAGTTACAGAGAATTATTTATTAATTAAAAGGTCCAACTAGGCAAAATATCATAGAAATAAACCAATTAATTTATTTAAAAATCTACTGATATCTCAAAATATGACATTGTCACAACAGATAGAGGACAAGTTACACTACAACATGCAAATTTCGGAATTTCAAAATGATGCAATATGACACCTAGGGATGCGTGCAAAGACAGGGGTGCAATTGCAATACAGGAAAGAAAATTTACATCAAAATAAACATGCTGACATGGACTTAAATGCAATTACCTATAATGCTGGGGGGGGGGGGGGGGTGGAATGCAATTTCTCCACGTTGCACGTACTCCTCACGTGGGGGCGCTTCACAGGGACTTGTTTGCAATTTCAAAAAGTTCCCAGGCCTGAGTGCAATTAACCCAGGTCGTACGTGCTCCTCACATGGGATGACCTAGGTTCGGGTGGCGTCGATGGCTCGGGTCTTGGCTCGAGTCTTCTGGAGGTTCGGCTGAGGCTTCGGGTGGTCCGAGCCTAGAGGTCAGGGAAGAGGCTCGGACCCGATGGCGTGGCGTACACTGGACGGTTGGATCTAAGGTGATCCAACGGCTGCTGCTGATGAAGACGTGGCGAACCAGTAACCGTCGGATCTGGAGTGATCCAACAGTGCCTGGAGATCGATGGAGGGGGGCGACGTGGCTGGCGCTGGACTGTTCGATCTGTTGGAAATGCGAGCACACGGCGAGCCATTATGCAATAAATGTTATTGCAATTCACTCCTTAATCTGAAATGAAGAATACCTAATTTGCATAATAGGTCCCTTAGTACAATTAGGGTTATGTACCATGGCCATCTTGATGATCATACAACTGTTGATTCAACTATTAAATCATAGAGGCTGGTGCTTGGATGAATATCTAAAGAGTTAGATTGAGGACTCATCAAGCACCGTCAAATGATTGTTAAGAGATGATCTCCAGCCTGAGTAGGAGATGGCAATCCTTATCTCTGAAGGCTGATATCTGACCGACCTCTTGATGCAGGTCCTCTGCATAGGAATAGAGATTCGGAGGTGTCAGATTAGTTAGGTCAAAGAGTTGACTTAACGAGATCGAGATAACCAAAGTCCTATATCGTATGCTGTCATGATATAGGCACGCATCCTCTGACCGGAGACAGATGTGTTGCTATATGTCTAAGTATGTACATTTGACAGACCAATAGGTTGATGACCTAATCAAGGTCTATACACCGGCGCGCTGGTGTGCATATAAGGGCATATGAGTAATACGATCTCTCAAAGGGATCATACAGGTTCAGTTACTAAACCGGAAGACATGAGCTCACTCATGAGATATTGGGAAGAATCAAATTCCGTGCGCACGGTCGTCTCGCTTTGGAAGCTTGACTGAATTTGTAGGTTTGATATATACTTTTGAAAAGTATATGATCAAGACCTAGGTATAAAATACGCTTTTGGAAAGTGTATGATTGATACCAACTCCCAATGATCGAATGAGAAACTTAATGATAAAACCATGAAGTAGACAGTATAAAGTTGATCCAATACTTCGGGTTTAGTCTGAGTCTTCCAGTATGCAGGATGTACAGGTATTGGGAATACCAGAGGGTGATGTGATCATAAACGATTGTATAACCATGACGCTTCCATTCCTAGGGAGTGATGAAACGGGTCTGGATTTTAGTGACTCCTCTCAGTAGAGAAGTGATCTGATCTTGGTCCAAGTGTTGGACATTGATCTGAATGTGACTCAGATACAATGAGAAGATTAGATTTACAGTCTTGATTTAATCAAGCATCTATGGGTGGCTCGCGATCTGGATTTGAGATACGATCTCAATATCCATGTCACTATACGTAGAACAATACAATCGCCCTGTCTTTATCTCCAAGTATCTGCGGAGAAAGCGCATTATCCTTGAAGGAGTTCATGGATAATTCTATTGTTGATTTATGTATCCGAGCATTGAGAAAACAGATAATTAAATGAGATTTAATTATGACGAATAATATGAATTTGATTCATATTATAAAGAGAGTTATCTAAGATAATTAAATGTGATTTAATTATCAAAGATGTAAATAATGTGAATGTGATTCATATTATTTGGACACAAGAGAATAGAGATCCAAGATGATTAAATATGATTTAATTATCATGGATATGAATAATGTGGATAGCAATATTCATATTAATCAAATATATTATAAATGTGATTTATAATATATAAGAGAGAGATGTTTGTAATTTACATTTGTTAATTAAATGTTAATGTGAATTGGATTCACATTGGACATTAAATTGAAAATGTAATTTACATTTTGTTTTGGGTTGTGACTATGATTCACAAATTTCCAATGGCATGATTGCAATGTTCACAAAATAAATTGGATTTATTTTTGTGAAATAATTTGCAACAAAAGTTGTTGCAAATATTGGAGAGAATCATGAGATAATGTAATCTCATGTAATAGGAAAAAGGAAGCTCCCTTCCTAATGAGGAGAGGGGACGGCCACATTTCCCATGAGGATTGGTGGCCGTCCACCCTCCTTATGGAACGAGGCTTGCCTCCTTTCCTATCTCTCCAATGGAGATTGATTTTATATAAATCAAATTATATTTAATATACATTAGATTTTTATTAAATTAATTGTTGTTGTGTTTTTAGCAACAAATCATGACCATTGAAAGAAACACAAATTAATGTGGACCATTGGATTTGTGTTGACACATGGATTGAGATCCATGGATCCCAAAACCCTATAAAAGGAGAGGCACCCCATTGCTCTTCTTTGCACATAAGTGAGACAACAAGTCTCTCTCTCTCTTTCTTTTCTCTTTCTCCCTCTCATGGCCGTCCACCATGGATGCCCTAGAGAGGCTCTCCATCGCCGCGGCACCGTCGTTATGCTGCCCGATGTTTTGCTCGTGGAACTCCGTCTACTTCGGCATGCCTTGCTCGTGAAGAAGACGTCGGATCTCGTGTGTCGAGATCAGGAGATCCACCGCTTGGATCATCAATATGGATTGCGAGAAGCACGCGGTTCATCCCCGCGCTCGCAAGCGTCTCCTCCGACGGATCGGACTTGAGACAGGAGGTCTCTTCGTTTAGAGACTCGATTGCAACCACGCTTCAAGAGGTAAACCTAATACTTGTTTGTGGTTTAGACAAAACGATCCGAGAAGTGTTCTTGGATCATGTGGTTTCGTCACATAAAAATTTTTTAATTTCCGCTGCATAGAACAACTAGTGCGACTAGTCGTTCTTCGTCGTATTCGATGCGATGCTCACGCTTCCATGATGCGCTTGAGGATCTAACCATATCCTTCAAGTGGTATCAGAGCCTTAGGTCGGTGGTTTTTGGATACGATCCATAAACCGAGGACGACTTGGGTTCATTAGGGTTTGCGAAAGTTTTCTTGCATTTCATTTTCGCATCTCTGTTTTGATATTATTTTCGGCACTGTTTAAATTGTTTAAAGACGAAAATAATACTTGGATTTTATTCCCTATTAAATAAGGAAACCGTAGGATCTGAGTTTGCATGATTTCGATTCCGTTTGCTCTAGATATGCTCATTTTAGTGAACATGTATCCACTGTTTCGGGGACTGCGGATCATGACGTAATTAAGAAGTTAATTGCGGATTTGAAACGCTTTGAAATGCGTGAAACTAACTTGAGTTCTGTTGTAAATCAAGTTAGCAAACTTTAGAAATTTACTTTGCTTAATTTGGATTTAAATTGATTGAGATATGGTATTTTTAGTAAGTGAGGGTCACTGCTGAAAATACTTTCCTAATCAAGAACCTAGTGATTGTCATTTAATTAATTAGTGAAATTAAATTGTTTAATTTCCTGGAATAATTATGCATAAATATTTGTGAAATATTTAATTATAATTAGGTCCTTAAATGACTTTGTCCTAACCAACAAATGATTAGATGTGATCTAGATCAAGATTGGTTACATGATCTACATGATCAACATTCCAACAAACATGTTGCTTGAATAGGACTTGGGATTTGTTTAGCAAATCTCATTATAATGTTAATCAAAATTTTTTTGATTATTATTATATGGTATAATTTCGGTTGAAGAACCGATGATCATCTCAAGTACAAAATGATCTATTTTGCATTATCCTTTCCCGAGGTGGATATGGTGTCTAGTCGGAGAGCATTGGGGTTGCGGGTTGCAACGTATGTGGTCCGTCCCACTCTCGTCGGTACTGGCCATGACAACGGGTAGGGTTAGTATAATGCTTAAGAAATCATGATGTATTTCTAATTATTAAAATTCGAAATAATACGTATTTGAGATAATACCATAATTCAAGCAACTGTTAAAATGTTTAATGGATATTAATTGGATCATTAATTTAATATGATTAGATTAAATGAAATCCAATTAAAATTAAAACACTCTATTATGAATAAAGATGTTATTTCCCTTGGAAGAATTAATCATAATGAATATGATTCATAATGATTAATTAGAATTTGAATATGATATGGAGGATCACATAAGTGACATCCATGGTCTCCCATCAAGGCGAAGGGTTCCGTCGCCAGGGATTGTATGTAGGAGACGCATGTCCGAAGTGACAGCTCCTGTATGCAAGCGCATCTGGATCGGGCTCTTTGCTTCTCGAAAGAGTAAGGCCGTATACGTTTTGACCCCAATATCGGATCCTCATATTATTGGGGCGATATTGGATTGCGTATAGCGAGTACTATTCCTGTTGATGGTTGGTTCAATTAACGACGGGTCAACATCGCCTTAGGGGTGGTGGGCCCGGGTGTTAAAGACCGAATTGGGAATGCAAATTGGACTTGCAAGGCGGAATGTGTTCCCGCTTCTTTTTATCTGAGTTGCAGATTCTCATATTATTGGAATGCAACAAAGATAAGGAAGGAGATCCCAGATCTTGTTGAGATATAATGGTAAGTATATCTCTTACATTGAAAGTGATTAAGGGAATGAACTTTCAGTGTTGACACGACAAGACAACTTTGATATAAAAATCCTAAATCAAAGTAAAATATATATATAAATATATATATATTTATTTATGCAAATTTCTTATTTCAGATAATCCTTCATTAAAACCCACTCAATGATATACTCAATGATAACCAGTAAAATATCATGGATTGGACTCATGATCCAGATATTGTACTTGCAATTGGACACATAATGTATGTGGTTGCAATTTGCAAGTTTCCTCATAATATTGAGGAATGACAATTAAATAGATAATAGGACTACAACCCTAGGGTTTGTATGTCTCTATAGTCTTAATCTCTCATCGGATGTACTTTGGAAGTGACATGTCGATGATGATTGCAATTGTCAAATAATCCTTATAAAATTAATGAAGATATTCTGGCATACATATGTGCTCTTGACATTTAATCACGAGTGACATGGTTCTCTGCATCATGTAGAATGGTAGCTCTATAAGAGATGATGTATTCAAATTGTTTGAGTACCTACCTGAACCTATGTTTTAAGAGTTTAGATGGATGTAGATGATGAGTGTCATCATTCTACTATCTATACTCTGGTCATTCATGAAGCTTCATAATATTCATATTGTATGAATTTAATGAAGCATGTATAAATGCTGAAATGCTCTTACATAAGATATCCTTAGTCTTAAGCAATGGTTGCTTATAGATAAAGGGAGCGTAGTGGAAGCATGGGTTGGACCCGAGTAAGAAGTATGGTCAAAGAGTTAACTGTACATCTATGACTTCCATATGTCATCCGAAGAGTTGGATGAATGCCAATACTGCAATAAGTTGATGTGTTGATAGTATGACTATCAAGTCTGTCTAGAATCCTTAGAGAAGGACTCGGATAGAGCATCAAAATTAATCTACATAAATCATTGATAAGATAAAGTCAAATAATTGTATCTCAATCTCCTGATGACATTTGCAATAGGTTGCATATGTTTTAGAAGACTGGAAAATTTGATCTTAAAGGTTTATAGTTATCCACATGGATATTGATGCAATTGTTGCAACAATCTCTGTTGGATTGATAGACTTGTTAATTTCAGTGGGAGAGTCTTTAGTCTTAGAGAATGTCTCTATGACCTAGATATAAGAATACACTCATTGTTTGTTTCTAAATGTTGGAAATAAACATGAATTCTGAGGTAGAACTATCATAAAGAGTTATGATGGAGATATTTCAGATAGTAATCTAAAATCTAGTGGACTCCACTAAATTAGAAAATTGATGAATGGCTCATTAACATTTCTAAATGCTGAAATTAAAACTTAAGATCAACATGAGGATGAAGATCATTTGACAATGATCTAGCATCAAGCTTTGGACATTTGTTTATTGATTTGATCAATAGACAAGTAAGCGATGAAACTTTAGAATGTCTAAAATTTCAAAACTAACATACTTATGAATATTGTATTCAAAGAAAAATGTCCAATACACGCTTCTTAGAGAAAGGTGTAAGATGTCAAGGTATTCAGGATCTCATACATATTGATGTATGTGGATCATCTATATCATAGTAAACATTGTGGATATGTGATATCTATCGATGATTATGTATGATATGAGATTTCTTCTCTTCACCTAAGAAACCTTTGAAATGTTCAAAGATTTCATTATTTTTGGTTTAGAACCAAAGTTTGAAGGAAGATAAAATGAATGTGATCTAATCTAGGTAGAAAGTACCTGTTAGATAAATTCAAAGAATACCTTATAGAGATATGAATATCATTTCTATCTCAATCCTCCTAACACATCTTAACTCAATAAAGTTATAGGGAGATACAATTGGATCATGTGTGACATGATCTTATCAATGATGAATTTTAGCATAATTATCCCTTAGTTTCCAGGTATGTATGTGTAGTAGAGACTACAATGTACATCCTTAATAAGGTTCCATGTATGTTGGAATCTAGCACTTGAGAGTGCTGCTTCATTAGGAAAATAAAGGATGGTATTGGATACCTACTTTATGACCTTGAGATTCTTAAAGTATCTCATCTCTGAGAATGTGATTCTTAGAGGTTGAGACTCTTGAGAATCAAGATGAAAATGAAGTGTAGGAACTCATTTAATCTTGAGAAGATAATGAGGCTCATGAAATTGGAAACTAAAAAGGACAATTAATGATGAAACATTAATACCTCTTCAAATGAGTTTGAGGATGTATTCCACGTGTCAGTCTGACAATGATCGGACTTCATGTGATGAAGCTCCTAAGGATCATGACATGGAAAGATGGATTTTAGCAATAAAAGTCTAATGTAGACTTCATATGCAAGTGTTGTATATGGACCCTCGTGGATCCACCTATATGGGTAAAACCTGTAAAGGTGTAAATGGATCTTCAAGAGAAAGGGAACCTGATGAGAAGGTAGAGACCTTCAAAGCACGGTTCGTAGCCATGAGCCACACACCGGAAGAGAAGACATTGCTTGCAATGAGACTTGCTCTTCGGTGACCGTGCTTAAAATCATCAGAATGTTGCTAACCTTTGCTACACAACTTGACTATTGCATCTTCAAGATGTAAGTCAATATTGCATTCCTCTACGAATACCTATATGAGGATATTCACATGAAGTAGCCCCAGGGCTTCATGGTTGAGGAAAGCAAGGTGTGCAAGCTAAGGAATCCATCTAAGGACTCAAATAAGCTTCTTGGAGATGGACCATAAGATTTGATGAAATTATAAATGTTATGATTTCGAATGGAATCTTGATGAGCCATGCGAAGCTTAGTGGGAGTGCCTATGTGTTCATCGTGCTAAATGTAGATAATATCCTAATCATTTAGAATGATATAAGGATTATAATAAGTGTTTTATAAACTGGCTATTCCATATCTTGAAATATGATTTCAAAGATACCTCTTAGATCTTAGTCCTGAAGTTGTTCAGAAGCAAAGAGAAGAGGATAATGGGACTGTCACATTTGTAGTACATGTTGGAAATTCCAAGAAAGGCTTCCATCCCTTAAGATATGGTACTGACCTATTTAAAGGGATAGCACCTCAAAGAGTTGAGGAAGTGAATGCTAGAACTACTTGCCCTTGGGCATCAGTTCTGAGAAGCCGGGTGTGTGCTAGATGTGTACAAAAGCCAGATGGCTGCCATGCAGTGGGAGTAGTAAACTGTTACTAATCCTACTATGAAAATAAAACACTTGGTTGCAGTAAATGCAAAATCTTCATAGATGACAAGATTTTTGAGATAGTGATCTCAAAGTCTTATCTTCAAAGAAACTTAAGACTTTATAGATAGAGATCTAAAAGGTCTTAATTGTGGGTACCTTAAGAGATAGTGATCTCCAGGAATAAGGGTATTCTAATAAGGATTATGGAAATACATGTTATGATAATTGTTAAGCTGTAGTGTCAAGGACACTGTAACTGCCAAAATTGAGTATTGGTTGCATGAGATGCAACATTCGTATTAGATGCGAGCACTGTTACTGGGGATATGCAAGTGCCGTAAAAGGACTTGGCGTAGTCTCGCGGGAACAGAGTGACTGATCAGCTTACCTAGCTATTTTCTTAATAGTCTATGATTGTCACATGAGTGCGGGTTTAAATGATTAGCCCATTAATGGCTCTTTGGGCTAGTGGGAGATTGTTGGAAATGCGAGCCCACGACGAGCCATTATGCAATAAATGTTATTGCAATTCACTCCTTAATCTGAAATGAAGAATACATAATTTGCATAATAGGTCCCTTAGTACAATTAGGGTTATGTACCATGGCCATCTTGATGATCATACAGCTGTTGATTCAACTATTAAATCATAGAGGCTGGTGCTTGGATGAATATCTAAAGAGTTAGATTGAGGACTCATCAAGCACCGTCAAATGATTGTTAAGAGATGATCTCCAGCCTGAGTAGGAGATGGCAATCCTTATCTCTGAAGGCTGATATCTGACCGACCTCTTGATGCAGGTCCTCTGCATAGGAATAGAGATTCGGAGGTGTCAGATTAGTTAGGTCAAAGAGTTGACTTAACGAGATCGAGATAACCAAAGTCCTATATCGTATGCTGTCATGATATAGGCACACATCCTCTGACCGGAGACAGATGTGTTGCTATATGTCTAAGTATGTACATTTGGCAGACCAATAGGTTGATGACCTAATCAAGGTCTATACACCGGCGCGTTGGTGTGCATATAAGGGCATATGAGTAATACGATCTCTCAAAAGGATCATACAGGTTCAGTTACTGAACCGGAAGACATGAGCTCACTCATGAGATATTGGGAAGAATCAAATTCCATGCGCACGGTCGTCTCGCTTTGGGAAGCTTGACTGAATTTGTAGGTTTGATATATACTTTTGGAAAGTATATGATCAAGACCTAGGTATGAAATACGCTTTTGGAAAGTGTATGATTGATACCAACTCCCAATGATCGAATGAGAAACTTAATAATAAAACCATGAAGTAGACAATATAAAGTTGATCCAATACTTCAGGTTTAGTCTGAGTCTTCCAGTATGCAGGATGTACAGGTATTGGGAATACCTGAGGGTGATGTGATCATAAACGATTGTATAACCATGACACTTCCATTCCTAGGGAGTGATGAAACGGGTCTGGATTTTAGTGACTCCTCTCAGTAGAGAAGTGATCTGATCTTAGTAGAGAAGTGATCTGATCTTGGTCCAAGTGTTGGACATTGATCTGAATGTGACTCAGATACAATGAGAAGATTAGATTTACGGTCTTGATTTAATCAAGCATCTATGGGAGGCCCGCGATCTGGGTTTGAGATACGATCTCAATATCCATGTCACTATACGTGGAACAATACAATCGCCCTGTCTTTATCTCCAAGTATCTGCGGAGAAAGCGCATTATCCTTGAAGGAGTTCATGGATAATTCTATTGTTGATTTATGTATCCGAGCATTGAGGAAACATATAATTAAAAGAGATTTAATTATGATGAATAATATGAATTTGATTCATATTATAAAGAGAGTTATCTAAGATAATTAAATGTGATTAGATTATCAAAGATGTAAATAATGTGAATGTGATTCATATTATTTGGACACAAGAGAATAGAGATCCAAGATGATTAAATATGATTTAATTATCATGGATATGAATAATGTGGATAGCAATATTCATATTAATCAAATATATTATAAATGTGATTTATAATATATAAGAGAGAGATGTTTGTAATTTACATTTGTTAATTAAATGTTAATGTGAATTGGATTCACATTGGACATTAAATTGAAAATGTAATTTACATTTTGTTTTGGGTTGTGAATATGATTCACAAATTTCCAATGGCATGATTGCAATGTTCACAAAATAAATTGGATTTATTTTTGGTGAAATAATTTGCAACAAAAGTTGTTGCAAATATTGGAGAGAATCATGAGATAATGTAATCTCATGTAATAGGAAAAAGGAAGCTCCCTTCCTAATGAGGAGAGGGGACGACCACATTTCCCATGAGGATTGGTGGCCGTCCACCCTCCTTATGGAAGTTGGCTTGCCTCCTTTCCTATCTCTCCAATGGAGATTGATTTGATATAAATCAAATTATATTTAATATACATTAGATTTTTATTAAATTAATTGTTGTTGTGTTTTTAGCAACAAATCATGACCATTGAAAGAAACACAAATTAATGTGGACCACTGGATTTGTGTTGACACATGGATTGAGATCCATGGATCCCAAAACCCTATAAAAGGAGAGGCACCCCATTGCTCTTCTTTGCACATAGTGAGACAACAAGTCTCTCTCTCTCTTTCTTTTCTCTTTCTCCCTCTCATGGCCGTCCACCATGGATGCCCTAGAGAGGCTCTCCATCGCCGCGACACCGTCGTTATGCTGCCCGATGTTTTGCTCGTGGAACTCCGTCTACTCGGCATGCCTTGCTCGTGAAGAAGACGTCGGATCTCGTGTGTCGAGATCAGGAGATCCACCGCTGGATCATCAATATGGATTGCGAGAAGCACGCGGTTCATCCCCGCGCTCGCAAGCGTCTCCTCCGACGGATCGGACTTGAGACAGGAGGTCTCTTCGTTTAGAGACTCGATTGCAACCACGCTTCAAGAGGTAAACCTAATACTTGTTTGTGGTTTAGACGAAACGATCCGAGAAGTGTTCTTGGATCATGTGGTTTCGTCACATGAAAATTTTTTAATTTCCGCTGCATAGAACAACTAGTGCAACTAGTCGTTCTTCGTCGTATTCGATGCGACGCTCACGCTTCCGTGATGCGCTTGAGGATCTAACCATATCCTTCACGATCAAGATCATCGAACGACGGTTGGGGCTTCGTCCTCAACGGTCCTCCGTTGCCTGCGGAGGAGTTGGCGGGGCTCCGGTCTTCTGAAGCTTAGCTCCGCCCGATCTTCCTGGTGTTGGCGAAGCTCTCCGGATGCTCGAAGATATCTCAGAAGATGCGCGGGTGGTGCGGCGAGGCGTCCGGTGGTCTCAGGAGCAGAGGAGGTAGGCGCGTCAGAGCTTGCTGGCGATGAAGCTCGATAGGAGCTCCGGTGGGACTTCCGGCCAATGAACAAGATGGGTACCTGTAGGTGTTAGGTCTATAGCCGAAGCACGCGGAACATCGGTGGAGGTGTGAAGTGGACGGTGAGGCCTAGTCGAGGTGAAGGGAGGTCCGGCGATGTTGCTCCGCCCAGGTGGCGGAGCTGGAGCTGATGGAAGGTGAAGTGATTCGTTGGAGGGTGTGAAGTGTACCGCGAAGGTCAGAGCTCCATCGTGGAGCTCGACAAGGTGGAAGCTAAGCGAGAAGATGAAGGTGGAGAGCGGATAAAATGGAAGAAAAACCAAAGAAAAACTAGATGAAGATCAAAGAGGATGGAGGGTATTACCTGGGGTTTGGAGCTCAGATTGAAGCTCCAGGTCATCGCTCGAGGGATCGATAAGGTCCCGAGTTCAAGCAGCTATGCGGAGGACGGCTGGGACACGACGGTGGCACCGTGGATCTCGCCGGAGAAGAATCCCTTCGTTGCTCGAAGATTCACTCGCTTGCTGTCACCAAACGAAAGCTCTGAGCTCAGGGAAGCTCTTTGGGGTGGCGGATAGGGTTGAGGTTGGTTGGTGATCGAGTATTTATAAGATGAAATCGACGGACGGGCTGGTGACGAGGTGATGATCATGGATGTCGTGGAGCATCTTTGGTGGGGACTTGGTGAATGAGGGAGCTGGCGAGGATGAGGGATAGTGGGGAAGATCGTGGGAGTGTTGGCGGCCGGCGAGGTTAGCCGAGGTACGGTCGAAAATAGAAAGGGGCAAGCCCCTTGCGCACGGCTGAGATCGTGGGAGAGAGGGGCGCTGGAGGTGGAAGACGAAGTCCTCACCGTTGGATCTTGTGATCCAACGGCGGAGAAGAAGGCAGGGAGGGGCATGTAGGATTAGATCTTAGGCGAGGTGATCGGAGGGACTCGATGGTACCATGTGGCGCGATGGGGGCGAAGCGCGAGCGGGTGGCTGAGATGCAATCAGGGCTTAGATCGGAGGGCTGAGGTGCAAGGCGGGATGAGCAGTTACGACGGAGAAGCGGCATGCATGATCGAAGGGCGCAGCATGCGACGCGTGGCGCGCTGTGGTAAAGGCGCTGATGGGCGGATCAGATGAGAAGGGTGGAATGATCGGATGGTGAAAGAGAAAGGTGTTCGTGGGAGCGCAGCTGGCCGCTGGATCTAGAGAGAAATCCAACGGCTAGAGGCGCATGCGGCTTGGGCAATGGGAGCGGGCCGCGTGGCGCAACCAGAGGGCGCCACGTGGCCAGCATTGGCTGCGAAAAGAATGAGTGTTGAGGGAGAAGGAGGCCGAATTTGGAGAAACTCAAAACATGAAAGTTGTAGATCTTGATGAGATCTACAAGTTTCATGTTGACCAAAGACGGAGATGAGGTCAAATATGATACAAAAATACAAATATACATATATACGCATATATAGTATACAAAGAGGCCCAAAAACCCAACTTTTTCATACGAGCTCCAAATTGGATGAAATTAGTCTCATTTTAAAGGTCTTTTAATGTGTATTATTCTAAAAGTGAGTAGACCTATTTTGGAGGTTGTATGAGGGCATTATGGGCATTTTGTGGTCCAAGGGCTTTAAGTCTTTATTGGGTGTTTTTACAAAGGGGATTTCTAATTTTCTTCCTTATATTATTAACTAAGGTGTACATAGTATAAGGAAGAGCTTATTTTATGAGGGGATATGTTACAAGTGATCTTGGCTTCTTATTTAATGCAGCATGTGAATGCTAAAATGCATATTTTATGAATGCATGTATGAATGCTATTTATGCATTATAAAGGAAATATGCATCTATTTACTTGGGAACAAGCTTCTATTTTCAACTTTTAGAGTGATGAATAACAAATTCATCAACCCCCTATACTTAAACCCTGCTCGTCCCCGAGCAACTAAATGAAATGCAAGAGTGAAATGATTTTGGGTTCCATACCAAGGTTATGAACAAAAGTTGAAAATGAGGCTTGACTCGACCTTTGGATTAATTGTGTGGCAGAACCTTATTGGGACCTGAACTTAAGACCTAACAGACTTCAAGTTCCACAAGTCTTCTATTCAAGACGCCTCAACAGTTAGGTCAGAACAAATCCTCAAACGCAAATTTCTGATGACTATGATTCTTACTTGTAATGTGTAAGTGAAATGTAACTCTCCACATCAGAAATGGCTCATAACCAGCCTCCTCTAACAAGGTAACTCAAATAACCCGGTCCAATAACTCTTTCCTCGAGGAGCGCGGTATTCCCTTCTAAGTTCAAGTGCAACCAACTCAAGAGGAGGGGGTGGAGAAAAGAATGGACGGTAGCCAGTGTAGCTACCTATCCTGGGATGCCTGACCAGTGTAGCCAAGTCATCCAGCTGCAGACTTCTTGCTAATATACATACTCCGACAGGCAATATTTATTTATTTTTTTGGCCTGTCTATTTTTTTGGAGTTCTTGCATTTTTTCTCTATTTTTTCTTTTTTTTCCTTTTTTTTGGAACTATATACAAGGTGCAGCATGTACATCAGGAGTTTTTTTTCCTCTTGAGCCAGTAGACTATCCCTCTTTTAAAGCATTATTGCAACCCACAGCATCCTGTCCTCGGACTTCAACACCACCAGACTAGGTTGAGATGCACTACCCTCCCTAGAGGAGGACGGATATTTCCACCCGTGTGCTACTCCAAGCTAAAGGATTCTACCTCCTCACCACCTCATCAATGAAGAGCTACGTGCATTGTTCTTGTCCAAGTTAGGTCATTGTCTAAAAGAATTATGCGTGTGCATGAAGTATTCTACTTAGACTAATCAATATGACATGTGAACATAGACTTGCGGACTCAAAGAATTAAGTCACTTGACCTGAGAAATCTTAACTCTAGTTCCTATAAGGTTCCTCTAAAATTAGGTGGATTAAGGTCAAATCAAGTCCATCCTCAATATCTACTCATAACTTGGTTCTGAACCCACTAGCTTTTCACCTTGCATATGCAAGATATGCAGATGAGATGCAGATGACATGCTATGAATGAAATGCAAGACTTTTTTTTAAATGCAAGGATGCAAAAGTAAATAAGAAGCCTTTATTTTCAACATTTTTGTTTTATTTTCTGGTATACAACATTTTTTTACAATAATGATACAATTTGTACATAATATACATAGTATACATGAATTTTTTTATTGGTATACATCCTATTTTACAACAAATCTTACAAGAGTATTATTTACAAGAATTTTACAAAAAAGAATTTTTTTTCAACTTTTTATACAAGTATTATACATATAGTACAAAATTATAATTTTTTTTCAATTTTTACCCCACCCCGTAATTATTGCATAATATATACAAAAATACGCGAAAATACGTGAAAGTACGAGCTATGGGTAAAGTATGTATGTAATGTATACGCGCCCCCTATACTTAGTGTGTGCTATGTCCTCAGAGCACGAAAAGCGACGAAAAAGACATAGCTCGGGTTAAGCGTATGAGAGCTAAAAGTACATAATGTATAGAAGTCGCTCCGCCCCCCTACACTTAGGCTATGGCAGCCTAAGTGTAGAAGAGGATCAAAAATGGGGAGGACGAGGGCAAGAGGAGAAATGGATGAGTATATACATAGCGGGCATCGGTCCCCCTATACTTAGGCTCTGGTCAGCCTAAGTATAAGACAGGAGTGAGTATGAGAACCGATGTGATCTGTAGGATGTACAGTGAATGGACTTAAGTGGCTCATTCCCCCTATACTTAGGATCTGGTCATCCTAAGTACAGTCCAAGATAGAGATAGATGATGCTGGAATGAGTTACTAAAGTTGCGGGAGAGAAAGGATAGAATGTACAGAAATGATGGTATTTACAAGTGAGTCGGTCTGAATCTTTCAAGATGCTGCTGATGGCAGGAGCTCACTGTTTCAAGGTTTCCTGTGCGACTGAGATGTATCTGCTGAATATGTCTCACGCATAAACACAATCTCCTCGATATGGACTAACTTCTCATTGGATTCGACGAAGTGTTTTAACAATTGTCCATTCACAAGGGATGTCAGTGCGTCATCTGCGAGATCTGAGATCTCGACACATCCTCTATCATGCACCGCTCGTACAATGAATGGTCCCGTCCACTTGTATTTCAATTTGCCTTGGAAGGTCTTCAACCTTGCATTAAACAACCATACCTTCTGTCCAAGAACAAAGGTCTTTCGTCTGATATATCTATCATGCCAACGCTTCACCTTGTCCTTGTACACCAAACTGTTGTCATATGCATGATTTCTAACTTCCACAAGCTCATTCAGATCCATCTCTCTCTACTTCTGCCCAATGTGCGTGTTCCAATTGACCTTCTTAATTGCCCATTCTGATTTATGCACTAACTCTGCGGGCAAATGGCACGGCTTTCCGAATACCATTCGGAAAGGGGAGGTTCCTAGCGGTGTCTTGTAAGCTGTCCTATACGCCCATAGGACCTGATCCAAGATCTGAGACCAGTCCTTCCTGTCTAGGCGGACAAGCTTTTGCAATATGGTCTTTACCTCCCATTCGACACCTCAACCATACCATTAGTTTGTGGGTGGTAAGGGCTAGCGACATGGTGTTTGATGCCGTAGTCCTTTAGGAGTTTCTTCACCTCCCGGTTCACAAAGTGGCTACCCCCATCTGATATCATCATTTTGGGAATCCCGAACCTAGTGATGATATGATCTATGATGAATTTACAGACAGTTCTGCTGTCTGCGGCTCAGGTTGCGATAGCCTCCACCCACCTGGATAGATAATCTACCGCAAGAAGGATGTACTCAAACCCGTGTCTAACAGGGAATGGGCCCATAAAGTCGATGCCCCAGGCGTCAAAGACATCACAAATGATGACAGGCTGCATTGGCATCTCATCCTTGGGATCAATGATTCCTCCCATTCTCTGACATACTGGGCATGACTTCGCAAATGTGATGGCATCGTGAAACAGAGTCGGCCAGTAAAAACCACATTGAAGTACCTTCCATGCGGTCCTCTTACCGGAGTGGTGTCCTCCTGCCTCCAAGCTGTGGCATAAAGAAAGGACACTCTAGTATTACTCCTGAGGAATACACCGTCTCCAGACGCAATACGGTACTTCAAAGAAAAGGATCGGATCCTCCCAATGGTAATGTCTCGCATCCGACTTGAGTCGGTCGATGTGGCTCTTGGGCCAACCCTTGTGAACCTTCTTGGAGACAAGATAGTTCACGATGTTGGCATACCATGGGAGTGAGTCGACAACAAAAATCGACTCGTCACGGAAGGAGTCTCGAATTGGTGAATCTCGAAAGTATTAAGATCTTTGAGACGAGAAAGATGATCGGCTACTACATTCTTCTTTACAGGTTTATCACGAATATCCAAATCAAATTCCTGGATAAGTAAAATCCACTGAAGAAGACGCGCCTTCGCATCCTTCTTCTCCATCAAGTACCGTAGAGCCGTGTGGTCAGTGAACACAATTACCTTGGATCCAATCAAGTGAGATCTGAATTTGTCCAAGGCAAACACTACCACAAGCATCTCCTTTTCTGTAATTGTATAGTTACACTGAGCGGTATCAAGCACTTTGCTTGCGTAGTGAATTGCAAACGGGACGCCATCTCTCCTCTGTCCTAGCACAGCCCCAACAGCGAAATCTGATGCATCCGTCATGATCTCAAAAGGTAGAGACCAATCTGGGGCTTGTAGGATAGGTGCGTCCATTATCATTCCTTGCAATAGCTTAAAGGCCTCAAGACATTTGTGATCGACAACAAACTCCATGTCTTTGCCTAAAATCTCAGTTAGCGGTCGGGCAATCTTTGAAAAATCCTTAATGAATCTTCGATAAAATCCAACATGCCTGAGGAACGACCGCAACTGCTTGACGTTGGTTGGTGGCTGGAGTCGTCTGATCACATCCACTTTGGCAGGGTCAACTTCCATTCCTCTCTTGGAGATGACATGCCCCAACACTATGCCCTCCGTCACCATGAAGTGACTTTTCTCCCAGGAGAGCACCAGATTAACCTCACAACATCTTTTGAGGACTCGATCTAGATTCCTAAGACAGGAATCGAAGGAATCGCCGTGGACAGAGAAATCGTCCATGAAGACTTCCAGGAATTCATCGACCATTTCGGCGAATACAACAATCATGCACCTTTGAAAAGTACCCGGAGCATTGCATAACCCAAAGGGCATGCGCTTGAAAGCATAGGTACCAAAGGGGCATGTGAATGTGGTCTTCTCCTGGTCCTCCGGAGCTATGGCTACTTGATTGTAGCTTGAGAACCCATCCAAGAAGCAGAAGAATTCTTTCCCCGCTAGTCTCTCTAGGATCTGATCAATGAATGGTAGGGGGAAATGATCCTTCTTCGTCGCGACATTCAAGCGTCTGTAATCCACACAGACGCGCCACGACATGAGCACTCGCGTTACAATTTCCTCTCCGTCCTCGTTGGTGGTCGTCTGAATTCCCGACTTCTTCAGGACCACATGTATCGGGGCCACCCATTTCGAGTCAGAGATGGGATAAATAAAACCCGCGTTGCACCATTTCTCTATCTCCTTCTTCACTACCTCTCGTAAATTTGGATTCAAACGACGTTGGAATTCACGAGAGGGTTTTGCTTCATTTTCCAAGTAGATATGGTGCGAACACAGAGCGGGATTTATCCCGTGGAGATCGGAAATGCTCCACCCTATCGCCTTGCGGTTTCTCTCCAGGATCTCTAGCAAGTGAGATTCCTGCTCCTCGGTCAATCACGAACTGATGATGACCAGATATTTCTTCTCCTGACCCGCAAGGAAGGCGTATTTTAGTGTTGTGGGTAAGGATTTGAGCTTAGGTAAGGTGTGATCATCTAGGAAATCTGGCTCAATCGAATCTGGTTGAGTGTTGGAAGTGGCTGGATCTTTCTCTGTAATAGCTGCCACCAAATTATTCGGCTCTGGAGTCGGATCGTCAAAGGTCTCCATGAAACAGGCGAAAGACACGTCCGACTCGTCATCCTCATCTTCTGATTGTCCTAAAGAGGGAAGGACTGACAAGCCCAGCTGGGCTTCTAAGTTATCGAAGATGTAGGGGGATGCATGTTCTGGGCTGTACTCGTCTCTGAGGATCTCGCAAACTGACTCATTCACTGGATCATCTCCGGAGGGGAGGGACTCATTGATGCTGGCTGGGTTCTGTCTCCTTGGACCAACTATGTCTATGTAATCGCAGTCTGCTTCGGACGAAGTGTACTCGGTGCTAGATTCGGAATCCGGTCTCTGCCATCTGGTCTGCTTCATCTCAAGTTCCTCATCTCCGCCTGGAGTTTGGAACTGGATCTTCCCGATCTTGTAATCAAACAAGGCCCCCGCTGTCTTGAGGAAGGGCCTGCCTAAGATGATCTGGGAGTCTCTCCAATTAGGAGGGGTTTCCATATCTAGGACAGTGAAGTCCACCATGTATTCTTGCCCCTCGACTTTGATCACAACATTCCTCAATTCTCCTTGGGACCTCTTGGTTGATTTATCAGCGAACTGCAGGAGTGCTTGATAAATCTCGTATTCATCACTCTAAATCTCATTTATTAAGTTAAAATCCCTAAAAATCAACAGCATTTTAGCATCTATTATGCGTAATTAGCATGCATGCATGATTTCATAAGAATTGCATTTTAGCACAAAAAACTGCACAAAATAAGAAGCCAAAAATCCAAGCCAAAAGTGACCTGTAAATAGCCTAACTTCCCAGATTTTTAACTCATTCATGCTAACTCTGAATAACACAAAACCACCTCCATTGTGTACATATCACTAACAAGAATAAAGGAAAAAATACAAAAAATAACTAACCCAAATAGGTGGATCAAAAACCTAAACCCTAATTTCAGGATTGTCGGACTCAAAGCCTCATATCTCCCTCTTCTAGTGTCCGTTTTAATCCTACTCACTTTTGAACTAATGTACAATCAATTACCTTCAAAACAAGACCAAGTTCAAGTGAATCGGAGTTCATATGTGAAAGTTGGGTTTTGGGCCTCTTTTGTATATTGTATATTTTAGCGGTTTTTGACCTATTATTTTATATACTTATTTTATCAATTAATAAAAATCCAAAAAAATTAGATTAAGGTGTCTTTATTTATCTTTGATTTTACCGTAATTTTTCCGGATTTTTATCTGATCTTAAAAATGACATAAAAATTACAAAACCCCAAAATCAAGGTGTTCTATGTACATGGGACACCCCAAAAATACCACTTTGTGCAAATGATCGATCTTGATTTTGATGTCTTCATGAAAGTTGTAGATCTCATCGAGACGAGCAATTTTCGTGAAGAAACTTTTTTGATCCGAGGTCATTTACTATTTTTTATCGAATTCACAAAATCTTTTATTCTCGAATTTTCTGGTGCTGACACGTGGCAGCACCTGGTGCCGCCACGTGTCAGCCATTTTTGGGCTTATTATATATCGGTTTAAAAAAATAATAAAAAAATAAAAAAATAAAAAAAATAAAAAAAATAATAAATGGGAGCACGTGCGTCGCACGTGCCTCCCAGGCACGTGCTCCGCACGTGCCATCCCTTCCCCTCTCTCTTCCGCCACATGGCATGCTGACGGCCGTCCGATCTCGGCCGATCGGACGGCCAGTGTGCTTCTTCTCCAAGCCTCCCTTCCCAATTGGGAACTCCACCGCCTCCAAGCTTTCGCCGCGAATTTCGCCGCCGCCGTATCAATCTCCTCCTCCGCGTATCTCTCTCGTCGAATCCAATCTTCGTCATCCCCCGATCCTCCTTCCATCCCCGGGCGAAACCCTCCACCCTATTTAAACCCATCAGCCGCCCCTCGCCAACTCATCTGCCGATACGCACAGAACATCGGAGAGCCACCACGCCGGAGGTGACAGCTCCAGTGAGGCCTTCCAAAACTGAGGCGAGATCCGGCCACCTTGGCCGCTGCAACTTGAGCTCAGTGCTTGATGCTTTGCTCCGCCTCCTGTGACGTTGAGCCAGTTATCAACCAAAACCACCTTCGACAACATTATCCATCTTCTCCATTCATCCCCATCTTGCGCAACCTTCGTCTCCACCGAGCGTTCCACCTTCACCGTACGCCTTCGCTCCTCGGTCATCTTCATCGACATCAACCAGCTCCGCTTACGGCCAACGCTTCTTCCGCAAGCCTCGTCTTCTCCGCCAACTCCAGGTTCCTGGCGAGCTTCTTCGTCGACCACCCCCGCCTCGACTCCAGGCTCCAGCAGCTACGTCTCGCCTTCGACGCCCGCCGGCCGTGTGTCGGCCAACGCCTTCGTCCTCATGCTCCGATTTCTCTCGCCAACCGCCTGGAGCTCCTCCGCCAGCACTCCAACGCTCCACCATCTCCGACTCCGCCTAACGCCAGGAGGCTCCGCCCCCTCGCCTTGGTCGACTACGCCGCTGATGAATACCCATTCATCACTCTTTATTCTTCTATTTTAGCTACAAAAACCTTTGCAATACATGTAGATATGTGTAAATACAAATAATTACCAAAAGCATGCATTGTGTAAAAACCTATAATTAGCATGTTTTTGTGCACAAAATAAAAGAATAAAGAGCAAAAAGAAAAAGAGGGAAATATTTAGAATAAATATTGAGCAACCCAACCCAAGGGAGGGCTCAGCATGGGCCTGACCGCATAAAAGCCAAGTAGAGGGAGATAGGGGCTCACATATGTATATATTTGCAAATAAATAAAACTATATATTTTCCTCACCCAAAAATATGTTGTAAATATTTGTATATATTTTATAGAAACTATTAAAAACAAAATAAAAAGATGAAAAGCAAAAAGATCAAAAATAACCTTCCTTCACCATGTACATAAACCACACCATTGTATTTATTTAACCCTATATATAAATAAAAGTATTTTCTAAACTTTTTGTAAATATTCTATGTTACATAAAAATACATAAAAATAACAAATAAAAAAATCAAAAATAAAAATCCATGTAGTGTACATATACCTATATACATAGCTACCCTATTTTTATTTCCAAAAATTAATTAAAAATCACCAAAAAATAGAAAAAAATAAAAGAAAAATATTTCATGTTTTGAGTTTTCTTTAATTCGGCCTATTTCTACCCTAAAATAAATAAACAAAAATTGGATACACGTGGCCGCGCCTGATTGGTCCACGGGGGATTGTTGACCCCGGTCAACTCCCCCGCGGACTCCTTCCTTTTCTGGAAGACGCGCGCCGCCCCGCCTTCTCCGATTTTCCCACGCGTCTCCAGGCTGTCTCCCACGCATACCCCGCGCCCGGATCCTTCGTTGATCATCCGTCATCCTCGCCCGATCCTTCGCCGCGCGATCCATGCCTTCCATAGCCGTCGCCCCTCAACCCTAATCGCCCCTGTCACCATTTATATCCCGACCTCCGCCGCCTCCGCGCCTCATCTTTTGGACCTTCTCCTTCTTCCCAGTGACCTCCATAGGCACCGCGAGAGTGACAGCAAGCGTTTGCCCTTGTTGCAGCGAGGCGAGGAGGCGAATCCATTGATCCGGCGATCTTCGCCGCCGCTGCTCCGCCACCAGCGTCGAGCATCGAGCCTCGGGCCGAGACGACCCTCGAGGCTACGACCAAGAGCACCCCCTGCTCTTCCCCAGTCTCTCCGACCACCCAGGTAGAACCCTTAGGCCGTAGGATAGCGTAGATTTTGAATTTTTAGTTACTGTTAGCGTAGCTCCGCCGCCTTCGCCAGACACCTCCGACCACCCATCTTCCATTCCGACACCGCCATCATCTCCGCCAGACCTCTCCGCACCTTCTTCACCCCTTCACACAACCCAGATCGCACAGGATCTGGGAATCGAGCTCCTTCGCCGACCACCCTCGCCGGAGCTCACCATTTCGACTCACACTCCACCTTCACGCCGCCTAACCGGGTCGAGGCACTTTGCCCTCGACCCGCGAAGCTTCTGAACTATCTTGCAGGTCAAGAGGAGGCCGTCTGAGGCTTCCCGACATCTTCCCAGGAGCTTCTCCTCCGCCGACCTCGCCGGAGCCTTCCAGGGCTCGGCCGGGGCATCGGAGACCCGCAGCAGCTGCGCAACTTCACGCCGGATCTTCTCCGACCTTCAGGCGCAGCAGAGGAGAGCGGAGACACCTTCACGAGGCCGGCGAAGTTCGCCGGCCATCAGTTCTTCCTCCATCTTCCAGAGCCGTCCGATGAAGCCCTCGCTCCAGTTCTGATCGTGTCCGTCCATTCTTCGAGGAGCAGCAGCCGTCGACCAATCTGAGGATCTCATCTGGACCGTTGCAGCCGAGGAGAGAGCCACCCGAGCCCAGCACCGCTTGATCTTCCACGTGGCCTCCCTCGGACCGTCGATCGAGCCCAAGAGCCGAAGGAGTAAAGCGCCATCCGTTCCCAGCCGTCAGATCATCCACGTGGCGCACATCTAGCCGTCGGCGAATAAAGGGGTAAATATCTTAGGGCCCCCTCGTAGTTTGTCATTTCCTTTTTAGTCCTGTAAATATTTTTAGAAACTTTTTCACGTAGGGTCATTTGCAGTATGGACCTTGTGCTTTATTTTAATTGCATGTATGCCCCTGTGTGTGTGTGACCACGTGCGTCGTCACGTGTGTATCTGGGCTTTTTGCATAATCAATCCTGTAGTTCTGGTTGTTATGAATTGAAAGAATATTTTTGAGTAATTACATTTATGCCCCTGTGAATGTTGTTTATGCGCATGTGCGAATTTCGTTGGGCTTTTTGCAACCATGTCCCTGGGCTTTTGATACGAGTTATCAAAAGGCCCTAAGATTTGGTTTTTATTACATTTGGGTCCTTGAGTGCCCCAGGCACGTGCTTGGCACGTGTTTTGCTGGGTATTTTGCACCAGACCCCCAGAACTTTTGGGTATTTGCACTTAGGTCCCTGTGCACAGTGCCCCTCCTTTATTTTTGAATAAAATATCAAACGACCTCCAAATCCAATGAGATTTTGACACATGGCTCCTGCCATGGTGTAGGAATTTCTGTGATTTTTGAGGACATTTTTGATTTCATTTATTATTTTTAAAAATTCAAAAACCCCTATTTTTGCTACTGTTTAACTTTAAAAATACCAAAAAAATATAAAATCACCCCCAAAAATTCTAAAAAAAATTAGGTACTGTTTCTTGCTTGTTGTTTGATTTTCCAGCCATTTTTGGTGACTTTTCATCACTTAAAAACCCTAAAAATTGAAAAACCCCTAAAAACTCATAAAAATTATAAAAATTAAATTAAAAATCCAAAAATAATAATTAGGGTGCCTAAATTTTTCTTATTCTTTCTAGATTATAGGAAAATTACCTTTAGGGCTTTTTGAGATACAAGAGTATTTTATTTTTGGGTCTTAAGCCTTGCTGGACAGTACCCTCTGTTTTTCGCATTGTTTGATTTTTAGAAAATAAAATAAACATCAGAAAAATCTCAAAAATTCACCAAAAACATAAAAAAATTATAAAACACATAAAAACACTTTTCTTTGAATTTTTGCTTGACTTTTACTGCTTTAAATAAATTGTTGAAGTCCATTATCTGTGTGCTTTCTTTAATGTTCTCATCATTAAAAAAATCTAAAAAAATATAAAAACAAATAAAAACCACTAAAAAAGATTCCCTCGGATTTCTGACTACATCGTAGGCTATTTAGCCAATCTGTGCTCCTTGTGTTCGACCCTGGGAGCTATACCAGGTTAATCCTATAGCTAGACCGCTCCATTTTGTGTTTTGATTGATTTTATCTCTGTGAGTGGTTGATTTTTCTTGATACACGCATTCGAGTGACTGAGGTCGCAACGACCTCATTTCATACCTTTACCTCAGTTGTTCGGGTTTTCGCGTTATCAGAATGGCGCCGTTGCCGGGGAGCACGGCTTTGTAGTCATTTTTCCATATTGTCTCTCTACATTATAACTGTTTTCTGACACTCTCTCTTTCTAATTTTTGTGCGAGGTACTGCGTGGAGAACTTGGAGTACACTTTTTGTGGACCCGCACGGGAAGAAGAGCAGGGAGAAGAAGAAGAATGTCATTTATTTGAGAGAACAATATTTTTGTAATAATTTAGGACTTGGACATTTGTGGACATTTGTAACTTAGCGGGTCTGTTTCGCCGAGCACCGGTGTGCTCGGGGGACCCATTTGGATTTTCGCGGCTTTTATCGTGGTTTTGATAGTTAGCTGCCTTTTCCGGTGTTTACGCGGTTTTTCTCGAGCCCCTAGATTTAGGAATTTCTCTTGCTTGTGACGTAAATTTCTAAGGCCCAACACCTAATAGAATATCTGTTCCTATAGAACGTAATTGGACCTTAATAAAATTCACTGAAAAAGTTAGTTTAATTGGATTTGAGACCACGTGCCGTGAGGAGTCACATACAGCGCTGGCAGGACCCGTTGTGGCGGGCACCGAGTGACTCCCAAGATCGGACTCCGGACTCGATTCGGTTAGCTAACTATTGTTCTTCACGATCAATAGAAGTTGCTTGTCTAAGGCCGGTTTTTCCCGTTGCACCATTTAGGTAGTTTTATTTCTGTCTTTAAATTCTGCGCGGATCACTTGCATGTAGAGTGCTGGAGACAAGGTACGCATTTCTTTCTCTGCATGCATCATTGATTTTTTCGCGCATCGGCTTTTTCGTCTTCTCCCTCTGTTTTTGGCTTAATCATCAGGAGAATCGGAAAAATCGTTAGGCCGCTTGTATTTATTTTGAAAAAATTAAAAAGAAAAAACAAAAAAATTGGGACTGGATAACATTATTGACCCTAAAAGACACTCACATTAAAAATTTGTCTTGGGGAGAGCAACCCCCTCCTTGTATGGTTTGGATGCGCGAGAGAGTGACCCGCACCCTAGGTAGAACCCTCCGGTGTTATTTCCAGCTGACTACCGACTCTTCCGTGCGGGCCAGTCGGTTGGAGTAGCATCGGGTATCCTAACAGGTCACGTAAGCGCTCTGATATCTTGCATGTTCACCAAATAAAATTGACAAGATAAATTGACCGATCTTTCACGGTCTTCAGATTGTGTTGCGTTGGTGAACCGGGGGTTTGCTTTGCGATCATATTTTCTCCAGATCCCATCCGCCCAACTCGCCAGATCAAGATGATGGGTAGACGATCTCTTAGGCAGCCTCTGGCTGCACCGCTTTCAAGCACGTCTACTCCATCATCTAGGTTGGCCCGTGAGAGTCGAGACCAGCTCTCCGGGCCCGAGTTCGATTCCACCCTGTTCCCCCTCGATCCCCTTTCTTCTGCTACTGAGAGACATGAGCCCGAGGAAAGACGAATTAATTTGACAGAACCTGAGTTGGGCTCATCTGATTTTGCAGACGTCCCTATGGCCGGAGCCGGCAGTTCAGACGATCGCCAGCCCGAACATTTTGTCTTAGACCAGGGAGCGATTAACTCCACCCTGATCGCGTCATTAGAGACAGTTCAGCAACAGTTACGCGATCAGGGGGCATTCATGATAGAGATGAGGAGGGAGTTGGAGCGGCTCCGAGCAGAGCGAGACGAGCCGAGCGAGCCGGAGGACATTCCTGACGCTGATGCAGAGGCAGCAGCCGCAGCAGCGGCAGCCGCCGCCGCAGCAAGACCGATGCGGGAGCTACACAACCCCGGATCTACACTGATGCACCAGTGGGTGGTGATACCTGCTATCGTGGGGGATTTCAAGTTCCCTCCGAACACCCTGCAGATGCTTCCTCATTTTCACGGACTCGCCACTGAGGAACCCCACCTCCATCTCCAGGAGTTTTTGATGATCTGTAGCACTGTCCACGACCGTCGTGTGGACCAAGATACGATTCGGATGATGGCCTTCCCTTTTTCACTGGCAGATAGAGCAGCCGCCTGGCTGAAACATCTAGGGAAGTTTGTTTACACCTGGGAGCAACTCTGCACCGAGTACTTGAACAAGTACTATCCACTCAGGCGGACGAATGCAGCAAGGTCCCTGATCAACAACTTCTCCATGCTCCCTAACGAGCAATTTCACGAGGCATGGGAGAGGTTCAGAGAGCTTCTGGATAGATGCCCACACCACGACATTTCGAAGCCGAACCTAGTTCAGAGCTTCTTTAGTGGGCTGACGCCAGAGCTTCAGGGACTGGTGAATGCTTCTTGCGGCGGGTCCTACTTTGCCAAGGACCACAACCAAGTCTGGGCCATCTACGAAGAGATGGCAGAAAATTACATGGTGATGTCCCAGACTCGGTTGTACACACAGAGATCTCAGCAGCCGCCAGGACCCGTGCAGTATCAGCGGATAGCACGGGTTGATGCAGGTCCATCCAGTTCGTCCACAGTTGCAGCCGCACAGGCAGAGTCGGCCGCTGCGGACATGGGGATTATCAGCGAGAAGTTGGACCGCATGGAAATAATAGAGAAGAAGCAGTGCCAGGGCATAACTCAGATGGAGCAAATGGCACAAACTCTGAGCGACATGAAGACCCAGCTCTTGTGTCTTCAGGAGGCACAGACGGCTCCTCAGCCCCGTCTTCTGTCGCGAGGCGATTCCGGCGGCAGCCGCAGCTCGTCCCAGCGCTCCAGCTCCTTGCAGCAGCCTAGACAAGTTCACCTTGTACAGGCGGAGCCGTACCAGCAGCAGCAGCCCTCTTACCAGTCACCACCATCTCCAGACTTACAGATGGTGGTATATCAGCCGGATCAGCCTCTGGATGTACTCCCACCAGCCCCTTACGATGCTGAACCGTTGATGGATGTCAACGGGATTTGGTATGACCGCCCTCAACCTGGAATCCGAAGAGATCATCCCGGATTCAGGTGGGGGAATGGGGGTAACCAGTCCCAACAGCAGCCAGCCGGTCAGGGAGGGCAGTACTCCCAGCAGAGAGATCACCAGCAGCCCCCAGCATACCAGCCATCATCCTTCGTACCTCGTCCCTACCAGCAGCAGGGACAGAATTGGAGACGTGAGCAGCAGGCTCACCAGCAGCAGCATCCTTCCTCTTACCCCTCTCAGCCGCAGCAGCACCAGGTCCAGCAGCCTCATTATCAGAGAGGCAACCCGTCGGGCTCCCATGAGAGCCCCGCCATGGATGATCTAGCCCGCCTCTTCACAGAGCAGCAGGCTACATTTAGACGGGAGATGGACGAGTTCCGCCAGGAGATGCGGGACCTGATGAGAGGGAAGGCCGCCATCCCTGCACAGATCGAGCCTAACCCGAATAACTTGAAGAGGAAATCTGAGCAGGTAGTTCACACTGAGCCTACCACTTCTAGTGACTCATTTGATGTTATCTCGTCGGATCTATTTGATGCTGATTTTGTCACACTTAGGAGCGGTAGAAGACCAGCAGGAGGCGCCTCATCTGAGCGACAACGCGAGGATCCATCTAGAGCGCCAGATGAGGAAGAGGAGAGCGGTACTGACGCCGCACATGATGATGACGGTGGTACTGATGCCACCCGAGATGTTATTTCCACCGGCGGTACTGAGGCCGCCGCTTCACCAGATCGAGGAGGTGGTACTGACGCCACCAGCAGAGCCGAGCCAGACCGCGGTACTGAAGCCGCAAGACGTCTAGTTGTGGAGCCAGCTAGAGGTGGTACTGAGGCCACCAATATTCATTTTGATAGAAATGTTGTCTCTCCTCGTATGAATGTTTCTCAGAACTCTAATTTGAATAAAGGAAAAGGTTTAGTTTCTTCTGATCCCACTGTGGTGAATGATGTTTGTGAGGATCCGGTCATCGAACCGTCTAGGCCTATTCCTAGTCCTTCATCTGAGAAGGACCCTGTGATCCCCTTTCCTAGAGCCCTTGAGTTTGGAAGGAGGAAGAAAAAAGAAAAAGATCCAAAAAAGAGAGAGCAGGAGGAGTTCAGCCAGGGCATGATAGACCGATTTCATATTCAGCTGACCCTCAATGAGGCTTTGCAGCACATCCCTCTTCTTCAGCGATCCCTAAGAGATAGGACCACAGTCAGGAGGAAGAAGAGGAACAAGACCGCAGAAATTCATGTGCTAACAAAAGCCACGTGTTACGCGATCTAGAACCATCTGCCGACTAAGAGGTCAGATTTAGGGGCCCCGTATGTCAGATGTCAGATTAGTGAGGCAGAGGTTCGACCGTACTCTCTTAGATAGCGGATCGTCGATCAACCTTCTTCCGGCAGCCCTTCTCGACCACTTAGAGTTGGGCATTCTTAGACAGAGCAGGACATACCTTCAGTTTGCTGATCGGTCTGTCAAGAGGCCAAAGGGGTTGTTGCGAGACGTTGTCGTCACGATTCAGGGTTTGCAATTCCCCGTGGACTTCGTAGTGCTGGACATGGAGACCCCTGACTCGTTGACCGATTCCCCCATCATCCTCGGTCGCCCGTTCTTGGCTACAGCCAAGGCAGTGACTGACCATGACAATGGGAAGGTATTCTTTCGCGTTCCAGGCGAGAGTATACAAATAGAGACGGTTAAGGACCACAGATCCAGAGATAGATCCCGCTCAGAGGGCAGTACGGATTCAGAGCAGCTGACAGACGCAGAGCCAGACATCCACCAGGACTGTGATTTTGTGATCACGGATGATGAGGCATTTGGGCAGATCCTGCAGCACAGACCATCCTCTCATATTCAGATACAACTGATGCAGATATGATAGCAGAGGATAGTCTGGAGAGCACAGCCCTGGTTCAGGATACTATTGAGTCAGCAGAGTCGGACCTTGATCGCGACACGAGTTTCAGTGATGGTGGTACTGAGGCCACCTTGCTATACGGTGGTACTGATGCCACCGCGGTTGATACAGATCCCTCGGATTCAGAGTCTGATTGGGCAGATTGTAATGATCAGATGCCAGACCTGGATCCACTTGAGCCTACAGATGAGGAGGAGGTAGAGGCAGAGCAGATTAGAGACAATGCAGAGGACCCACCTTCTCCAGATCCAGTTTGTGAGAGTTCTTTAGCATTTTCCCAGGCAGATTTGGTAGAATTGTCAGCATACACACATCTCCTTCAGAAGCCAGATTTGCCAGCACCCAGCTGTCCAGAACTAAAGCCGCTCCCTACTTCGTTGAAGTATAGATTCCTTGCGGGAGAGTCTGAGATGTACCCAGTCATCATCTCTGCCGATCTGACTGGAGAGCAAGAATCCCGTCTGATGGAGGTTCTTGAAAAGAACCGCAAGGCAATTGGATGGAGCGTAGCAGATCTCCATGGGATTAGTCCCTCGTTGTGCTCCCACCATATCTATCTCGAGGAAGGGGCAAAGCCGTCGCGTGAGTTCCAGCGGCGACTGAACCCCAACCTAAGAGACGTTGTCATGAAGGAAATATCAAAATGGTGGAGTGCAGATTTTATTTATCCCATTTCCGACTCCAAGTGGGTTAGCCCCTTGCATGTGGTGCCCAAGAAGACGGGCATCACGACTGTGATCAGTGAGTCGGGAGAGGAGATTGCTACACGAGTACCTACCTCTTGGCGGGTCTGTGTTGACTACAGGAGACTCAACCAGGCCACCAAGAAGGACCATTTCCCCCTACCTTTTATTGATCAGATCATAGAGAGACTGGCAGGGAAGAGCCATTATTGCTTCCTAGATGGGTACTCGGGCTACAACCAGGTGGCCATGCTCCTGAGGATCAGGAGAAGACCACCTTTACCTGTCCCTTCGGTACATACGCCTTTCGCCGCATGCCATTTGGGCTATGCAACGCCCCTGCGACATTTCAGAGATGCATGCTGTCGATATTTTCGGACATGGTAGGGGAGTGTTTGGAGGTCTTCATGGACGACTTCTCGGTTTACGGCGACGGATTCGATTCCTGTCTTGAACTGCCTAGACCGAGTGCTCCAGCGATGTATTGATACCCGCTTGGTTCTGTCTTGGGAGAAGAGTCACTTCATGGTGACTCAAGGGACGGTGCTTGGCCACATCATCTCCAACAGAGGCATGGAGGTTGATCCGGCTAAGGTCGATGTCATTAGGAAACTCACACCGCCGTCCAATCTGAAGCAGTTACGGTCATTTCTGGGGCACGTTGGTTTTTATAGGAGATTCATTCATGATTTCAGCAAGATTGCCCGACCGTTGACTGACCTCTTGACGAAAGACACCGAGTTCCTTGTCGATGACAAGTGTCTTCGTTCTTTGAAACTCTCCAGCAATGTGTTATTGAGGCTCCTGTCCTTCAGCCGCCTGATTGGTCTCTCCCATTCGAGATCATGACGGACGCCTCCGATTTTGCCGTAGGGGCAGTGCTGGGACAGAGGAGGGATGGAGTACCATTTGCCGATACACTATGCTAGCCGCACATTGGATTCCGCCCAGCGGAATTATACAGTCACAGAAAAGGAGATGCTAGCAGTAGTGTTTGCCCTAGATAAATTCAGATCATATATCATTGGATCTAGAGTGACCTTGTACACAGATCACACCGCCATCAGGTACCTCATGGCAAAGAAGGATGCCAAGGCTAGACTGACTAGATGGATCCTTCTACTCAGGAGTTCGACATTGAGATCAAGGATAAGCCTGGAGTCAAGAATGTGGTGGCGGACCATTTATCCCGATTAGAGCAGCCTGAGGAGACAGAGCAGATTGATCCGATCAGAGATACCTTCCCAGACGAGGTGATCCTTGCTATCACCTCACTCCCGTGGTATGCCGATATTGTGAACTTTCTCGTTGCTGGGAAAGTCCCACAAGATTGGCCAGGCAGAGGCTTGAGACGCTTCCTTGCGAAGGCCAAGTCCTACCACTGGGAGGATCCCATCCTTTACCACGAAGGAGGGGATAGCATCTGGCGTCGGTGTATTCCTCAGGAGGAGCATCATAGTGTCCTCACTTACTGCCACAAGCTTGAGGCAGGAGGACATCATTCTGGGAGGAGAACGGCGCAGAAAGTGCTCCAATCCGGCTTGTGGTGGCCTACACTCTTCAAGGACTCTGATGAGTTCGTGAAGAGGTGTACTGACTGTCAGAGGATGGGCACTTGTGGATAACGTGATATGATGCCGATGCAGCCCATTCACTTCTGTGAGGTTTTTGACGCATGGGGCATCGATTTCATGGGTCCATTCCCTAAGAGTCAGGGATTCGAGTACATTCTGTTGGCCGTAGATTACGTTAGTCGTTGGGTTGAGGCTATCCCCGCCCGAGCCGCTGATGCTAAGACAGTTTGCAGATTTTTGAAGAAGCACATCATCATGCGGTTCGGGGTTCCACGAGTTCTGATTTCTGATGGGGGGTCTCATTTCATCAACGACCAGGTGAAGGCCCTTGCCAACGAATTCAGCATAGACCATCGTGTTGCCACACCATACCATCCACAGACAAATGGTCTAGCTGAGGTGTCGAATAGGGAGATCAAGAATATTTTGCAGAAAGTCGTCCGCCCTGACCGAAAGAATTGGTCACAGCTTTTGGACTCGGTCTTGTGGGCATATCGGACGTCTTTCAAGACTCCATTGGGTACATCTCCCTTTCGCCTCGTGTATGGCAAGCCCTGTCACCTACCAGTTGAGCTGAGGCACAAGTCACTTTGGGCAGTCACAGATATTCTTATGGATCCAGATGGTATAGGAGACCAGAGGAGGGCAGAGCTAGCCGCCTTGGAAGAGCTTCGAGATACAGCTTTCTCAAACAGCCTACATTATAAGGAGAAAGTGAAGGAGTGGCATGATTCTCATATCAGCCACAAGCATTTTGAGATTGGACAGAAAGTATGGCTGTTTGATGCAAGGCTACGATTATTTCCAGGGAAGCTACAGAGCAAATGGAAAGGACCCTATTTGGTCAGAAAGGTACACGATAACGGTAGCATTGATATATCTGAGTTATCTTCTGAGAGTACCTTCCGAGTGAACGGCCAGCGGCTCAAACCATTTCTAGATCATGAGCCGCGGGACGTTATAATTGCCGCTATTCATTTTGCGTGAGATGTGGTCTTTTGACTCACATCTTTTACATCTCATGCCTGATTTTCACTGTTCCTCCGCCTGTATAGATCCAGTTGTCCATATCGTTCTATTCTTTAGTCCCACATCCCGTCTCTCATCTTATGATTATGCTAAACTTAGGGTGTACTTTACCCTAAGTATAGGGGGGATGTAGGACCTGCGAGTATTCTTTTCATTCTTTCTGCTCTTGTTTTTGCTGCCTATACTTAGGGATATTTTACCCTAAGTATAGGGGGGGCAGATTCTGTATATTCTTCACTCGGCTTTCCCTTCATGTACAGCTTTCTATACTTAGGATTAGTTAATCCTAAGTATAGGGGGAGACCACCGAGTTCCTCTCATTTTATTCATTTATTCGTTCCTGTACTTAGCCATTCCTTTTCACTTCCCTTTTACTAAGCACGAGTTATGTCTTCTTCATCGCTCTTGATCACTCTGAGGACATCGTTCGAGCTAAGTATAGGGGGGGTGTGTATATATTTCATATATACTTTAGCCATAACTCGTACTTTGTGTGTTAATAAATAAAATGGCTAAAAATCACAAAAATTTAAAAATTTTTCATGTACATAAACCTCTTTTATTCTTGCACATACATAGCTAGTGTACAAAGTATTTTTGTAAAAATGATTTCAAAAATCTTTTGTGTAAAGCTTGTGTAAAATATTTTGTATCAAAATTATGTATATAGTACAAAATTTTTCCAAAATGTTTTGAAAATCAAAAGTTTGCAAAAATCTTGTGTAAATGTTTGTAAATATCATTTTGCAAAACTTGCACCTCATGCATCATTCATTCATGATTTCAAAATATTTTTCAAAAATTTTGCATGATTGTAAAATATTTGTAAATAGCATCTTGTGTACATATATGTATATAGCTTTTCCTGGATGAGAGTTGACATTTAAACTAAACCTGGAATTAAATTGAGAAATGGAGCTTGAATAAGATCTTAATCCACTTAACTTCAAGAGGAACCTTGTAGGACTTAGGGTTAAGGCTTTTCAGGTCCATAAGGACTTAATTCTTTGAGTCCACTAGGCTATGAGCATATGTCATCTTGATGAGCCTAAGTAGAGCACTTAACAACACACGCATGACTCTCAGAGACAATGGCTTCACTTGCACCTGCACTTTACACATGGCTCTCCACGGATGAGGTGGTGAGGAGGCAGTTTCCTTTGGCTTGGGGTAGCATATGAGGGTAGTACTTCTAGGCGGAACCTCTCTTCTTCTTATAGTGAAGGAAGTGCACCTCAACTTGGTCTAGTGGTGTTGAAAGCTAAAGACAGAAGCTGTGGGTTGCAATAAAGCTTCAAAAGAGGGATAGTCTACTGGCTCAAGAGGAAATTTCTTATATGCTGCACCATGTAGATATGTTGTACAGAAGTTCTTGAAAAAAAAAATGCAAAAATACAAAAAGAACTCCAAAAAAGTGGTGGGTCGGATTGAAAATTTAATAACCCCACCGGAGTATAAAGCAAAAGCTTATGGTATCCATGTTACATCTCATGAAGCTTGCAGCGGGAGACTTAGCTACACTGGCTAAGCTTCCAAAACTCTATACTTCTACCCCCTCTTCTTGAGCCGGTTGCACTTGAACTTAGAAGGGAATACCCCGCTTCTCGAGGAAAGAGTTGCTAGACTGAGGCATTAGAGTTACCAGGTTGAGGGAGGTTGCTTCTTTGTTACTTCTGAGGTGGGGAGCCACATATCACCTACACCGCAAGGAAAAGATTCATGGTCATTAGAGTTTGTGTATGTAGACTTGTTCTGATCTGGTTTATTGAGGAGTCTTGCCCATAGATTGGTGGAACTTGGAGGCTGTTGAGTTTTAAGCTTAAGTCCAAATAAGGTTCCGACACATTAATAATCCAAAGATCTGATCGAGCTCCATATTTCAATTTAATGAAGGAAAATTTAATAAGTCAACCTTGATCCATGTACATCCTCTTTTTCTTTTTCTTTTTCTTTCTTTTTCACTTCTTTTTCAAATAAGTGTTTGCTAAGGGACTAGCAAAGTTAAGCATAGGGGGGTGATGAATACCCATTCATCACTCTTTATTCTTCTATTTTAGCTACAAAAACCTTTGCAAATACATGTAGATATGTGTAAATACAAATAATTACCAAAAGCATGCATTGTGTAAAAACCTATAATTAGCATGTTTTTGTGCACAAAATAAAAGAATAAAGAGCAAAAAGAAAAAGAGGGAAATATTTAGAATAAATATTGAGCAACCCAACCCAAGGGAGGGCTCAGCATGGGCCTGACCGCATAAAAGCCAAGTAGAGGGAGATAGGGGCTCACATATGTATATATTTGCAAATAAATAAAACTATATATTTTCCTCACCCAAAAATATGTTGTAAATATTTGTATATATTTTATAGAAACTATTAAAAACAAAATAAAAAGATGAAAAGCAAAAAGATCAAAAATAACCTTCCTTCACCATGTACATAAACCACACCATTGTATTTATTTAACCCTATATATAAATAAAAGTATTTTCTAAACTTTTTGTAAATATTCTATGTTACATAAAAATACATAAAAATAACAAATAAAAAATTCAAAAATAAAAATCCATGTAGTGTACATATACCTATATACATAGCTACCCTATTTTTATTTCCAAAAATTAATTAAAAATCACCAAAAAATAGAAAAAAATAAAAGAAAAATATTTCATGTTTTGAGTTTTCTTTAATTCGGCCTATTTCTACCCTAAAATAAATAAACAAAAATTGGATACACGTGGCCGCGCCTGATTGGTCCACGGGGGATTGTTGACCCCGGTCAACTCCCCCGCGGACTCCTTCCTTTTCTGGAAGACGCGCGCCGCCCCGCCTTCTCCGATTTTCCCACACGTCTCCAGGCTGTCTCCCACGCATACCCCGCGCCCGGATCCTTCGTTGATCATCCGTCATCCTCGCCCGATCCTTCGCCGCGCGATCCATGCCTTCCATAGCCGTCGCCCCTCAACCCTAATCGCCCCTGTCACCATTTATATCCCGACCTCCGCCGCCTCCGCGCCTCATCTTTTGGACCTTCTCCTTCTTCCCAGTGACCTCCATAGGCATCGCGAGAGTGACAGCAAGCGTTTGCCCTTGTTGCAGCGAGGCGAGGAGGCGAATCCATTGATCCGGCGATCTTCGCCGCCGCTGCTCCGCCACCAGCGTCGAGCATCGAGCCTCGGGCCGAGACGACCCTCGAGGCTACGACCAAGAGCACCCCCTGCTCTTCCCCAGTCTCTCCGACCACCCAGGTAGAACCCTTAGGCCGTAGGATAGCGTAGATTTTGAATTTTTAGTTACTGTTAGCGTAGCTCCGCCGCCTTCGCCAGACACCTCCGACCACCCATCTTCCATTCCGACACCGCCATCATCTCCGCCAGACCTCTCCGCACCTTCTTCACCCCTTCACACAACCCAGATCGCACAGGATCTGGGAATCGAGCTCCTTCGCCGACCACCCTCGCCGGAGCTCACCATTTCGACTCACACTCCACCTTCACGCCGCCTAACCGGGTCGAGGCACTTTGCCCTCGACCCGCGAAGCTTCTGAACTATCTTGCAGGTCAAGAGGAGGCCGTCTGAGGCTTCCCGACATCTTCCCAGGAGCTTCTCCTCCGCCGACCTCGCCGGAGCCTTCCAGGGCTCGGCCGGGGCATCGGAGACCCGCAGCAGCTGCGCAACTTCACGCCGGATCTTCTCCGACCTTCAGGCGCAGAAGAGGAGAGCGGAGGACACCTTCACGAGGCCGGCGAAGTTCGCCGGCCATCAGTTCTTCCTCCATCTTCCAGAGCCGTCCGATGAAGCCCTCGCTCCAGTTCTGATCGTGTCCGTCCATTCTTCGAGGAGCAGCAGCCGTCGACCAATCTGAGGATCTCATCTGGACCGTTGCAGCCGAGGAGAGAGCCACCCGAGCCCAGCACCGCTTGATCTTCCACGTGGCCTCCCTCGGACCGTCGATCGAGCCCAAGAGCCGAAGGAGTAAAGCGCCATCCGTTCCCAGCCGTCAGATCATCCACGTGGCGCACATCTAGCCGTCGGCGAATAAAGGGGTAAATATCTTAGGGCCCCCTCGTAGTTTGTCATTTCCTTTTTAGTCCTGTAAATATTTTTAGAAACTTTTTCACGTAGGGTCATTTGCAGTATGGACCTTGTGCTTTATTTTAATTGCATGTATGCCCCTGTGTGTGTGTGACCACGTGCGTCGTCACGTGTGTATCTGGGCTTTTTGCATAATCAATCCTGTAGTTGTGGTTGTTATGAATTGAAAGAATATTTTTGAGTAATTACATTTATGCCCCTGTGAATGTTGTTTATGCGCATGTGCGAATTTCGTTGGGCTTTTTGCAACCATGTCCCTGGGCTTTTGATACGAGTTATCAAAAGGCCCTAAGATTTGGTTTTTATTACATTTGGGTCCTTGAGTGCCCCAGGCACGTGCTTGGCACGTGTTTTGCTGGGTATTTTGCACCAGACCCCCAGAACTTTTGGGTATTTGCACTTAGGTCCCTGTGCACAGTGCCCCTCCTTTATTTTTGAATAAAATATCAAACGACCTCCAAATCCAATGAGATTTTGACACATGGCTCCTGCCATGGTGTAGGAATTTCTGTGATTTTTGAGGACATTTTTGATTTCATTTATTATTTTTAAAAATTCAAAAACCCCTATTTTTGCTACTGTTTAACTTTAAAAATACCAAAAAAATATAAAATCACCCCCAAAAATTCTAAAAAAAATTAGGTACTGTTTCTTGCTTGTTGTTTGATTTTCCAGCCATTTTTGGTGACTTTTCATCACTTAAAAACCCTAAAAATTGAAAAACTCCTAAAAACTCATAAAAATTATAAAAATTAAATTAAAAATCCAAAAATAATAATTAGGGTGCCTAAATTTTCCTTATTCTTTCTAGATTATAGGAAAATTACCTTTAGGGCTTTTTGAGATCCAAGAGTATTTTATTTTTGGGTCTTAAGCCTTGCTGGACAGTACCCTCTGTTTTTCGCATTGTTTGATTTTTAGAAAATAAAATAAACATCAGAAAAATCTCAAAAATTCACCAAAAACATAAAAAAATTATAAAACACATAAAAACACTTTTCTTTGAATTTTTGCTTGACTTTTACTGCTTTAAATAAATTGTTGAAGTCCATTATCTGTGTGCTTTCTTTAATGTTCTCATCATTAAAAAATCTAAAAAAATATAAAAACAAATAAAAACCACTAAAAAAGATTCCCTCGGATTTCTGACTACATCGTAGGCTATTTAGCCAATCTGTGCTCCTTGTGTTCGACCCTGGGAGCTATACCAGGTTAATCCTATAGCTAGACCGCTCCATTTTGTGTTTTGATTGATTTTATCTCTGTGAGTGGTTGATTTTTCTTGATACACGCATTCGAGTGACTGAGGTCGCAACGACCTCATTTCATACCTTTACCTCAGTTGTTCGGGTTTTCGCGTTATCAGCCGCCCACCGCCGGCTCCGACTTCGCCTCCACCGCCAGCTAGAGGCTAGGCAGGTCTGCCTTCGTCTCCCACCGCAGGATCGGCTGGGTTCCTCCGTCGAGCCCCACGACCAGGCCACCAACGTCAGCAAGACGTCAGTGCTGACATCAGCCCAAGGTCACGTGCTGCGCACGTGACCTTTGGGCAGTTTACAGAAACAGTCTCGGTCCTTCTTCATATTACGCCAAGGCCCCCATCAGCCAGAGGCACGTGCCCAGCACGTGACCTCTGGGAATTTTGCACTTCTGTCCCCGGAGTTCTCGGTAATTACACAACCCCCCCAGTTGCATTTTCTATTTATTTATTTATATTATATTTGCATTTGCACCCCTGTGTTCCCCCTTAGTTTTGAACCTTTTTCTCTACACTATTTCATTAATCTAAAAATAACATGATGTTCATTGACTAATTCTCTACGCTTTGACATATTGTGGGTAATTTTGTGATTGATGGTTAATTAATAAATAATTATTTTGTAGAAATTTGCATATTTTACCCATTTCTTGCTCTGAAATTCGTAGTTGATTAACCATCGCTCTAAAAATTCTCGAAAAATCACATATTGTAGAGTTAATTGTTCTTAACATTGTGCCCAAAAAGATTTGCATTTGCATCCATACTTTGCCCTGTAAAAAGAGTTTTGCATATTTTAGTATTTAATTTTTAATAGGTATTAAACCCCACATTTTCGAGGTTTAGGATTTTTCTGAGATTTATCACATAGTGATAGATCTTAGATAATTTTATTTCTTGAAAATAAGTAGGTTTATTATTTATTATAATTAATATTAAAAATCATTCTATTTGCATTTAAAAATCCATAAAAAAATCATATTGCATCCAAAAATTCCAAAAAAATTACAGTGCATACATTTCATCAAAATTTACGTTGTGGCCAAGTTTCGTATTTTTCGGACATCGTTTGAACATACTTGATATTTTAGTCCCTAAAATAGGCCGAATTTGCATATTGCACTCTCTATTGCATTGAAAATTCCAAAAAAAACCACCTCAAAAATCGCACACAAACTTTGATAGACTTAACTCTAGGTTGTTCCTTTGCCTCCTTGTGATCGACCTTGGGACTTGCCCAAGTAAAATAAACATAAAACCACACGATTAAAAATTGAATAACTTGTTTGTGGTATTTTCTTGACCGTTTCCGATTGCCGCCTACAACGCACGACACGATAAGAACTACTTCTTAAAATCGGCATTTCTGAATTCGTCAGTGCTCTAGATTTCCTAAGAGGTCCGAGACTAAGCCGCTCATAGAGAGCTGTGGGCATTAAGTTAATTGAGGAGCCGTTATCTAGGAGAGTGCGTGCAAACGCGATGTCATCAACATGACTCACTACATAATGTGCACCCATGTCTCTTCGTTTCCTTGGAAACGAGTTCTTTATTGCACAAGTCGTGGGTACTGACAGAACGTGTTTCTCAACACGGCTTTTGGTCTTCCTGCTAACCCTAGTAGGTGTGCATCTCACCTTAAGGTATTTCTGAAATGCAGGAGTCATTTCCACGTACTTGTCAAAGGGGATTGTGACCTTGATATATTTGTTACAGAATTCAGCCATCTCAGGGTCATCTTTTGGATTTTTTGATTTTCTTCTTTCCACCCGTAAGAGCTCAGGGGAAAGGGATTATTGGCTCTAACTCATGTTCTGAAACTGAAATCTTTTCATTAAAAGCTGGAACTGATTTATGTACACGACTCGGACTCTGAAACAGACTCGGACTCTGACTCGGACTAAAAGAAACATGCTGGGGTGAAACCGGTGATGCGTCTTCCGCTTCTTCTGGACGGTCCTCCTCAGATGGAGGTGCGGGCTCTTCATCAGTTTCGTCAGACTCACTAATGATGCAGGCTTGCTGCTTCGAGGACCCAGAAGTCCTCTTCTTCTACCGGTGGTGGTGATGGTGGTGATGCTCCTCTTCTTCCTCCAAGTTCTCCTCAAGTAGAGACTTGGTTGCTCCTTCCTTCGGTGCTCGTACTCGATCAGGTACGATCCACGGTCCTTCTGCTCCTGAGGGACATATGATTAACATTATCATGCGAAAGGATCTCATGTTCAGATAAAGACTTATCTGAATAGTATACCTGATCACGAGGTCGGTTGTGGCCTTGATTTAGGCTGTTCGGGTTGGCCTGAACCTGGACGGGAATTGGGGTCTTTGGCGCCATTTTTGGTCTTGGGTAGAGAACACGATTCTGATCGGTTCTCATATCCAGATAGTCATTCTGGATCTGTTGGACCCTATCAGACAGGGTCTGGATCGCCAAGGTGAGGGACTCCAATTCAGTGGGCTGGGCTGGCTGGTGATGCTGATTTGCAGACGAGGTTCTGTACTGGCCCTGCTGGCCATACCCATACTGCTGATGCTGTTGGGACGGGCTCTGCTGGAATGCGCGCTGGTGCTGCTGGTGCTGCTGAGGCTGGTACCCTTGTTCGGGTCTAGACTGAATAAAGCGCGGTGCAGGGACGGACCTGCTTTCTTGGTAAGCTGGGGCTTGTCGGTGAGGCTGACCATTCCCCATCTCTGCTTGTCTGACGATCGGGTCACGGCTATACCAAAGCCCGTTGATCTCGTACACCTGCGGAGGCTCCTCGTTTTCGATCTCCACTTGTGGGGGTGCATGATGGTCCTGCTGGGTGTAAGTCTGATCCCAGCCACTCTGAGGCCCCGGTGCCTGTTCCTGTATAAGATGGACTCGATGTACAGGTACAGATGGTGTAGAAGGGGCAGGTATCTTTATCTTAGCTACCTTCTCAGAAAGTTCCTCCACTTGCTTCGATAGACGTGAAGGAGAATCAAGGTCCGCGACTCTTTTGTGGATCTGCTCGACCATGGTTAGCTTGTCAGCAATCATCCCCATGCTGGGAATGAGGTCCTCTGTCAAATCTGCTATAGTCCTCCGGGTTGTCTCATTGGATAAGATTGATGGAGACAACTGATAACCCCTGGTGGCATGCGACCTGCCGGTTTCTACCATCAGCTCCAGTATCTTCCATACAACATTCTCATTTTTATTCAGATAGCTTCCTCCACAGGCGGCACTTACTAACCCCTTCATCTTCGGGGGTCAGACCACAGAACAAGGTCTGGACTAAAATTGCCTTAGAAATGTCGTGGCAAGGGCATTTTTGAACTAGGTCATTAAACCTATCCCAGGCATCATGGAATGATTCTCCGGGTCCCTGTGAAAAACTGGCAATCTTTATTCTCATTTGGTTAGTCCTACTGAGAGGGTAGAACTTCTTCAGAAATAAGTCCTTGAACTGCATCCAGATTGTACATATCACCCCTAGGTTCTTCAGCCAACGTGCTGCCTTATCTCGTAAGGCAAATGGGGTAGCCTTCAGTCTTATGTAATCCTGCCCAACCCTAGGATGGCTAAGGTTGTTGCAAACCAGCTCGAAGTCTTAGAGGAAGGCATATGGTTCTTCATGGGCATTTCCGTTGAACTTCGGTAGCAGACTAAGGAAGTGGGGTTTAAGCTCAAATGCTTCGGCGGGCACCGCTGGTGCCAACCAACTTTGTATCTCATTCTCGGCTGGGTTGTAGGCATCAACCATTGGTCGGTCGATGCCTCCTGCTGCAACGATTTGTCCCATTCTAGCTGTGAGATCTGCATTTTGTTGTTCGGCTGTGGTGAGACGATTAAGAATTTACCGCAACTGTTCCTCGTCCGGTGGCTGCTTAGGTGGCATCTTGTCCTCCAGTCCTGGGTATGAAACAAGGTTTGTGTCAGAGGATAAATCAAGGATGTTGGAAATGTGAGCCCACGGCGAGCCATTATGTAATAAATGTTATTGCAATTCCCTCCTTAATCTGAAATGAAGAATACATAATTTGCATAATAGGTCCCTTAGTACAATTAGGGTTATGTACCATGGCCATCTTGATGATCATACAGCTGCTGATTCAACTATTGAATCATAGAGGCTGGTGCTTGGATGAATATCTAAAGAGTTAGATTGAGGACTCATCAAGCACCGTCAGATGATTGTTAAGAGATGATCTCCAGCCTGAGTAGGAGATGGCAATCCTTATCTCGGAAGGCTGATATCTGACCGACCTCTTGATGCAGGTCCTCTGCATAGGAATAGAGTTTTGGAGGTGTCAGATTAGTTAGGTCAAAGAGTTGACTTAACGAGATCGAGATAACCAAAGTCCTATATCGTATGCTGTCATGATATAGGCACGCATCCTCTGACCAGAGACAGATGTGTTGCTATATGTCTAAGTATGTACATTTGGCAGACCAATAGGTTAATGACCTAATCAAGGTCTACACACCGGCGCGCTGGTGTGCATATAAGGGTATATGAGTAATACGATCTCTCAAAGGGATCACACAAGTTCAGTTACTGAACCGGAAGACATGAGCTCACTCATGAGATATTGGGAAGAACCAAATTCCGTGCGCACGGTCGTCTCGCTTTGGAAGCTTGACTGAATTTGTAGGTTTGATATATACTTTTGGAAAGTATATGATCAAGACCTAGGTATGATATACGCTTTTGGAAAGTGTATGATTGATACCAACTCCCAATGATCGAATGAGAAACTTACTGATAAAACCATGAAGTAGACAATATAAAGTTGATCCAATACTTCGGGTTTAGTCTGAGTCTTCCAGTATGCAGGATGTACAGGTATTGGGAATACCTGAGGGTGATGTGATCATAAACGATTGTATAACCATGACGCTTCCATTCCTAGGGGGTGATGAAACGGGTCTGGATTTTAGTGACTCCTCTCAGTAGAGAAGTGACCTGATATTGGTCCAAGTGTTGGACATTGATTTGAATGTGATTCAGATACAATGAGAAGATTAGATTTACGGTCTTGATTTAATCAAGCATCTATGGGAGGCTCGCGATCTGGATTTGAGATACGATCTCAATATCCATGTCACTATACGTGGAACAATACAATCGCCCTGTCTTTATCTCCAAGTATCTGCAGAGAAAGCGCATTATCCTTGAAGGAGTTCATGGATAATTCTATTGTTGATTTATGTATCCGAGCATTGAGAAAATGGATAATTAAATGTGATTTAATTATCATGAGTAATATGAATTTGATTCATATTATAAAGAGAGTTATCTGAGATAATTAAATGTGATTTGATTATCAAAGATGTGAATAATGTGAATGTGATTCATATTATTTGAGAACAAGAGAATAAAGATCCAAGATGATTAAATGTGATTTAATTATCATGGATATGAATAATGTGGATAGCTATATCCATATTAGTCATATATATTATAATGTGATTTATAATATATAAGAGAGAGCTATTTGTGATTTACATTTGTTAATTAAATGTTAATGTGAATTGGATTCACATTGGACATTGAATTGAAAATGTAATTTACATTTTGTTTTGGGTTGTGAATATGATTCACAAATTTCCAATGGCATGATTGCAATGTTCACAAAATAAATTGGATTTATTTTTGTGAAATAATTTGCAACAAATGTTGTTGCAAATATTGGAGAGAATCATGAGATAATGTAATCTCATGTAATAGGAAAAAGGAAGCTCCCTTCCTAATGAGGAGAGGGGACGGCCACAATTCCATAAGGAATGTGGTGGCCGTCCACACCCCTTATGGAAGGAGGCTTGCCTCCTTTCCTATCTCTCCAATGGAGATTGATTAGATATAAATCAAATTATATTTAATATATATTTGATTTTTATTAAATTAATTGTTGTTGTGTTTTTAGCAACAAATCATGACCATTGAAAGAAACACAAATTAATGTGGACCATTGGATTTGTGTTGACACATGGATTGAGATCCATGGATCCCAAAACCCTATAAATGGAGAGGCACCCCATTGCTCTTCTTTGTACATAAGTGAGACAACAAGTCTCTCTCTCTTTCTTTCTCTTTCTCTCCCTCTCATGGCCGTCCACCATGGATGCCCTAGAGAGGCTCTCCATCGTCGCGGCACCGTCGTTATGCTGCCCGATGTTTTGCTCGTGGAACTCCGTCTACTTCAGCATGCCTTGCTCGTGAAGAAGACGTCAGATCTCGTGTGTCGAGATCAGGAGATCCACCGCTTGGATCATCAACATGGATTGCGAGAAGCACGTGGTTCATCCCCGCGCTCGCAAGCGTCTCCTCCGACGGATCAGACTTGAGACAGGAGGTCTCTTCGTTTAGAGACTTGATCGCAACCATGCTTCAAGAGGTAAACCTAATACTTGATTTTGGTTTAGATGAAACGATCCGAGAAGTGTTCTTGGATCATGTGGTTTCGTCACATGAAAATTTTTTAATTTCCACTGCATAGAACAACTAGTGCGACTAGTCGTTCTTCGTCGTATTCGATGCACGATCACGCTTCCGTGATGCGCTTGAGGATCTAACCATATCCTTCAAGTGGTATCAGAGCCTTAGGTAGGTGGTTTTGGATACGATCCATAAACCGAGGACGACTTGGGTTCAAATAGGGTTTGCGAAAGTTTTCTTGCATTTCATTTTCGCATCTCTGTTTTGATAATATTTTCGGCACTGTTTAAATTGTTTAAACACGAAAATAATAATTGGATTTTGTTCCCCATTAAATAAGGAAACCATAGGATCTGAGTTTGCGTGATTTCGATTCCATTTGCTCTAGATATGCTCATCTTAGTGAACATGTATCCACTGTTTCGGGGACTGCGGATCATGACGTAATTAAGATGTTAATTGCGGATTTGAAACGCCTTGAAATGCGTGCAAATCACTTGGGTTCTGTTGTAAATCAAGTTAGCAAACTTTAGAAATTTATTTTGCTTAATTTGGATTTAAATTGATTTAGATATGGTATTTTTAGTAAGTGAGGGTCACTGCTGAAAATACTTTCCTAATCAAGAACCTAGTGATTGTCATTTAATTAATTAGTGAAATTAAATTGTTTAATTTCCTGGAATAATTATTCATAAATATTTATGAAATATTTGATGATGATTATGTCCTTAAATGACTTTGCCCTAACCAACAAATGATTAGATGTGATCTAGATCAAGATTGGTTACATGATCTACATGATCAACATTCCAACAAACATGTTGCTTGAATAGGACTTGGGATTTGTTTAGCAAATCTCATTATAATGTTAATCAAAATTGTTTTGATCATTATTATATGGTATAATTTCGGTTGAAGAACCGATGATCATCTCAAGTACAAAATGATCTATTTTGCATTATCCTTTCCCGAGGTGGATATGGTGTCTAGTCAGAGAGCATTGGGGTTGCGGGTTGCAACGTATGTGGTCCGTCCCACTCTCCTCGGTACTGGCCATGACAGCGGGTAAGGTTAGTATAATGCTTAAGAAATCATGATGTATTTCTAATTATTAAAATTCGAAATAATACGTATTTGAGATAATACCATAATTTAAGTAACAATTAAAATTGTTTGTTGGATATTAATTGGATCATTAATTTAATATGATTAGATTAAATGGAATCCAATTAAAATTAAAACACTCTATTATGAATAGAGATGTTATTTCCCTTGGAAGAATTAATCATAATGAATATGATTCATAATGATTAATTAGAATTTGAATATGATATGGAGGATCACATAAGTGACATCCATGGTCTCCCGTCAAGGCGAAGGGTTCCGTCGCCAGGGATTGTATGTAGGAGACGCCTGTCCAAAGTGACAGCTCCTGTATGCAAGCGCATCTGGATCGGGCTCTTTGCTTCTCGAAAGAGTAAGGCCGTATACGTAGTGACCCCAATATCGGATCCTCATATTATTGGGGAGATATTGGATTGCGTATAGCGAGTACTATTCCTGTTGACGGTTGGTTCAATTAACGACGGGTCAACATCGCCTTAGGGGTGGTGGGCCCGGGTGTTAAAGACCGAATTGGGAATGCAAGTTGGACTTGCAAGGCGGAATGCGTTCCCACTTCTTTTTATCCGAGTTGTAGGTTCTCATATTATTGGGATGCAACAAAGATAAGGAAGGAGATCCCAGATCGTGTTGAGATATAATGGTAAGTATATCTCTTACATTGAAAGTGATTAAGGGAATGAACTTTCAGTGTTGACAAGACAAGACAACTTTGATATAAAAATCCTAAATCAAAGTAAAAAATATATATATATTTATATATTTATGCAAATTTCTTATTTCAGATAATCCTTCATTAAAACCCACTCAATGATATACTCAATAATAACCAGTAAAATATCATGGATTGGACTCATGATCCAGATATTGTACTTGCAATTGGACACATAATGTATGTGGTTGCAATGTGCAAGTTTCCTCATAATATTGAGGAATGACAATTAAATAGATAATAGGACTACAACCCTAGGGTTTGTATGTCTCTATAGTCTTGATCTCTCGTCGGATGTACTTTGGAAGTGACATGTCGATGATGATCGCAATTGTCAAATAATCCTTATAAAATTAATGAAGATATTCTGGCATACATATGTGCTCTTGACATTTAACATGAATCAGATGGTTCACTGCATCATGCAGAATGGTGACTCTATAAGAGATGATGTATTCAAATTGTTTGAGTACCTACCTGAACCTATGTTTTAAGAGTTTAGATGGATGTAGATGATGAGTGTCATCATTCTACTATCTATACTCTGGTCATTGATGAAGCTTCATAATATTCATATTGTATGAATTTAATGAAGCATGTATAAATGTTGAAATGCTCTTACATAAGAGATCCTTAGTCTTAAGCAATGGTTGCTTATAGATAAAGGGAGCGCAGTGGAAGCATGGGTTGGACCCGAGTAAGAAGTATGGTCAAAGAGTTGACTATACATCTATGACTTCCATATGTCATCCGAAGAGTTGGATGAATGCCAATACTGCAATAAGTTGATGTGTTGATAGTATGACTATCAAGTCTATCTAGAATCCTTAGAGAAGGACTCGGATGGAGCATCGGATTAATCTACATAAATCATTGATATTGACTTGCTTATTAAATAAGATAAAGTCAAATAATTGTATCTCAATCTTCTGATGACATTTGCAATAGGTTGCATATGTTTTAGAAGACGGGAAAATTTGATCTTAAAAGTTTATAGTTATCCACATGGATATTTGATGCAATTGTTGCAACAATCTCTGTTGGATTGATAGACTTGTTGATTTCAGTGGGAGAGTCCTTAGTCTTAGAGAATGTCTCTATGACCAAGATATAAGAATACACTCACTGTTTGTTTCTAAATGTTTGAAATAAACATGAATTCTGAGGTAGAACTATCATAAAGAGTTGTGATGGAGATATTTCAGATAGTAATATAAAATCTAGTGGACTCCACTAAATTAGAAAATTGATGAATGGCTCATTAACATTTCTGAATGCTGAAATTAAAACTTAAGATCAATATGAGGATTCAGATCATTTGACAATGATCTAGCATCAAGCTTTGGACATTTGTTTATTGATTTGATCAATAGACTAGTAAGAGATGAAACTTTAGAATGTCTAAAATTTCAAAACTTACATACTTATGAATATTGAATTCAAAGTAAAATGTCCAATACACCCTTCTTAGAGAAAGGTGTAAGATGCCAAGGTATTCAGGATCTCATGCATATTGATGTATGTAGATCATCTATATCATAGTAAACATTATGGATATGTGATATCTGTTGATGATTATGTATGATATGAGATTTCTTCTCTTCACCTAAGAAACCTTTGAAATGTTCAAAGATTTCATTATTTTTGGTTTAGAACCAAAGTTTGAAGGAAGATAAAATGAATTTGATCTAATCTAGGTAGCAAGTACCTGCTAGATAAATTCAAAGAATACCTTATAGAGATATGAATATCACTTCTATCTCAATCCTCTTAACACACCTTAACTCAATAGAGTTATAGGTAGATACAATTGGATCATGTGTGACATGATCTTATCAATGATGAATTTTAGCATAATTATCCCTTAGTTTCCAGGTATATATGTGTAGAAGAGACTACAAGTTATATGCTTAATATGATTCCATGCATGCAATCTGGAATCTAGCACTTGAAAGTGCTGCTTCATTAGGAAAATAAAGGATGGTATTGAATACCTACTTTATGACCTTGAGATTCTAAGTATCTCATCTCTGAGAATATGATTCTTAGAGGTTGAGATTCTTGAGAATCAAGATAAAAATGAAGTGTAGGAACTCATTTAATCTTGAGAAGATAATGAGGCTCCTGAAATTGGAAACTAAGAGGACAATGAAAATTGAAACACTAATACATCTTCAAATAAGTTTGAGGATGGATTCCATGTGTCAGAGAAATCTGACAATGATTGAACTTCATGTGATGAAGCTTCTGAAGATCATGACATGGAAAGATGGATTTTAGCAATAAAAGTCTAACGTAGACTTCACATACAAGTGTTGTATATGGACCCTCGAGGATCCACCTATATGGGTAATACCTGTAAAGGTGTAAATGGATCTTCAAGAGAAAGAGAACCTGATGAGAAGGTGGAGACCTTCAATGCACGGTTCGTAGCCACGAGCTACACATCGCAAGAGAAGACATTGCTTGCGATGAGACTTGCTCTTCGGTGACCATGCTTAAAAACATCAGAATATTGATAATATTGGTTGCACAACTTGACTATTGCATCTTCAAAGATGTAAGTCAAGATTGCATTCCTCTATAAATACCTCTCTGAGGATATTCACATGAAGTAGGCCCAGGGCTTCATGATTGAGGAAAGCAAGGTGTGCAAGCTAAGGAATCCATCTAAGGACTCAAATAAGCTTTTTTGAGATGGACCATAAGATTTGATGAAATTATAAATGTTATGATTTCAAATGGAATCTTGATGAGCCATGCGAAGCTTAGTGGGAGTGCCTATGTGTTCATTGTGCTAAATGTAGATGATATCCTGATCATTTAAAATAATGTAAGGATAATAATAAGTGTTTTATAATCTGATTGTTCCATAACTTGAGATATGATCTCAAGGATACCTCTTGGATCTTAGTTCTGAAGGTGTTCAGGAGCAAAGAGAAGAGGGTATTGGGACTGTCACATTAGTAGTACACCTTGGACATATTCTATTTTATGGAAAATCCCAAGAAAGGCTTCCATCCCTTAAGATATGGTTCTGACCTGTCTGAAGGGATAGCACCTCAAAGAGTTGAGGAAGTAAATGCTAGAACTACTTGCACTTGTGCATTAGTTACGAGAAGCTGAGTGTATGCTAGATGTGTACAAAAGCCAGATATCTGCCATGCAGTGGGAGTAGTAAAATGTTACTAATCCTACTATGGAAATAAAACACTTAATTGCAGTAATAATAATATCTTCAAAGATGATGAAACTTAGAGATAGTGATCTCAAAGTCTTATATTCAAAAGTTTAAGACCATGTAGATAGTGATCTATAAGGGTCTAAACTTTGGATACCTTAGGAGATAGAGATCTCTGGGAATGAAGGTATTCTAACAAGGATTATGGGGATATTGGTTATGATGTCAGGGACACTGTAACCAACTGGATTGAGTATTGGTTGCATGAGATGCAACATTCGCATTAGATGCGAGCACCGTTACTGGGGATATGCAAGTGCCGTAAAAGGACTTGGCATATTCTCGCGGGAACAGAGTGACTGATTAGCTTACCTAGCTATTTTCTAAATAGCCTATGATTGTCACATGAGTGCGGGTTTAAATGATTAGCCCATTAATGGCTCTTTGGGCTAGTGGGAGATTGTTGGAAATGCGAGCCCACGGCGAGCCATTATGTAATAAATGTTATTGCAATTCACTCCTTAATCTGAAATGAAGAATACATAATTTGCATAATAGGTCCCTTAGTACAATTAGGGTTATGTACCATGGCCATCTTGATGATCATACAGCTGTTGATTCAACTATTGAATCATAGAGGCTGGTGCTTGGATGAATATCTAAAGAGTTAGATTGAGGACTCATCAAGCACCGTCAGATGATTGTTAAGAGATGATCTCCAGCCTGAATAGGAGATGGCAATCCTTATCTCTGAAGGCTGATATCTGACCGATCTCTTGATGCAGGTCCTCTGCATAGGAATAGAGATTCGGAGGTGTCAGATTAGTTAGGTCAAAGAGTTGACTTAACGAGATCGAGATAACCAAAGTCCTATATCGTATGCTGTCATGATATAGGCACGCATCCTCTGACCAGAGACAGATGTGTTGCTATATGTCTAAGTATGTACATTTGGCAGACCAATAGGTTAATGACCTAATCAAGGTCTACACACCAGCGCGCTGGTGTGCATATAAGGGCATATGAGTAATACGATCTCTCAAAGGGATCATACAGGTTCAGTTACTGAACCGGAAGACATGAGCTCACTCATGAGATATTGGGAAGAATCAAATTCCGTGCGCACGATCGTCTCGCTTTGGAAGCTTGACTGAATTTGTAGGTTTGATATATACTTTTGGAAAGTATATGATCAAGACCTAGGTATGATATACGCTTTTGGAAAGTGTATGATTGATACCAACTCCCAATGATCGAATGAGAAACTTACTGATAAAACCATGAAGTAGACAGTATAAAGTTGATCCAATACTTCGGGTTTAGTCTGAGTCTTCCAGTATGCAGGATGTACAGGTATTGGGAATACCTGAGGGTGATGTGATCATAAACGATTGTATAACCATGACGCTTCCATTCCTAGGGAGTGATGAAACGGGTCTGGATTTTAGTGACTCCTCTCAGTAGAGAAGTGATCTGATCTTGGTCCAAGTGTTGGACATTGATCTGAATGTGATTCAGATACAATGAGAAGATTAGATTTACGGTCTTGATTTAATCAAGCATCTATGGGAGGCCCACGATCTGGATTTGAGATACGATCTCAATATCCATGTCACTATACGTGGAACAATACAATCGCCCTGTCTTTATCTCCAAGTATCTGCAGAGAAAGCGCATTATCCTTGAAGGAGTTCATGGATAATTCTATTGTTGATTTATGTATCCGAGCATTAAGAAAATGGATAATTAAATGTGATTTAATTATCATGAGTAATATGAATTTGATTCATATTATAAAGAGAGTTATCTGAGATAATTAAATGTGATTTGATTGTCAAAGATGTGAATAATGTGAATGTGATTCATATTATTTGAGAACAAGAGAATAAAGATCCAAGAAGATTAAATGTGATTTAATTATCATGGATATGAATAATGTGGATAGCTATATCCATATTAGTCATATATATTATAATGTGATTTATAATATATAAGAGAGAGCTATTTGTGATTTACATTTGTTAATTAAATGTTAATGTGAATTGGATTCACATTGGACATTGAATTGAAAATGTAATTTACATTTTGTTTTGGGTTGTGAATATGATTCACAAATTTCCAATGGCATGATTGCAATGTTCACAAAATAAATTGGATTTATTTTTGTGAAATAATTTGCAACAAATGTTGTTGCAAATATTGGAGAGAATCATGAGATAATGTAATCTCATGTAATAGGAAAAAGGAAGCTCCCTTCCTAATGAGGAGAGGGGACGGCCACAATTCCATAAGGAATGTGGTGGCCCGTCCACCCCCCTTATGGAAGGAGGCTTGCCTCCTTTCCTATCTCTCCAATGGAGATTGATTTGATATAAATCAAATTATATTTAATATATATTTGATTTTTATTAAATTATTTGTTGTTGTGTTTTTAGCAACAAATCATGACCATTGAAAGAAACACAAATTAAAGTGGACCATTGGATTTGTGTTGACACATGGATTGAGATCCATGGATCCCAAAACCCTATAAAAGTAGAGGCACCCCATCGCTCTTCTTTGCACATAAGTGAGACAACAAGTCTCTCTCTCTCTTTCTTTCTCTTTCTCTCCCTCTCATGGCCGTCCACCATGGATGCCCTAGAGAGGCTCTCCATCGCCGCGACACCGTCGTTATGCTGCCTGATGTTTTGCTCGTGGAACTCTGTCTACTTCGGCATGCCTTGCTCATGAAGAAGACGTCGGATGTCGTGTGTCGAGATCAGGAGATCCACCGCTTGGATCATCAACATGGATTGCGAGAAGCACGCGGTTCATCCCCGCGCTCGCAAGCGTCTCTTCCGACGGATCGGACTTGAGACAGGAGGTCTCTTTGTTTAGAGACTTGATCGCAACCACGCTTCAAGAGGTAAACCTAATACTTGGTTGTGGTTTAGACGAAACGATCCGAGAAGTGTTCTGGGATCATGTGGTTTCGTCACATGAAAATTTTTTAATTTCCGCTGCATAGAACAACTAGTGCGACTAGTAGTTCTTCGTCATATTCGATGCGACGATCACGCTTCCGTGATGCGCTTGAGGATCTAACCATATCCTTCAAAGGAAGGGATTCTTACCGAGGCGATGGTCTTCCTTGGTTAGCTCAGAGGAGAGGAAAGGGTTGGTTTGAGAGTAACCACCCTCGGTGTGAGGAACCCAAAACTCAAGAGGGTCATGAGTCCTGGGTGGTCCAAGGTGCGCTTGGGCCAATGAAGAGGAGTTTCGTGAGGGGCTCAAAGAGAGATTGGTGAATAAAGAGTCGATATCCCCCCAGTCACTCATCTTGATTTGGCGAGAAGAAATGGGAGATCTAAGTGATGATAGGATTTGACTCCTACGTGAAACCAACAATTTAATCCAAGACCCTGGGTTCACACTCAACACAGTAGAGGACTCGAAACTGAGTCCAATTTATCTTGTTAATTTTAAGTGTGATTTTTCAAGCAAGATAGCAAGGAGTTACGCGGCCTATAGGGAAGTCACCTCAGAGCCGGATGCGTCTTCCCTGTTTAACCTGTCGCCTAAGATACCACCGGTCCGCCCTTTCTTCGCTCCTATCCGGAGTTGGGGACTCAAAGACCGTGCCCCTATCTACCTGCAAGCAGGCGGAGGCTGAAAAAGCTAGGCCTTGTCTTGAAGTACCATTGGTTCGCCCCTATCTACGTACGAACAGACGGAGGCTACTTGGTACTGGTCAATGAATCTAAAAGTATCCAACTCGTGATATTTGCTAGGATCAGTTGGCCCGTGATATGGAAGGCGGGGATTTGGGCTCTGCCTTAAGGTGTTCACACACACTCAAGTACCCTCACTCAGCCTGAAAACAAGGTCGGGGATTAGTCTCCCGCAGACAATTTTTTTTAAATTTTATCGATTTTTTGGTCAATACTGTTAGCAGTCCCTGTTTTAAGTTAAATTCTCATTTGTTAGTCCAACCACATAGCACGCCTAATGTCCAGTCCCAATTTCCGTTTAATTTATGTTTGAAAAACAGAGGGGGAAATCGAGAAAAGCCGATGCACGAAAAATGATGATGCGTATGCTGAGTTGAGAAGACTTATAGTGATCCCTTCGCTTGTATGCAGGATGCAAAGCAGTATTGAAATTTTACACTACATGCAAATGCAGACGACAAAATCCGCTCCTAGACAAGCAGTTCTATTAGCGAGTGAAGAACAAGTTCAATTTGACTAGATCCGCGGTCTAGGTGCGTCTTTTAAGTGATTTGTGTGGTCCTAACAATTACGAGCACAAGCAATTCCTAAAGTGGCTCGAGGAGCCACTAGTGCAAGCCTAAGTTATAATTCAACCACACAGCACACGGGGACACGGTTCCACTATTTTTACACACGCGAGAACCCAAACGGGAACCGCTAGAAATGGTGCAAAAAAAAAGTGGAAATAAATAAGAGTACAAGTTCTCTCAAATCACTCAAAGAATTAAAATGCAAGTTCCTCGAAGCGTCTTCGACTCCGGCGTCCCTTGCACAAAAAAAACAAGTTGAGGTCACATAGAGAACGACACGCAAATGCAAAAATTTAAAAGATAGAGAAATATTCACAAGGAAAATCGGGGGTCACACTACCCGGGGATTAAAAATCAAACAATCAGAATTTCACTTCAAATTAATCTAAGCTGTGCCTCCCCGGCAACAGTGCCATTTTGATAACCTCTCCTGCTACCCTAGTTAATTCGATCATATTAATGTCTAAATTAAGAGTTAATGTTCGTTGCAGTCGGATACGAGAGGGAATATCAAAAACCACGTTTAATTAGATCGAAGTTAATTTCGAGATGCAATTTTTTTTACTTGGTGAAGTCCAAGGTCGAACTCAGGGAGGCATCTGTCTCCTTAGGTGAATTTTAGCAAAGTCCAGGTGTGAGATTTTCGGGGAATATATATATTTTTTATCTTTTTCTATTTTCTATGCATGACACATGCAAAAATCAAGCCAATTTAAAGTTAAATCAGTTAAGGTATTAAATGAAGTCGAAAAATTATGAAAATTGGCCAGATGATGAAATATGGTGAAAATAGACTACTCTAAATTTTTTTGGAATTTTTCGACACTAAATGGATTTACTGTGAATTTAAAATGAATGTAGGGTGATTTTCACTAATTTAATTTAATAAATATCAAATCACAAAATTTTAGGGAATTAAAATTATCCTAGATAGATCTAATGATGGAATCTAGGAAAATTATCAAACCTTAATTTTAATGTGAATTGAACCTATTAAAAATAAACTAAGGAAATCACCAATTAATTTATTTAGGCCTCGATATGTGTGCAAATGAGATGAAATTTTTATGCCATGTTAAGTTAATTATCTTAGAGCTACTTTGATTTTTTGAGAATTTTTGGAGTTACAGAGAATTAATTATTAATTAAAAGGTCCAACTGGGCAAAATATCACAACAATAAACCAATTAATTAATTTAAAAATCTACTGATATCTCAAAAATATGACAAGTGTCACAATAAATAGAGGACAAGTTACACTACAACATGCATTTTTTTGAAATTACAAAATGATGCAATATAAAAACCTAGGGATGCGTGCAAAACAGGGGTGCAATTGCAATACAGGAAATAAAATTTACATCAAAATAAACATGCTGACAGGGACTTAAATGCAATTATCTATAATGCTGGGGGGGGGTGGAATGCAATTTCTCCATGGTGCACGTGCTCCTCACGTGGGGGCGCTTCACAGGGACTTATTTGCAATTTCAAAAAGTTCCCAGGCCTGAGTGCAATTAACCTAGGTCGCACGTGCTCCTCACGTGGGACGACCTAGGTTCGGGTGGCGTCGGTGGCTCGGGTCTTGGCTCGGGTCTTTTGGAGGTTCGGTTGAGGCTTCAGGTGGTCCGAGCCTAAAGGTCGGGGAAGAGGCTTGGACCCGATGGCGTGGCGTACACTGGACGGTTGAATCTAAGGTGATCCAACAGCTGCTGCTGATGAAGACGTGGCGAACCAGTTACCGTCGGATCTGGAGTGATCCAACGGTGCTTGGAGATCGATGGAGGGGGGCGATGTGGCAGGCGCTGGACTGTTCGATCAAGAAGATCGAACGACGGTTGGGGCTTCGTCCTCAACGGTCCTCCGCCGCCTGCGGAGGAGTTGGCGGGGCTCCGATCTTCTGGAGCTTAGCTCCGCCTGATCCTCCTGGTGTCGATAAAGCTCTCCGGATGCTCGGAGATATATCAGAAGATGCGCGGTGGTGCGGCGAGGCGTCCGGTGGTCTCAGGAGCGAAGGAGGCGCGTCAGAGCTTGCAGGCGATGAAGCTCGATAGGAGCTCCGGCGGGACTTCTGGCCAATGAACAAGATGGGTACCTGCAGGTGTTAGGTCTATAGCCGAAGCACGCAGAACATCGATGGAGGTGTGAAGTGGACGGTGAGGCCTAGTCGAGGTGAAGGGAGGTCCGGCGATGTTGCTCCGCCCAGGTGGCGGAGCTGGAGCTGATGGAAGGTGAAGTGATTTGTTGGAGGGTGTGAAGTGTACCGCGAAGGTCAGAGCTCCATCGCGGAGCTCGACAAGGTGGAAGCTAAGCGAGAAGATGAAGGTGGAGCGCGAATAAAATGGAAGAAAAACCAAAGAAAAACGAAACGAAGATCAGAGAGGATGGAGGGGATTACCTGGGGTTGGGAGCTCAGATTGAAGCTCTAGGTCGTCGCTCGAGGGATCAGTAAGGTCCCGAGCTCAAGCAACTACGTGGAGGACGGCTGTGACACGACGATGGCGCTGTGGATCTCGCCGGAGAAGAAGCCCTTCGTCGCTCGAAGATTCACTCGCTTGCTGTCACCAAACGAAAGCTCTGAGCTCAGGGAAGCACTCTTGGGTGGTAGATAGGGCTGAGGTTGGCTGGTGATCGAGTATTTATAAGATGAAATCGACGGCCGGGCTGGTGACGAGGTGATGATCATGGACGTCGTGGAGCGTCTCTGGTGGACGACTTGGTGAATGAGGGAGCTGGCGAGGATGAGGAGATAGTGGGGAAGGTCGTGGGAGTGTTGGCGGCCGGCGAGGTTAGCTGAGGTATGGCCGAAAATAGAAAGGGGCAAGCCCCTTGCGTACGGCTGAGATCGTGGGAGAGAGGGGCGCTGGAGGTGGAAGACGAAGTCCTCACCGTTGGATCTTGTGATCCAACGGCGGAGAAGAAGGCGGGGAGGGGCGGGTAGGATTAGATCTTAGGCGAGGTGATCGGAGGGACGTGATGATACCACGTGGCACGATGGGGGCGAAGCGCGAGCGGTCGGCTGAGATGCAATTAGGGCTTAGATCGGAGGGCTGAGGTGCAAGGCGGGATGAGCGGTTGCGATGGAGAAGCGGCGTGCATGATCGAAGGGCGCAGCGTACGACGCGTGGCGTGCTGTGGTGAAGGCGCTGATGGGCGGATCAGATGAGAAGGGTGGAATGATCGGATGGTGAAAGAGAAAGGTGTTTGTGGAGCGCAGCTGGCCGTTAGATCTAGAGAGAAATCCAACGGCTAGAGGCGCATGCGGCTTGGGCAATGGGAGCGGGCTGCGTGGCGCAACCAGAGGGTGCCACGTGGCCAGCTATGATTGGCTGCGAAAAGAAATGAGGGTAGAGGGAGGAGGCCGAATTTGGAAAAGCTCAAAACATGAAAGTTGTAGATCTTGATGAGATCTACAAGTTTCATGTTGACCAAAGACGGAGATGAGGTCAAATATGATACAAAAATACAAATATACATATATACACATATATAGTATACAAAGAGGCCCAAAAACCCAACTTTTTCATACGAGCTCCAAATTGGATGAAATTAGTCTCATTTTAAAGGTCTGTTAAAATGAGTAGACCTATTTTGGAGGTTGTATGAGGGCATTATGGGCATTTTGTGGTCCAAGGGCTTTAAGGCTTTATTGGGTGTTTTTACAAAGGGGATTCCTGATTTTCTTCCTTATATTATTAACTAAGGTGTACATAGTATAAGGGAGAGCTTATTTTATGAGTGGATATGTTACAAGCGATCTTGGCTTCTTATTTAATGCAGCATGTGAATGCTAAAATGCATATTTTATGAATGCATGTATGAATGCTATTTATGTATTATAAAGGGAAATATGCATCTATTTACTTGGGAACAAGCTTCTATTTTCAACTTTTAGAGTGGTGAATCACAGATTCATCACCACCCGGCCTTCAATCTGACCGTCCGACCCACTCTTAACCGCCCCATATCCACCGTCCGATATCGCCTCGCTCACAGCCGTCGGATCTGATCTTCAGATCTGTTCTCAACTGCACATTAGCGCCTAAACGACAGCCCTCCGATCTCATCCCATCCAACGCCCCTCAGCCCTCCACGTCTCCCTTTAATCTCAACCGCCTGATCTTCTTTCCATCTAACGCCCCTCAACGCACCACGTCCCCCTTTTTACCCTCGCCGTTTGATCTACCCAACTCTCCATCCGAGCCTCACCTTCACGCCCTAATATCAACCGTGCAATCAGATCCTCAGATCTGATCACATCCCTCCACCAGCGCGACCCTTCCAGCCGTTGGATCATTAGATCCAACGGTCCTCCACCATCGTCAACCTCTGTTACCCACCTTCCCCAGCCGTTTCACCTCGCGCACCCTCCGCCCCCTTCCATTTCTAGCCGACGCTCCAGCCTCCTTCCTCCTCTCCTAACGCCTCTCCCACATAGCCCGTTCTCCCGCCATCCTCGTGCCAACTTCAATTCCCCTCGCCATTACTCTGTCGCCATGAAAACCTCTGCCGAAACCGCCCCTCCATCTCATAACCTCCGACCTCCGCCCCCTATAAATCTCTACCCTCCGCCCACTGTCACCGTGTCCACCATTTTTGGGTTTGCTCCTAGTCTCCTCTGCCCCTCCGGTGACAGCGGAGGGGCGGAACGTCGAGGCAAAGATGGGTCTCTCCTAGTGTCGACCCACGGCACCTCCGCGCGTATCGGTGACCCTCCGGTCACCAAATGAGCCCCGAGGTCCGGCCTGACCGCCGGGCGACGACCCGAGGCTCTCTTGAGCCTCAGCCCAAGCTATCTCCGCCGCCATTCGCCTTGCTCCGGCAAGGCAAATTTTTTCTTCTATTTCTCCTAATTTCCACTTCATACCCATCAACGTTCACCTTCCTCCGAATACTCCAACACCTCCACCAGATCACTCCAACCTTCGCCAACCATTCCCTTCTTATTCACAACCCCTAACACTCCGAGTCAAGTCTCCTCCCGCTTCGCCGGAGAAGACACCCAGGTCCTCCGCTCCCTCCGCTCCACTGGACCTCCACTCACCCTCCACTCCACTCTAACTCAAGCACGAGCCCACTTAGGCTATTCCTAACATCTGCAGGTGCTCAAGTCGCCAATGATCGGAGTTGGCACAGGCGCTCTGATGTTCTCCTCTGCCACCGGTAGCCCGCCACTGATCAGCCCATCCATTCGCTGCCGGAGCATCGCCGCATCACCAGCCGCTTTGCGAGAGTCTTGGCTATCTTCTCCGACCATCAGCGGACCTCGCGGGGCACGACGGAGCTCCATCGAGTCCACCAGAGACCCGCCTTCTCCAGCGAACCACGGAGGAGGATGAAGCTACATGCACCGTCCGATCATCATGATCAGACGATCATGATGATGTCACGTGGTGGACCCGAGCCTCCAACCCAACCTGCAGGCTTGGGTCATCCGACCCTCAAGCCGAGCCACAGACAACGGCCACGTGGCCCGAACCACAGGGCTAACCCGAGCCTAGCCCCTCACGTGCAGCGCACGTGAGGTGCTGGGTAATTTGTAGAAAAGACCCAGAAGTTTCAAGTATTTGCATTTTGGTCCCCAGGCACATGTGTGCCTGGGTATTTTACATGGATCCCCTCAAAGTTTCTAGAAATTATAAAAAGGCCCCCGCGCGCAAATGGTGAAATTGCACTTGGGGCCTAGGCGGTTTTTCATAATTTCATTTAGGTCCTTCCAGGGATGTAAATGCAATATTTATCCTTTATTTTTATTGCACTTTTATTACAATTATGCCCCTGCATTGTTTTTAGCATAATTGAGCATCGTAGGTCCAAATTGCATGATTTTAGTGTCATTTTGATCCTTGTTTTGTCCTTTTCATCTTAGCATGCTTAACTGTCTCATTTGCTCTTGTTTTAATTAAAGTGAATTTTTATGTGCAAAATGGGACCCTGCTCTCTATGTCTTTCTTTGATCCGATGACCAATTTTTATTGATGTGTTCTAATTGACTCTGATTTCATTTTATATTGTGTTGCTCACATTTTAGGGTATAATTGTAGTCTTTATTCAGCATACATACTCTCTTGCATATTTGCTCATGCATCATTCTAACTTGCATAAAAATTAAATACAAAAAAAGTGCATGCATCATAGCTTTGCTTTGTAAATAGCATATTGCATCCTATGGACCTGAAATTGAAATTAATTCACATTGTGCTTAATGAATCGAAATTCGAGAAACATATTAGTCCGCCGTGTCCCTGTGTTCGACCTTGGTAGACTTGCCAAGTATAAATATTCCACGACATTCAAAGATCATGGTTTTTGCCGAACCGAATTCGCCTCCTGTACTACGACTAATATCACATTATTAAAGAGGCGAATTTTGCGTTCATCAAATGGCGCCGTTGCCGGGGATACGGCTTTGCTTAATTATTGAATTTTGTTTTTTTGTTGAGTAATTTCATTTTTTTAGGACCTCATTTCATGCATAAATTTTTGCATCATATCTGTTGATTTAATTTCTCGGTATGGTAACTTGTCTCTTTTGTGGCAGGGCCCATGATGATCGAGGCCGCTTGATCCTCATGGAGGCGTGAAGTCGGGAGCTTCCGCTGAAAAGGCCGCAAAAGAATTCGGGAAGAAATTTGAGGATTTTTATCAGTCAGATTGCATTGCATATTGTAAAAAAATGCATCTGCATATTTATTTTCAGTTTTGCATGTTGTATAAAAAAAAAGAGTAGATCACTTGATGATCTACCCCCCCCCCACACCTACACTTGCATATACACACTCACTCCCACCATCCCCCTATATATTTCACTCTCTCTCTCTCTCTGTATATATTTCACGAACCCCCTCCCCCTCACCCTTGTATCATAAAATAACCGCCCCCCCTAATTCAGACCTTACTTAGGCTATTTGTAGCCTAAGTATAGGGTGACCCTCCTCCTCAGTTCCGCTAAATCACCCGATATTTGAATCGAGCCCTGGCTTCATGGCACTTGTGCGATGAGGACATAACAAATTTAAGTATAGGGGGTATACCGTATTAAAAGGTAGCATGAGAACTTGTTCATATACTAGCTAGGGCTTGCTGACACTCATGTTCATGAAGCTTTCATCAACTTTATACTATCCTTAAGTATCATAAAATCATGTCTGGACTCATATCTCAAGTCCCTGACCCTTATGTGAAATCTCTACTCATCTCATCATTCATGTATTTGTGCAAGTGATGTACTGATCATATTCTTAGAAGGTAGAGATTAAGTGTGCAATATAGCACACATATATTTTAAACTAGGAAAGTGTGGATTATTAAGTTTCAAACCCTAATGACCAAGGTCGATTAACTATAAAACAAAGGTTCTTAAAAACCTGAGTTTCTTTCAATCCTCAAATCTTGAGTGATAGTGAAAATGTCAGGGATAAAACCTTAAGTTAGTTTTGTTTATGTTTTTTTGTTTTTTTTGTTTTTTATGTTTTTCCAGTTTTCTAAAAGCTTGGTATATTGCTTAATTTCGAAAACATGTATAATTTACATAGAGAATTTTGTAATACACAACTTGTATTCATACCCGATTTTGGACGAAAACAATTAAAGTATGAGCTATGGATAAAGGTATGTAGAATATACACATACACACACCCCTATACTTAACTTGTGCCACTCCTCATGGTGCAACGTGAAATGTAGACATAGCTTGTTCCAAGCATAGTTCAGTGAAATGAAACGGAAGTTGACTTGCCCCCTATTCTTACGCTTTTGAGGACCAAAGCATAACAGAAGAGCAAAAATGAGGAGGTCGAGAGTGAGAAGAAAAGAATAGAAATAATGTATACATGATGGTATTATTCCCCCTATATGTAGGATTAGGTTAGCCTATGTATGATTGGATAACTAAAGGTGGATGACCGAGTAGATTTACATATTTACAAGGTCAAGGAAGCTTGCGATGAACCTTCTTGCATGAGTATGGTGGGAGATAGTATGGAGATGTAGAGGGTGGTGAAGAGGGGGAGAATGAAGAGGATCATCCATTGTCAGAGTTGTCCTCATAAGAATAGTAGTCATACAGAAAGGATCTCCAACTATTATCAACAAGAGGTAAGTGCTCATTGATCACAGCTACGCTTATTGCACTTATTTGATGCACTGCTTCGGGACTGGACGAGGATTCTTCAGAAATCACTTAAATTATTTGGTCAAATGTGACTTTCTTAGTTGGTTTGTTTTGTATTAGAATCATTGGGAGGAAGACGATTACTATTCTTCTCACTATCATGAGTAATTGGTGTGGCATTTATGGGTTCCTCGTGACATGAATCTCTGTAAAAGTAGACAAATTCTTGTAGGGTCATACAAGACTTTGGGCAATGGAGCACATTCCTGGTGGCTTTATTAGTAATGGAAGGAGATGTTGATGTCATCTTATGATATCCATGAGTTTTGGTAACATAAGATGGTTCTTGAGTTGGCTCCTTGTGTAGTTCAAGTAATTCATGGATGACTGCCAACTCCAAGATTGTACAACTCAAATAATTGTGACGATCTTCATAAACATGATCCAATTCATTCTAAGATCCTTAATAATGATACATCATAGGATCAAATATTCAGCGAGTGGTGTGGGTCTGTATGGAGTTGTGAAGAGAATCAAAGGTAGGGCCAATAACTGGTATCCCAGGTGCAGAACCAAGATTAAGACCTTCCTCAGTAGGGAAAAAGTGACGAGAGGATTAGTCTGGGCTCAACTAAAACATGTGGGAATCTTATTGGTTTCTTCAGGGTTACAATTGTTGAGGTCTTTGTGGGCTGCCTTAGGGTCGGGTGTATTCTTATAAGCCTGGTTATGTGTGTGTGTGTCTAGTGCCGGAAACCTAATGTCCTTGTCTCAATCCATTACTACCTTAGCAGAAGTTAAAAACAACTTTCCTAAGATAATTGGAGATTGGGATAACTCCCCATGGTGCTCTGCATCAATGACCGTAAATTCTATCTCTAGATGAGAACGTTGGAAATTGATGATGATGATGGAAATGGTTCCTCTCGCTCATTTGATAGTTCGATCGTCGAACTGAACAATTTGTTTCGTCATCTTAATAGGTCCAAGTTCATAGAAGATGGTGGTCGGGAGGATGTTTATTGTGGAGTTGTCATCAATCGGAGCATGGATAAGGTGGTATCTTAGATCGTACATTCTACCTTAGGTAGCTGCTGCACTCAATGGATCTTGATTTTCCTTAAGACCAAGGAGGAGGCCATGGTTCCGATATGTTTTTCATCTCTATATCTCTTGTTACCTGACCTCTTAATCATCATTTTTTCTTCGCAAATTCTTTGAGGTTCAAGCAGTATTCCATGGCCTTGATTAGGGGAAGTTCACAAATGATCGTTTTGATAAAATCTTCCCCTTGAGTTGGACCAAAGTAATAATCCACAGATAATGGGAATGCAATCTTGAGGTTAGTATGGATCTCTTGTAGAGATTATCTGAGCTTCATAATCGAGTGTCCACAGATAATGGGAAGGTTGACCTAGATCCTGAATCAAATCCTCTGTGCATGGGGCTCATCGAGTAGAGAATAAGAAGTCCTGTGAGATTCGATCCAGTGAGGGTGGATATAAGGTGCGAGCCTCTCTATTTAGTCGTCTGAGGGAAGTCTTCATGTGAAAGGTGTATAGGTGCGATATTGACCCATGTAGTTTGACCATCTATCATTCTTAGCAGTTGTTTGATCATGAGATATGTCCAAAGGGATGGAAAGCTTTTGGGTATATGATGTGCTAAATTTGTATGGAAGGGTATCGAGTGGGTAAGATCGTGTAGAGGGTGAGGAGTATGAAGAAGTCACGAAGTCAGTCGAGGTGGTGAAGTTAGTCAAAGTTCCAACTTTGGGGTTGGGGTGACATGGGTTGGTTCTCAGGTATGTGGTGGATAGGGGGTACATGGTATAATGGAAGAATAATAAGTTCCAAATAGGGAGAGAACAGACACAAGACAAATAACACAGGCATACAAGCAAACCCTAGTTTCACAAACTCAACACACTGATGGACACAAGAGTCTGACCACTTATCTTTTCGATTTTAATTGAGTGATAAAAAATCTTTGAGAAGCTAAGAGGGGCTTAGATTCTGGAAGGTATCATAAAGAATGTCCTGAATTCATATAACTAGTTGCATCCACTTTCTGCTAGTATGGGTGTAAGTACGGACCGTAGAATGGCTACCCATATTACTTTAAGACGGTGCCTTTGCAATTTTCTTCAACCACGCAATCTACCAAGTGAGACCATAGTTCCCTCACTGAGAAGTAGCTAGTCGTTTTTAAAATCAGTGGTCAGAATGAGGCGTCTAGATTTTGGCTCTACCCTAAGTGGTCCAGTTCTCTCCTTCAAACAAAGTTTGGGTTGCTCTCCACCAAAAACAATAGTTAGTTTTAGTAAAATATTTTGGTCAACTCTGCATCAACAGTCCCGATTATCACTTTGATTAAGTCCTCTCAACACGACAAATCAAATCATCAATCTTGACTTCCTTTGATACTAAGTTATAAAACCAAGGGGAATGATGTCGAGGAAAATTGATGCAATTGATAAAATCAATGATGCATGCACATTTTAGAAGACTTACAGTGATCCTTGTGCTTTACATGTGAGATGCAATACAGAATCAAAATTTTATACCTAATGGATTGTGAGTCAGTAAAAATCGCACGTAGCAGAAAGTTCTAATTAGCGAGAAGAATTGATTTGAATTTAACTAAGTTAGGATGATTCAAAGTGCATATTATTAAAGTGATATGTGGTTCTAATTTGTTACGAGCACAAGCAAATGATAAACCTATGATGCTCTAATAGCCGTGAGTGTTGGTCTATCCTACAAGCAAACCACACAATCATAGGGGTCCAAAGTCCAGTCCTGATACACAAGCGAGATTCCAAATGGAATCGGATAGAAATAAAGCAATTATTACAAATTATACAAAATGAATGAGAAATAAAAACACTCTCAAAGAAATTGTCTTTGTGTGTATAAGTCAGCTTCAAGAAACACCGCTTCCAAGTTTAGCAATTCCTCATGAAAACAAAGTTTGTATTAGATGAATAGAATATATATAAGAAAATAAATGATGAAAAAAGAGGGAAAAAATAAGAACAAAATTTCATGGAAAAATTCACAAGAAATGTTCAGGGTCAGATTACCCAAGTGAATGAAAAACCTAACTCTATCTTTTCTAAAAATGACCTAAGTCATTTACCTCCCCAACAACGATGCCATTTAATGAATGTGAAAATAACCTAAATAATTTATTGATTTTATGTTGTAGTCGGATTATCAGAATAAATCAAAAATTAACTGCACAAATAATTAATTTAATCGATTTACGTAATGAGCAGCTATGTGTTTCTATAACCAGAGCAAGCCCCAGGGTCTACTCAAGAAAGCAAAGGAACAACTTTGGGCTCAATTTATCCAACTTAATGAAAAGTTTTTTAATCATTTTTTGGTATTTTTATGTAATTAATGATGAAAATGTAATTTGGTAAAGTTTCAAGGCTAAAATACAAATTTCAATCGAATGGTCTCCAAAAATCCTAAAACTTGGCCATAATGTGAAAATATGGAAATTTAGGCTACTGTATTTTTTGGATTTTCAGTTTCAAATGAATTTTTTATGAATTAAAAATGAAGACTATGTGATTTTGAGAAATTTATTTTTCATAAATAAAAAATCGATTTATTTTTTAGAAATTATCCTTGATAGATTTATATGAGAGGTATCTAGAACAATTTTTATTTCAATAAACACCTAGTGCCCAATTAACTATAATTATTTACCAGAATCACAAACCATTTATTTTTACCTAGATATGCATGCAAATGCAATGATTTTTAGGGATGATAGAGAGCAATTAAATCTACCTAGTATGATTTTATAGCAATTTTTGGAATACAGAATAATTTTATAGGAATTAAATTAAATACAATAGCTTTCACCACTTTATTTAAATTAAATTAACCACTACTTACAAAAAAACCATTAACCAGCCATAATGTAGTGAATAAATTGTTCTACAACAAGCAATTTTTGAAATTAAAAATGGATATAAATGATTGCTCGAACTAGAATGGAAAAGGTAGGGATGTAAAAGTAATAGAAAAACAAACTAAAATAAAAAACATGCAGTGAACACGGACTTAGGAGCAATTACCAAGATCGAGGGGGAGGCTTGCAATTTCCACAAAGCTCACATGCAGGACACGTGTTACTGACGTTAGCAAGCTGGCGGGGGCCTTCTTGTAATTTCCTGAACCTTGTATGAGGGTGTCTATAATTTCCCACCTGCCTCACGTGCTCCTCACATGAGGGGGAGGAGACTTGGGGGCGGGGCTCATCTACCGAGGCAAGCGATAGTGTCTACAAGCGGAGTCTGTCAAGGCAGAAAGTGCAGGCGGACGGTTGTTGCCCCACCATGTGCTGGTAGAGCGGGCGACTGGTCGTGGGTAGATGTAGGTGGATGGCGGGCGGTGGTGCATATGACCTGTTGTGCGGGTGGAGGTGCTGGAGGGTGCGGTCGCACTGGAGTGGTAGGGCGATGCCTGGAAGGGCGTAGGGGAGCAGGAGGGCGGTGACGACTAGGGCAGCCGTTGAATGGGCACATGTGGGAGAGGTAGCTAGGTTGACCGCTGTTGAAGAGGAGAGGTGGTAGATGGATTGACAGTGTACTGGAAGTGGTTCCATGAGGAGGTGCTTGGGAAATACTGAGCTCGATAGAGCTCGGTTCTTTCTCGAGGGCTTCATCACAACCCGAGCGTGACAGCCACGATAATCTACTATGGCAAACGAGGACATCCTCCTCTAGATCACGCTGAGGTCATCGGGATGGGGGTGACGTCTCCTGCTGTCACCTGAGTTTGCAGCACCCTTCGCCCCATCTCTCTCTGAAGATCTCAGATGTTGTCTTAGTGGGGGCGACACAGGGTGTGATAATATGGGATGGCAGAGGTACCGTGGGGACCACGCAAAGGAGAGGAGTGCATGGCCCCCGCGGAAATGACAGAGGGACGCGGCTACAAATGGGATAGGGGATGTGTGTCATGCATGTAGAGGAAAAGGGAGAGGGCAGGACCACCTCCCCTTGCTACAAATAGCAAGTGGGAGGGACAACCCTTTCAGAAAAGGGGAGCGGATCCTCTGCCGTACTGCAATCCACGGATGACTGACACGTGGCCTAGTCTTGATCCGATGGTGCGCCCCCGCTCCTCCCCTCTCTTGAATCCCTCTCGCTCCCACCCCTCCCGAATCCCTCTCGCCACCCATCGCCGCCTCCCCGACTCTCTCTCACCCATCCCCGAGTATCCCTCCCCGACTCTCTCTCGCCCACCAGCCGCCTCTCACCGCCTCTTCCCCTCGCCACCCCTCGCCACCCACCCGCTGCCAAGCCCTCTCTCGCCCCTGACCATGTGTCCCTCACCGCCCTCGTCGCCTACCCCAGACCTCAAGCCCTCTCTCGGCCCCCACCCTCTCCCCGCCTCCCTGACTCTCTCTCGCCCACCCGCCGCCTCTCGCCGCCTCTTCCCCTCGTCGCCCCTCACCGCCCACCCACTGCCAAGCCCTCTCTCGCCCCCGACCGTCTCTCCCTCGCTGCCCTCGCCGCCTACCCTGACTCTCTCTCTCTCTCTCTCGCCTACCATCGCTGCCTCCCCGACTCTCTCTCGCCCACCCCCGAGCATCGCCGCCTCTCGCAGGCTCTCGTCTCCCTTACCGCCCACCCGTTGCCTCTCGCCCTCTCTCGACCATCGCCGCCTCGTCCCCTCGCCCGAGACCCCCCCCTCGCCATGCACCCACCGCCTCTTGCCTTCTCTCGACCATCCACTATCCTCTCCCACTGTTTTTCTCACTGCCCAACAATGGATCCCTCCGGCGGCATCTTAACGTACGTCGTCAAGAAGGTCGGAGATGGACAGAGAGCAAGAGCATACCAAAACATGCACATATATACAAAAACACGCACATATATACCAAAGGACCATTTATCCAATTCGAGCCTCTTCCATATCGAAAAGAGCACAAATACACCAAAGGGAACACTTCCATACAACAACGATCATAATCATACCAAAACTTACACATATATACAAAAACACGTACATATATACCAAAGGACCATTTATCCAATTCAAGCCTCTTCCATACCAAAACGAGAACAAATACACCAAATGGAACACTTCCATACAACAGAGAACACGATCATACCAAAACTTGCACATATATACAAAAACACGCACATATATACCAAAGGACCATTATCCTATTCGAGCCTCTTCCATACCAAAAACGAGCACAAATACATCAAAGGGAACACTTCCATACAACAGAGATCACGACCATACCAAAACTTGCACATATATACAACATCAAGACTATATACATCATCATATCTACATACATCTTAACTCTAAGAGACTTAGGTTCAGGTAGGTATTCAAACATTTTGAATACATCATCTCTTTCGAGCCACCATTCTGCATAATGCAGAGAACCATGTCATTCATGATTAAATGTCTAGAGCACATATATATGCCAAAAAATCTTCTTTTAATTTTATAAGGATTATTCGACAATTACGATCATCATCGACATGTCACTTCCAAAGTACACTCGATGAAAGATCAAGACTATAGAGACATACAAACCCTAAGGTGATGTCTTATTGTCTTATTTAATTGTCCTTCCTCATTATGTTGAGGGGACTTGCACACTGCAACCACATACATTATGTGTCCAATTGCAAGTACAATATCTGGATCATGAGTCCAATCCAAGATATTTTACTGGTTATTATTGAGTATAACATTGAGTGGGTTTAATGAAGGATTATCTGAAATAAGAAATTTGCATAAGGGTATATAAATTATATGTACATGTTTTACTTTGATTTAGGAATTTTTATATCAAAGTTGTCTTGCCTTGTCAACACTGAAAGTTCATTCCCTTAATCACTTTCAATGTAAGAGATATTCTTACCATTATATCTCTAGCAAGATCTGGGATCTCCTTTCCTATCTTTGTCGCATCCCAATAATATGAGAACTTATGACTCCGATAAAAAGAATCAGGAACTCATTCCGCTTTGCAAGTCCAACTTGCATTCACAATTCGGTCTTTAACACCCGGGCCCACCACCCCTAAGATGATGTTGACCCGTTGCTAATTGAACGAACCGTCAACAGGATTAGAACTCGCTATGCGCAATCCAATATCGCCCCAATAATATGAGGACTCGATATTGGGGTCACTACGCATACGGCCTTACTCTTTCGAGAAGCAAAGAGCCCGATCCAGATGCGCTTGCATATAGGATCTGTCACTTCGGACAGGCGTCTCCTACATACAATCCCTGGCGACTGAACCCTTCGCCTTGACGGGAGACCATGGATGTCACTTATGTGATCCTCCACCTCATATTCAAATTGTAATTAATTATCATGAATCATATTCACATAATTAATTCTTCCAAGGGAAATACACATCTATTCATAATAGAGTGTTTATTGGATATAATTAATTTAATCACATTAAATTAATCATCAATCCAATCATCAATCAACAAACATGTCTTTTAGTTGAATAGTAGGTATATACTCAAAGTACGTATTATTCGAATTTTAATAATTAGAAAAATACACATTGTCTGTCTCCAGTATTATACAGTCCCTACCCGCTGTCATGGCCAGTACCGACGAGAGTGGGACGGACCACATACGTTGCAACCCGCTACCCCAATGCTCTCCGACTAGGCACCACATCCGCCTCGGGAAAGGATAATACTAGATAGACCATCATGTACTTTGAGATGTTCATCGGTTTTTCAACCGAAATTATACCATATAATATACATCAAAACATTTTTGATTATATTATAAGGAGATTTGCTAGACAAATCCCCAATCCTATTCAAGCAAGAGGGTTTTTCATGTAAAAGTTGTCCTACAACTATTGTAGGATAAACTATAGTTTTCATGAAGGCAATGTTTGTTGATGAACCAATGATCAAGATCTAATATCTCATCATTGTGGTTTAGACAAGTGTCATTTAATGAAGTAATTATCTCTTTAAATATTTCAAAAATATTTATCACTAATTATTCCAGAAAATTAACAATTAATTTTCATCATGATAATTGAATGACTTATCACAAGGTTCATGATCCAAGATGTCAATTTCCAGCAGTGACCCCCAATCACTAAAATTAACTTATCTTGATCAATTTAAATCCAAAAAATGCAAACTCAGTTTCCAAAGATTGCTAATTTGATTTATTAAAGAACCCAAGTGATAATTCACGCATTTTAAGGCAGATTAAAACCGTAATTATCTCATTAATCACGTTCAAATCCGCAGTTCCCGCAACAGTGAATATAGTCATATTCAAAAAGCCATATCTTGCGCAAATAAAGTCCAAATTTAGTAAACTCAAGTCCTATGGTTTCCTTTTTTAATGGGGAACAAAATCCAATTGAAAATTTCGTGTTTAAACTTTTTAAACAGTACCGAAAAAATCAATTAGATACAGGTGCGAAAATTGAAATGCAGTAAAAATTTCGCAACCCTTTCAAGAACCAAATCGTCTAAGGTCTATGGATCATATCCAAACCCTTATTCAACCTGGCTCTGATACCACTTGAAGGATATTGAGAATCCTCAAGCACATCACGGAAGCGTGTCGATCGCATCGTATGCAATCGGGGCAACTAGTCGTACTAGATGCTAGATGCAGCGGAAATTAATATTTTTAACTTTAAAGATGAAACCACATGATCACGAGAACACTTCTCGGATTGTTTCATCAAACCACAAAGTATAAGGAATACCTCTTGAAGCGTGGTTGTGATCGCGAGATCCCAAAGTAGAGATCCTCCTATCTTAAGTCCGACCCACGGAGAATGCGCTTGCGGGCACGATGATGAGTCGCGTCCTTCCCGCAATCCTTTGACGAAGATCCAAGCGTCGAGGCGCAACAAAAATGATCTCCTTCCTAATACACAAAGTGGACGGTCACTTGAATATTAGGGAGACCCCACGAAAATGAGAGAGAGAGAGAGAGTAGAGTTCTTCAACTCATGAATGTTGTCACTTGGAAAGGTTACCCTAGCCCTCCTTTTATACTAGTTTAGGATCCAATGGATCTCAATCCATGGGACACATGGATCCAAGGGCTATGCTTGGTCCATGCTAAATCAATGGCTATGATTGTTGTTGGTTAAAACCAACAACATTAATTTAAATTAAAAAATGTTGCAACATTATCAACATAATTTAATTTAACATTAACTAATTAAGAGATAATGTGATAAATAAAACGGAGTCAACCAACCTCCCTAAAATTGGGGGGTGTCACCCATGAACAATTCATGGGTGACGCCACCTATGAATGGTGGTCAATTTTGGCTCCTTTTTATTTATCTTATTATTCCTTAATTAATTTTGTATTCACAAAAATATTCACCAAATTAATTCTCAATTAATTTGCGAATATTTCAATCATGCCATTGAATATTATGTGTATCATATTCACAACCCAAACTAGTTAGTAAATTGTATTTCCAATTAATTAATAAATGTCAATCTAATCCACATTATTAATCAACAAATGCTATTCACATAAATTCTCTCTCTTATATATGTATATTATAAATCATATTTATAATACACATATATCATGGATAGTGTTATCCGAATTCTCTTAATCCTTGATAATTAAATCCCATTTAATTATCTTAGATAATCATTTTCACAATATGAATCATATTCATATTTAAGCTTGATAATTAAATCTCATTTAATCATCAAGTCCTTGCTTGGATATTTCATCAAAAGAATTATTCTTGAACCCTTTCAAGAATAATGTGCTTTCTCCGCAGATACTTGGAGATAAGGACAGGGCGATTGTATTGTTCCACGTATAGTGACTTGGATGTTGAGATCTTATCTCAAATCTAGATCTTACGAACCTCCCACAGATGCTTGATTAAATCAAGACCGCAAATCCAATCTTCTCATTGAATCTGAATCTCATTCAGACCAATGTCCAACACTTGGACTAAGATCGGATCGCTTCTCTACTGAAAGGAGTCACTAAAATCCAGACATGTTTCATCACTCCCTCGGAATGGAAGCGTCATGGATATACAATCGTTTATGATCACATCACCCTTTAGGTATTCCCAATACCTGTACATCCTGCATACTGGAAGACCCATGGTCAACCCGAAGATCAAGATCTATTTTACACTGTCTTCTTCAGGGTTTGATCACTAAGTTTCTCATTTGATCATTGGGATTTGGTGTCGATCATATACTTTCCAAAAGCATATATCATACCTAGGTCTTGATCATATACTTTCCAAAAGTATATATCAAACCTCCAAATTCAGTCAAGCTTCCAAAGCAAGACGACCGTGCACGGAATTTGATTCTTCCCAATATATCATGAGGGAGCTCATGTCTTTCGGTTCAGTAGTGAACCTGTATGATCCCTTTGAGAGATTGTATTACTCATATGCCCTTATATGCACACCAACGCGCCGGTGTATAGACCTTGGTTAGGTCATCAACCTATTGGTCTGTCAAATGTACATACTCAGACATATAGCAATACATCTGTCTCCAGTCAGAGGATGCGTGCCTATGTTGTGACAGCATTCAACATAGGACTTAGGTTATCTCGATCTCGTTAAGTCAACTCTTTGACCTAACTAATCTGACGCCTCCGAATCTCTATTCCTATGCAGAGGACCTGCATCAAGAGGTCGGTCAGATATCAGCCTATGTGAGAAAGGATTGCCATCTCCTACTCAGGCTGGAGATCACATCTTAATAATCATTTGACGGTGCTTGATGAGTCCTCAATCTAACCCTTTAGATATTCATCCAAACACCAGCCTCTATGATTCAATAATTGAATCAACAGCTGTATGATCATTAAGATAGCCATGGTACATAACCCTAATTGTACAGAGGGACCTATTATGCAAATTATTTTATTCTTCATTTCAGATCAGGGAATCATATTTGCAATAACATTTATTGCATAATGGCTCGTCGTGGGCTCACATGTCCAACACAGCGTCCATCGCTGAAGCTCGACGAGGATGTTAGAGCTCCTGGATCAGGCCATCGGAGCTTGGATGTTGGCGACAAGATTGAGGAAGTCAGCTCCGATGGAGCTTTGGCCATTGAAGGTGCATTCACCTACAAGTTAGTTCCAACGATCCTATGCATGCAGGTGAGTAGTGCTCGTGTCGATGGAGCTCTGTCCATGTGAGCAAGCGGGGCGAAGGAACCAGAGCTCCATCTCCGACGACTGGAGAGATGGGTCGAAGGTGTTCGGGGCATGAAGAAGAAGAGAGGGGTGATCGGAGGAGTGCGCGTCGAAGGTGGAGTTGTGGCGAAGCTCGGAAAATGAATGATGGAGGGAAATAGAGTGTAGAACGACCTAGGAAATTAATGAAAATGACATAAAATACAAGGAAGTTTGAGGAAGCTTACATAGGGATTAATGGCGGTCGGAGGCATGGGCTAGGTGTCTGAAAGACACTCCGGTCATCGCTGGATCCCCTCGGCTGGGTGGGGCAGCTTGGCGGAAGTGGAGCTCCACGGGGCTAAGACTACCATGGCTTAGGGTCAACACCGGAGGCTATAGCTATCTTTTCACCTCGATCGGACATCCCCCTGTCACGGCGAGGAGGAGAAGAGCTAGGCGGAACCCTGCGTAAAGGTGGACACCGGAGAAATAGGGCGGAGATGGAATATTTAAGGGTCAAAGGTGGCAGTTTTCGCTGGTGTTGGGCATGATTTGTGGAGGAGATATGGAGTAAGTGGAGAGGACTTCTGGAATACGTGATGATTCTTTAAGATGAAGGATGAGTGGGGAAGGTCCTAGAGTGATTGGGACGTAGAGATGGAGGCCGAAGACTCGGGGAAAAATGGAAGGGCAATTGGTTGTACACGAGTGAAATCGTGGGAGAGAGAGTAACGGGTGGTGGAAGAAGGTCTCGTGGCCGTTGGATCATGCGATCCAACGGCTACTAAATGGGAGCCAATGAAAGGCCAAGATTAGATCTAGGTTGATATGATCGTAGGGCAGAAGACACGCTACATGGCGACAGTAAAAGAAGGCGCTAACACACGGTGGAGAAGGAATCAGGGGAATGATCGACGGGTGGAGAGTAAAGGCGGAATGTAATGGCTGAGATGTGAGGGTCCAAGGAATATCGGGTGTCTCAGGATATGACACGTGGCGAGCTCTTGACGTGGCACAGTCGGACAACTGAGATGGAGTCTAGTGCTTGATCGGAGGGCTGCAGATCAAAGAACGAATAAGTAGCTGAGATGGAATGGATCAGGTAGGCCATCGGACGGCGGAGATGAGGTGATGCATGGAGCGAGAAAGACTGGGCCGCGTGGCACAACCAGAAGGCGCCACATGGCCCAATCAGATTATTCGACTATAGAAAGTAAATAATGAGGGGATAGATGGCCGAATTTGGAAAAACTCAAAACATGAAAGTTGTAGATATTAATGAGATCTACAAGTTTCATGTTGACCAAAAGTGGATATGAGGTCAAATAAAGATAGAAAATATTTGTTAGGGTATTTTTAAGGCTAAAAACACCACGGATTCTAATTTTGACATTTTTTGTGTTTCTAATTTATTCAATGGCTCTGATATTTACAAAACTTTGTCTGGTTTTTATTGACACCTTATCTAAGATAGAGGGTTAATTTCAGTGAATTATCAGCATGAAACATTGTTTCATCAACCCCCTATACTGAAACTATGCTCGTCCCTGAGCATCAAAGAAACTTAATGAACTGGATTAAACCCCTTGTGCATGTGCGTACAGGATCTAATCCGTTCAAGCCCTCTCAAATTTAGAGATCCAAAATTTTAGAGCTCAACCCAGCCTTAATCAAGAGGTAACCAATTCCTCTAGTTTTCTCATACTCTCTCTGATATACATATAAACTAAGTATATGACATTTAGTGTTGACTGCGTTCGCGAGAGTGGAATCGAAGAATCACCCAAGGTCTTGGTCCAAGAAATTCTCCTAAGGACCCAATCCTCAACACTAGGGAATAAATCAAATCTTGCATTCAGTCCACCATCTCTTTAGTTGTCAGACTTGAAAATGTAGATGGAAGGCTAGTAATGGAGGGCATGGGATTGTGTCATTCATTCTCTCCCTCTCATTGGAACAAGAGTTCTCTCTCGTGTCTTATTACGCAACACATATTTTTGGTGTTGATCAGTGTGTCCGTCAGGAGAAGTTGGAGCCGTCTGCACTTGTTTTCCTGGGAATACACCGGGGTGTGCCTCTTTTGAGTACCTATCATACCTTCTACACCCAAACTTGTAGCATTTACGATGTAGAGCCCTTTTTTTGGTGCAAGCCCGACTCCTGGTCCTAATAGCGGTGGTCCAAATGGACACTTTGAAATGGTTGGGAGCGCTCGCCTTTGGTGGAAGCTCTTGTTGAAGTTTGACTTTGTATGGAATAATAGATTTTCTTTTTCTTTCATTGCTTTGTAATTTTTGGCTATCTCCACTGCTTTTACTAAGATTTGGCGCATACTAATCAACATTTTTTTGTTTATTTCACACCCTGGCACTTAGGTCAATGTCAAGAGATTAGTATCAGAACCAAGTTCTCATACTGTCTAAAGATGCTGACATTCAGGTTTCATGAAGCCTTCAACGATTTTATCTGATCCTCGAGCATCATAAGATCAAGTCCAGACTCAAATCCCCCAGCGCAGTCCCTCAAGTGAAGATTCAACTCATCTCACCGAAACCGCAGTCGTGTACGTGATGTGTTGATCATATTCCTATGGTCGGAGACTAAGCATGTAACATAGCACGCAAATCTAGAAATCTAGGGGAATGTGGATGATTATGCCTAAGACTCTGATGGATAAGGCTGGTTAATTTAAAATCCCAAAAACTCAAAAACCAAGTTTTCTTAAGCACTTCAGATCCTGGTGGAAGCGTGAATTTAGAGGATTAATCCAACTCCTTCATTCAAAAGTATTTTTTTTCTTTTTTTAATGTTAAGAGACATTATGATTTCCTAAACTCAATTAAGTAGATGCATATGCATTCAGCCAGTATGGGTGTAAGTACAAGCTATAGCTCGTTGCTTATGGATGGAGCCTTACGCGATGTCCTCTAAACCACCCACTCTGCTAAGGGCGAACACTCACTAAACGCGGCTACTTATTTGGGTTTAGTAGTCAATCTGACTCTTAAGGGTTTTTTAGATTTTCTCATTTTTATGGATTTTTGATTGAAGGTTAGAACACAAGTTAGACTCAACTTTCATTGAAATCAAAAAAAATTTAACATCATGTCACACAAGTAAAGATTTCAAAAACATTTTCAAAATATTTTTAAAAACAAGAGAAACTCATTTTTCAAATCATTTTCAAAAATATTTTTGTATAAAAATAGTGTAACATAATGTAGAAAGCCTTGAAAATAATTTTTTCCACTTATTTCAATGGATTTTACTTTAGCCAAAAAGTTTTTAATTTTTCAATTTTTTTTAGATTATAGCTAAATTATATATACTGTATATATATGGGATAGCCCCCTTACTTAAACTTTGCTATGTCCTCATAGCACTAAATGATACAAGTCCATAGGTTCATTTAAATATAGGAAAATATACAAGAACTAAGGAGGGCTCCCCCTATACTTAGGTTAGAAATAACCTATGTATTGAGGCAAGGAAAGATGACTGTAGAAATCACGGGGACTCAGGTCCCCCCATACTTAGTCTTAGAGTAGCCTAAGTATAAAGAGTGAGGTTCGATGTTGGGAGAGACCCGAGGTGAACAAAGAAGATGGATGGACATACAAGTGAATGGAATCTTCGGAGTTAGATGGAGTATCTATGACTCTAGGGAGGGTGTCAAAGTAAATGAGGCTCAAACAAGTATGCAAAAACCCTTTGATTCACCAACTCACACATGAAACCAACAGATGTTGGTTTATTATCTTGTCGGTTTTATTGGTGATTAAAACAATCTATTTTTAAGCGGAAAAAATGTAAAGTAAAATCAACTGCGTAAACGAGGGTGTTGTTCTCCCAAAACGAGATTTTACTCCATTTTTATGGTTGACATGCAATTATCAGTCCCAATTATTTTTCTTAAGGTTATCACTGAATTACGGTGAGCACATAAACCAAGCAAACATCGTCTACCGCCCATTACCATTTTCCTTTAACCAAGGTGATCAAGCTAGGAGGAGAAATCGAGAAAAACCATGTAATCAATAAAAACCATGATCTAGGATAAGCGAGAAAACATGTAGTGCCTTAGCAAAAATACGTGAAAACTGGACTGTTTTGGAAACCAAAATAATGTATGCATGTCGATCAAAAACCACACCTAACAAGATTCTATTAGCGAGGAAAAATCTTTTAATTTGACTAAGTGAAGCGATGATATGTGCCTCTTTATTTAAGGTGTGTCCTACCTACGAGCAAGCACATATAATAAAAATGTGAAAGAAGCTCGAAGAGCCGCGTGCCTTGTCCTAGGTCGACACTCAAGTGGGGACGATCCCCACACAACCACGTGTACTTCATTCATTTACAAGCATGAGTCTTCGATCGAAGACTATTGTAACGACGATTATTACATGCTTATGAAATGAAATAAAATACGACACATTTTTTTATTTTCGACTTGCTCCAATAATGCTCATGCGGCTCCTCGTAACGGGGAAGCAACTTCTCCTCGCCTCCTTGAAAATCAAGGGCCCTGTCACAAAAGCAAAGGTTAGAGATCAATCAAAAAGAATAATTTTATGAGGCAAGACAAATGAACAAATTAACCTACATAAATGAAACACTTTATAAAATAAATAAAAATCCAAATAAAATAAAAGATGAGCTATATCCCTGACAACGGCGCCATTTGACGAACCACAAATCCAGCCCTTTAAAAGTGTGGAATTAACACTCGGCGGTCATTGCAGCCGGGCCGGATTCAGTTCGTCAAAAAAACATCTAATTGAATAGGTCAATGAAATCAAATGGTCATATTTGTATTTACTTGGTAAGTAACCAAGTTCGAACTCAGGGACACGAGCCTATCTTGAGTTATTTAGACTTGAATTCATTTAACTAAGTGTTGGGTTAATGGATAGTAGGTCAATGGATGCATGCAAATGGGACAATATGCATTATGTAATCAGGAAATGTGCATTTTTTTATTTAATTTTTATCGTGCAAATATATGCGATGCTATGCAAAAATAAGCCCCGACAACACTTGATTACAATGGGATATTTAAGAAGTCAATTTCAGGATAAAATCATGCTTTGCATTAAAACATAAATTTGCATTGATAAGAACAAGGTACATGACACCTCAATTAATTTTAGCGAGATGAATTGTGTGCCAATTCAGTTAATCAAGCATGCCATAATGTAGATATTCACACGAGAATTAAAATGAGGCTGAAATCATCAAATTTGGATTTAAAATGATCGTAAAATTAAACATTAAGTTCATGGGCATAAATGCAAGAAAACATGAAAGATAACTAGCAAGCAGGTCCCTAGGAAGGGCTAAAATGCAAATAAAATAAGGCGCAAGACCTTCCCTGTAAATAACCCACAAGTACGGGGGTATTTTTGTAATTATTCAAACCCATACAGGGTCGGTTGTAAAATACCCCAGACACGCATGTACAGAACGTGGTCTCAGGACCTATCTGCATATTTGAAGAATTTTGTGGGCCTTCATGCAATTTACCCAGATCGCACGTGCGGTACACGTGAGCTCCAGGCTCCGTGAAGGTCCAGGCTCGGAGGAAGGCTCGGGGCAGCTTCGGCTAGGCTCGGCATTGAGGCTCGGAGAAGCTCTGGCAATCCCACGTGGATCGATGTAAACCATTTGATCATGAAGATCGGATGGATGCTATAGCTCTTGAAGAAGTAACGTGGCCCATGGCAAGCCGTCCTATCTTGCCCATCGGACGGCACATGTACGTTGTGTTCTTCAGTTCCTCCGCCTCCAACGGCGGAGTAGGCTACGCTCCGGCGAAGCACGTAAAGCTCTACATCCTTCTTCTGCTTCATCTACTGCACTATGAAGACATCTGTAGATGCTGCGTCCATCGCTGAAGCTCAGGGAGGACGTCAGAGCTCCTTGATCAGGCCATCGGATCATGGATGTTGGCAACGAGGTTGAGGAAGTCAGCTCCGATGGAGCTCCGGCCATTGAAGGGGCATTCACCTGCAGGTTAGTTCCAACAATCCTGTGCATGCAGGTGAGTAGTAGGGGGCGAAGGAACCGGAGCTCCATCTCCGACGACCGGAGAGGAGATGGGTTGAAGGTGGCCAGGGCATGAAGAAGAAGAGAGGGGTGATCAGAGGAGTGCTCACGGAAGGTAGAATTGTGGAGAAGCTCGAAAAATGAACGATGGAGGGTAATAGAGTGTATAACGACCTAGGAAATTAAGAGAATATGACATAAAATACAAGGACATTTGAGGAATCTTACCTGGGGATCTATGGCGGTCGGAGGCTTGGGCTGAGTGTCTGGAAGACACTTCGGTCATCGCCGGACCCCTCAGCTGGGTGGGGCAGCTTGGCGGAGGCATAGCTCCGCGGGGCAAAGCCTACCATGGCTGAGGGTCAACACCGAGGGCTATCGCTGTCTTTGCACCTCGATCGGACCTCCCCCTGTCATGAGGAGGAGGAGAGCAGCTGGGCAGAGCCCCGCGTAAAGGTGGACGTCGGAGAAATGGGAAAGAGATAGAGTATTTAAGGATCAAAGGTGGTGTTTTCACTGGTGTTGGGCATGATTTGTGGGGGAGATATGGAGTAAGTGGAGAGGGCTTGTGGAATACGTGATGATTTGCGAAGATGAAGGATGAGTGGGGAAGCTCCTGGAGCAGTTGGGACGTGGAGATGGCCACCGAAGACTCGGGGAAAAATGGAACGGAAGTTGGTTGTACGTGAGTGAAATCGTGGGAGAGAGAGTAGCGGGAGGTGGAAGAAGATCTCGTGGCCGTTGGATCACAAGATCCAACAACTATGAAATGGGAGCCAATGAAAGGCCAAGATTAGAACTAGGCTGATATGATAGTAGGGCAGAAGACACGCCATGTGGTGATAGGAAAAGAAGGCGCTAACAAATGGTGGAGATGGAATCAGGGGAATGATCGAAGGGTGGAGACTAAAGGTGGAATGTAACAACTGAGATGTGAGGGTCCACGGGATATCAGATGTCTCAGGATACGACACGTGGCGAGCTCTGGACGCAGCACGGTCGGACAGATGAGATGGAGTCTAATGCTCGATCAGATGGCTGCAGATCAAAGCGTGAATAAGCGGCTGAGATGGAATGGATCGGGCAGGCCATCGAATGGCGGAGATGTGGCGATGCGTGGCGTGAGAAGGACCGGTATGCATGGCGTAACCAGAAGGTGCCATGTGGCCCAATCAGATTATTCAAATATAGAAAGTGAATAATGAGGGGATAGATGGCCGAATTTGGAAAAACTCAAAACATGAAAGTTGTATATCTCAATGTGATATACAAGTTTCATGTTGACAAAAATAGAGATGAGGTCAAATAAAGGCAGAAGATATTTTTAGGGTATTTTTAAGCCTAAAAACACCACCGATTTTAATTTTGACATTTTTTGCATTTTTAATTTATTCAATGACTCTGATATTTACAAAATTTTGTCTAGTTTTTATTGACACCTTTTCTGAGATAGGGAGTTAATTTCAGTGAATCATCAGCATGAAACATGGTTTAATCACATATGCAAGGACCTTAATAAGATGGGCCAAGTAGTCCAAGGTGGGGTTCATGAGAGATGCAGTCTCTGATACTTCGACATACTGGACACGCTGATATTGCAAATGGTGTTGAAGTTGTTGGTTGGGGTACTGAGAATGATATTGAGGATAAGGGTGATGTTGTTGGTACTATTGTGGAGGGTGTTGTTGAAAAGGCACAACTGTGTACTGCTGGTTTTGCTGATATTGTTGGTACTGTGATTGCCGGTACTGGTTCTGTTTCTAATTACCATGGAATTGTGGAGACTGTTGGTGTTGAGGTTGGCTATTCTGGAAAAACCTCCCCCCTTGTTGTTGAGGTAATTGGTGGGAGTCAGTAGCTTGACCATGTTGAGGTTCGGCTGGACGGGCCGACTGCACATGATTCAACCATATGTCGTTCACCTCCTGAATGAGAGGTGGCGGAGGGGAGAACTGATCAGGAATGTACTGGGGCTCCGACTGGTAGACGATCAGCTGCTTCTATGATTGTTGCGGAGTGGATGGTTCTGGGGCTTGCACGCAGTAGACATAGTGAACCGCTGGTTGGGGCTGACTCGGTTGAGGAGGTTGTGGTTGTGCTTGTTCCTTTGTCTTGGCTAGAGTGGGAGCCGATGCATAAACAAAGGTGCAAGAACTGATTGTGCTCACCAGCCACTCCAACTACTTGGTGATTTGATCTAACTTGTCCAAGTGTTACATCCTTTGTTCCATCACAACAAGTTTTTCTAGATCATGTGATCCCTTATCAATTATGTCAACTTTGTACAGGTGGCTCCCTATTATGCTCAGGTTTGAACTCTCATCCATGTCTATCTCGTGGGATGCAACCATATACACATGCTTCTGAATCTTCTGTTGATAGGCACATGATGACGATAAGGTGGCCTCTCCTTCGACCATTTCTTCAAAGATCCTCATCTTTGTTGAAATGTGAGCCATCACGCATGGCTTCCACGAGCTTCTAACTTTCTATTGTAAGTCATCCAAAGAAGTGTTGGACCAGGTTGGCCCATGGAATATCATGATGGGAACATTTCTTTTGTAACTCAATAAATCTCTCCCATGCCTTATGAATGGTCTCGTGCGTAGCTTGAGTGAAATTTGCTATGAGCGCATGCATCTGATTGAGTCTCCCTAAAGGATAGCACTTATGCAGAAAGGCTAACTTCAATTCCTCCCATGTCGTAATCACATTCCCCAAGTGGTTGATCCAATGAAGGGGCTTATCCTAAAGGCTGAAGGGAAATGTCGTCATCTTTAATACGCCTTGTGGTATACCAGTGTAGTGAGATGTACCACATATGCGCCCGAACTGTTGTACATGAATATAAGGTTCTCCGTTGGCATTTCTGTGAAATGTGGATAGGAGAGCCAGTAGTTGAGGCTTCAATTCAAAATGAGCTGGATTGTGGGAATCTGGACCCATTTAATGATTTGTGCTGCCCCAGGATTGTATGTCTCTTTGAGAATCAGCTTGGGCAACTCTACTCTAAGCTCGCCTACTTGGCCTCTACCGCCTCCATCTTCGGGTTCATCTTTAAATCCTTCTCTCTATTTTCTCTCCTTCTTCTCAAGTCATTGAGCATGTCCTGGAAAGCGTCATGTGTTGAATCCTAGTTCGTGATTTGTTGTTGGATTACCTGAATAGAGGCTAAGATCTAGGCATTCACCACGTTATAATCCGGTAGCTGACTCTGATCTGACTAAGGTAGTTGATGCGGTCCTTTCCATTTTCCTCCTGGAGCCATCTCCTTTTCTGATCCCGAGTCTGATTCTATCATAATTTCTAACTCCAGACTGGGCTCTTGATCTGAAATTGGAGTAATGGCCTGATCGATCTGTATGGTGGCACCATATGTAACAAATCGGTATGTGTTAAGATCAACACAAAACTTCATAAAAGATCACGATCTGTAAGGAGTGAAATCAATTGCCATCCAAAATGGGCAGATTTAGGGACAAGAGTGATCCTGGTTTATTGGAGCAGATGGGGAGTTTGAAGATCGGTTCACGGAGTCTGAACTGGTTTCTCAGGAATCTCCCTGAATTATTGGAAATGGCAAGCATATGAAATCGATGTTGGTGTCGACGGGGTCTTGACTAAGCCATATATGTGTCATCATCTCGTAGGTCAAGAGTAGATCGAGAATGGAAGAGTGATACAGAGGTCAAACAAGGAATAAAGGGAGTGTAAAATAGTAGAAGGCTCCAAATGACCAGGGGGTCAAAGGAGGATTTTAAAAGAAAGGACTGAATAAAGGCATACATGGTGCAAAACTGATCTTTGAACCTTAATCTAATTCAAACGAACACAAAACAAGGATAGGTTCACCCACTCAACACATGTGAAGCTGTGAGAGTTTGGCTATTTTTATCTTTTTCATTTTATTGTAATTTTTAAGTAATGTTATAACAAGTCTTTAAGTACGCTAAACATATTAGAGAGTGTGTTCTGCCAAGCAAGTGCCCGTACTTCTTCCACCTCCTTTGCAACATGTCATCTATGTACTGAAAGGTCCTTGATCTCATGCATGGGTGGCTGCTCAACCAAAGAAATAGAAAGGGGAAGTGGATAGAGGAAACCAATACTTCGGACCTAGCTTGCAACGGAATCACCCATGAGCTTGCATGGACCTACTCAAATGCAAACCGATGAGACAGACACACCCATGAGGGTGTGGGTGTGGCCTAAGCTTGAAGCATTAGACCAAGTCAGATATTCCACATAAGGCGGGAACACCTAGGTCGACAAGGCCCTACTCGATCACGTACGGTAGAAGTTCCATTACTTTGCCAACCCAGGTGAAAATCAAGGTGCCATATATCGGGATTTGGGCTCTTTCCTTAGCGGGTCATGCCTCACACTGTCCGAAATGTACATGAAAACAATGTGGGATTTATGAAACCCAACCAATGAATGGTTTGTTACAAATTTTAATTTAGGTCGAGTTTATTTAGTAGCCCCTTTTTTTATTTTTTGAGTTTTTAAATTTTTTGAATATTTTTCAGAGCAAGCCACCTAATATTTTTTTATATTTTTCTATTATGTCCTAAATGATATAAACACAGGGGAGGGAGGATGGAAAAGTTGTGTGAGTCGTCACTAAGATGGAAATCTCTCCTTAGTGACTAATGATGCATGCAAAGTTAGAATTACTTACAGTATTTCCCAACTCTCTCCATGTTGGATGCAAAACATAATTTAAATATTTATACTATATGGCGATATGTAAAAGCGATAAAATGTACTAAATAGTAGCTTCTATTATTGGAAAGAACCAAGTTCTAATCACTCAAAAATGGATCCAATATGTCTAGTCTTGGAGACTTACGAGCCGCAAATTCGACCTCTTAATAAATCATTTTAATGCGTTGTAGTTGGCCGAATCAGGTGCATCAAAGAACCATGTAATGAATATAATCAACTAAATCAAATCTTCCATTTATATTTTACTTGGACAAGCTCAAGGTCAATTTCAGGGACACGAGCCTCTTTTGTATCATTTGGACTCTAATCAATTTAGCTAAGTGATATATAAATTAATCATAGGTCAAAGAGTGCATGGAGGCATTGAAACTAAATATGCATTTTTTATTTGATTTTTAGCATGCAAATAGATGCAATGAAATGCAATGCAAAAAAACAAAATATGTCCTAATGATCGACAAACTTGAGTCATTAAATCTTAAGTCCAATCAGGGTCAATTCATGATGCTACATTCATTGATGTGAAAATCAAGCATGTGAAGCATTACACTAAAGACACTTAGCTAATAAGATAATACATCAAAACTCATAGTGTCAAATCTGAAATATAAGCTTGCCATCAAGAAGACAAAATGCCACTAAAATCAACTCAATCGGAGTTAGGATGCTCAAGATATGCACGAGTGAAGACATGGCATAAATGCAAGAAAACATGAAAGATATATAGCAAACAGGTCCCTAGGAGGGACTAAAATGCAAATAAAATAAAGTGTGGGACCTTCCCTGTAAATAACCTATGCGTGCGGGGGTACTTTTGCAATTATTTAACAACGCATGGGTATGAGTGCAAAATACCCCAGGCACATGTGGTATGCACGTGAGTTCTGGACCTATCTGCAATTTGGATAAGTCAGCAGGGTCTCCATGCAAATTGTCCCAGACGCACATGACAGACACGTGAGCGTTAGGCTTGGTGAAGATGCAGGTTCGGATGTTCCACATCTGGAGGTTCGGGGACGACGTCTGCAGCTGATGACGTGGACTTCCTTGGGCCATCCGATCATAGAAATCGAGCAGTTGCTATTCCTGCTCGGTGATGTAGATGTGGCTATGTAGGGGCCGTTGGATGGTCATCGAGAGGATGCCATCCAACGATAGTTGTAACTTGTTCATCTCCTTCGTCGGGGGCAAACTTAGACCTCCGATGAAGGGCAGCGAGCTCCGCCACCTCCTTGCCGGCTTTGCTCTACTCTCATGAGATAGCTGGTGGGTGGTTGATGAAGCTTTGATCACGGGCAAGACACGACGAAGACAAAAAAGAGGCTTTCGATGCTGATTCATTAGAGACGGGGCTACTGAAGTTAGAGCTCTGACGAGACCTCCGTTCATTGAAGACTTGGGTGCCTGTTTGGTCTAATCTATAGCCGAAGTGTGTAGTGCAAAGTGTGTGTGCAGAGTGGAGTGAGATGGGAGCTTCTACGAGTGGAGAAGGTGGAAGCTCGGATCTCCTCCGTCGTGAAGGGCGAAGCAGTTGGGCTGGAGATGGTCTGGGGTTATGAAGGAAGAGGAGGGTAATAGGAATGTCATGCGTGGATGGTGGAAGTGTGGTCAAACGAGAGGTATGGTTTGTGAACGGTGATGGATTCTGTGCGAGAGTAATAAAAGCGAAGAATTCAGATGAAAATGCAGGTGGAGATCAGAAGTACTTACCTGAGAAGAGGGCAGACGCATTGCCAGTGCTCGAGCTCCGGCGAAGAGCCCTAGTCATCGTTGAACCTCCTCGGCAACAGGTAGCAGCTAGGCGGTGTGAAGCCACCGCGGTCTTGGCCTACTATGGCCAAGGGTCATCATCAGGGGCAGCCGACATCTTTACGCCTCGATCGACCCTCCCCCTATCACAGGTAGGAGGAGAGGGGCTTGGTGGAGGCCTACGTAAAGGTGGACGAGGTTGACTGGGGGAGGAGGCGAAGTTTTTAAGGGGCGAAGGTGGTGGTTCTAGTGGGTGTTTCGGTGGAGAATATGGAGCTAGTGGAGAGGAGTCGTGGGAGAGAGGCCTCCCGCGAGGATGACTGGAGATAAGGCTACATCGTGGGGGTGTTAGGAAGTAGAGATGGTGGACGTGGACTCGGAGGAAAAAGGAAGGGGCAGGTGGTTGTGTGAGCTGGAGATCGTGGGAGAGAGGGTCGAACGGAGGTAGAAGAAGGGTTTGACGCCATTGGATCTTGTGATCTTATAGCTGAGATACGGGCGCTCAACTGTGGCCAGGATCAAATCCATGGAAACGAGATTTGGGCTGAGGATGGTGCCATGTGGCGAGCAGAGTGAACAATGGGGACAAATGGCTGAGATGAAGGATCCAAGTGGATAGGGTGGTGAGGATGGGATAGGAGATGGGCGTCAGGATGGAAGCATCATGAAGGGGATCAAATGGCTATAGGGAAAACATGCAGCGCTTTGAGAGTGCAGCGTTAACGGACGGATGCGATTGATTCAGGAGATGGATTGAAGGGTTGCCGTTGGTGGTAGGAAAGCATGGCTGGGATTGAAGACTCTAGACCGCCATCCAACGGCTGATGGACCAGAGCGCGTGGCATGAAGAGATGCGGCCACGTGGCTCAACCAGATGGAGCCACGTGGCCCAATCAAATTATTGTAATGAAGAAATTAATTTATGAGGGGGCACATGGTCGAATTTGGAAAAACTCATAACATGAAAGTTGTAGATCTCGATGAGATCTAAAAGTTTCATGTTGATTAAAAACAAAGGTCAAACAAAGGCAAAAAATATTTTTTTGAGAGCGTTTTTTAGGCTAAAAACACTACAAATTTGATTCTTTTTCAGTTTTTGTATTTTTAGTTTATTCAATGACTCCGATATTTACAGGGATTTGTCTGTTTTTTATTGACACTTAGTCTAAGATAGGAGGTTAGTTTTAGTGAATTACATACATGAAACATGGTTTCATCAGAGACCTCTCGGTGCCCGCCACAACGGGTCTTGCAAGTGTTGTATGAGGCCTCTTACGGCTCGTGATTCCAAGATCAAGTAATTAGCATTAATTTTTTTACTAAGTCCAAGCGAAGTATACTATAGGTTCATGAAATGTTGTTAGTGTTTTGGACCTAGTTACTAAGTCAAGCAATCTAATGTCTAAGGGCTCACTTAGAAAACAAATATAAACAAAGGATGAAAGCTCAAATCATGTTAAACAAAAAGAAAATAATGGGGATAAAACACGAAAAAATGCGGTGAGGCCCCCATGTGGACATACACCCGGGTACTAGACCTCTCCAAATGTGGTAGTGTCCAAATTATTACATATTTATTTTAAAATGCAATGACACACTCTCTCCCAAAAATAAAAATAAAATATAAGTATCTTCTTTTCTCCTTTTCTTTGGTTCTTCTCTTGCTATGTCCTCATAGATCAAAGAGAAAAAGAGAAGACATAACTTATACTGAGTATAGACAAGTCTAAAGAATAAACAAATGAATGAATGAATGAATTAATGAGAAGCTGACCCTCCCCCTATACTTAGGATCAAATAATCCTAAAAATAGAAGATTGTACACAAAGCAGGGAGGGTCAATGGTGGGAATGAAAAGATCATAATGAGATTGTCTCCCCCTATACTTAGGGTAAGATATCCCTAAGTATATACAATAAGAGGAGACAATGGAGAGGATTAAAGAATCGAAGGACTCGGGGTGCACATCCCCCTATACTTAGGATAAAGTACAACCTAAGTATAGAAGACTGACAAGAAGGGGTGCCACCTTTTTGGTAGAAAAAAGAATAGAAAAGGAAAAGAAGAAAAGACGTAGAAGAAGTAATATGAATATCTCGGGATGCACCTCGCCCTACACTTAGGATAAAGTGCATCCTAAGTGTAGCAATGATGAAGGGGATGCTATCTTGTCAGTAGAAAAAGAGAAGAGAGAAGGAAAAGAGGGAAGAAGAAGAGTCATTCAAAAATGTATTAATTTGATTTGTCTTCGATTGTCACTTCAGAAATATTCAGTTCATCCTCATAAATAACTTGAATGGAGTTAATGACAAACATAAATGTATCATGTTCAAGGTAAGGTTTCAGAAGCTGTCCATTGACTACAATTGGATGTGCATCGTATGCCAAACTAGATACCAGTATATTTCCATTGTCACGCACATGCCTCACTATAAAAGGCCCAATCCATTTTCTTTTCAATTTACCAGCAAAGATCCTTAATTTTGCATCAAATAACCACACATTCTGACCCATCTCAAAGGATTTGCAGCGGATATGCTTGTCATGCCACGTTTTTGTTAGACATGTGAGCCCACGGCGAGCCATTATGCAATAAATGTTATTGCAAATAATCATTCCCTGATCTGAAATGAAGAATAAATAATTTGCATAATAGGTCCCTCTGTACAATTAGGGTTATGTACCATGGCCATCTTGATGATCATACAGTTGTTGATTCAATAATTGAATCATAGAGGCTGGTGCTTGGATGAATATCAAGAGTTAGATTGAGGACTCATCAAGCACCGTCAAATGATTCTTAAGAGATGATCTCCAGCCTGAGTAGGAGATGGCAATCCTTTCTCACATAGGTTGATATCTGACCGACCTCTTGATGCAGGTCCTCTGCATGGGAATAGTGATTCGGAGGTGTCAGATTAGTTAGGTCAAAGAGTTGACTTAACGAGATCGAGAAAACCTAAGTCCTATGTTGAATGTTGTCACAACATAGGCACGCATCCTCTGACCGGAGACAGATGTATTACTATATGTCTGAGTATGTACATTTGGCAGACCAATAGGTTGATGGCCTAACCAAGGTCTATACACCGGCGAGCTGGTGTGCATATAAGGGCATATGAGTAATACGATCTCTCAAAGGGATCATACAGGTTCACTACTAAACCGGAAGACATGAGCTCACTCATGAAATATTGAGAAGAATCAAATTTCGTGCACGGTCGTCTCACTTTGGAAGCTTGACTGAATTTGTAGGTTTGATATATACTTTTGGAAAGTATATGATCAAGACCTAGGTATGATATACGCTTTTGGAAAGTATATGATCGATACCAAATCCCAATGATCAAATGAGAAACTTATTGATAAAACCCTGAAGAAGACAGTATAAAATTGATCTTGATCTTCGAGTTGATCATAGGTCTTCCAGTATGAAAGATGTGCAGGTATTGGGAATCCCTGAGGGTGATGTGATCATAAATGATTGTATAACCATGATGCTTCCATTCCGAGGGAGTGATGAAACGGGTCTGGATTTTAGTGACTCCTCTCAGTAGAGAAGCATTCTGATCTTGGTCCAAGTGTTGGACATTGTCTGAATGAAATTCAGATGCAATGAGAAGATTAGATTTGCAGTCTCGATTTAATCAAGCATCTATGGGAGGTTCGTAAGATCAGGATTTGAGACGAGATCTCAACATCCAAGTCATTATACGTGGAACAATACAGTCGCACTGTCCTTATCTCCAAGTATCTGCGGAGAAAGCACATTATTCTTGAAGGGGTTCAAGAATAATTCATTTGATGAACTCTGTATCCAAGCATCGTGAAAATGGATAATTAAATATGATTTAATTATCATGAATAATATGAATTTGATTCATATTATAAGAAGAGATATCTAAGATAGTTATATGTGATTTAATTATCAAAGATATGAATAACGTGAATGTGATTCATGTTATTTGGGCACATGAGAAAAGGGATCCAAGATGATTAAATGTGATTTAATTATCATGGATATGAATAATGTGGATAGCACTGTCCATATTAATCATATATATTATAAATATAATTTATAATATATTAGAGAGAGAGAGACTATGTAAATAGCATTTGTTAATTATTAATGTGAATTGGATTCACATTAAGTAATTAATTGGAAAAATTATTTACAAATTAGTTTTTGTTGTGAATGTGATTCACATATTTTCAATGGCATGATTGAAATATTCACAAATTAATTTGGTGGATAATTATGTGATAATGGTTATTACATATTATTAAGAGATAATACGACATAATAAATAGGAGATAATAGCCACCTTTGATGAGGTGGCGTCACCCATGAAAAAGTCATGGGTGACGCCCCATTTTTAAGGGAGGCAATATTATCTTCTTCGTATTATCTTGATTAATCTCTTAATTAATTGATTTATGTTATATTAAATTATGTTGATAATGTTGCAAAATATATTTAATTTAAATATAAATTAATGTTGTTGGTTTTAACCAACAACAATCATAGCCATTGATTATTACATAGAATCCCATGGCCGTTGGATCTATGTGTCCCATGGATTGAGATCCATTGGATCCTAAACTAATATAAAAGGAGGGATAGCCTAGCCTTTCATGGTACATTTTTATAAAGAGTTGTAGAATCCTACTACTCTCTCTCTCTCTCATTCTTTCCTAGCCTCTCTCTCTATTCAAAGTGGCCGTCCACTTTGTGCATTGAGAAGGAGAGTCTCTCGCCTTTGCCTTCGACGACTCGAGGATCTTCTTCTTCTTTGGAGTTGCTTACTCTAAAGGAATAGGACGAATTTCGTTTGACGAAATCAGGGGATTCATTGTTTGGATCTTCATCGAGGATTGCGGGAGGAACGCGACTCATCATCGTGCCCGCAAGTGCGTTCTTCGTGGATCGGACTTAAGACAAGAGGATCTCTTGTTTGGTATCTCACGATTACAACCACGCTCCAAGTGGTATTCCTTATACTTTGTGGTTTGATGAAATGATCTGAGAAGTGTTCTCGTGATCATGTGGCTTCATCATTAGATTTAAAATTTTAATTTCCGCCGCATCTAGTGACTAGTGCGACTAGTTGCTCCAATTGCATAAGACGTGATTGACACGCTTCCGTGATATGCTTGAGGATTCTCAATATCCTTCAAGTGGTATCAGAGTAGGTCGAATAAGGTTTTGGATATGATCCATAGACCTAGGACAAGTTGAATTTGAAAGGATCGCGAAAATTTTGTCGCATTCCAATTTTCACACCTTTGACTAGATGAATTTTTCAGTACTGTTTAAAATGTTTAAACATGAAATTTGCAATTGGATTTTGTTCCCCATTAAATAAGGAAACCATAGTATCTGAGTTGATGAAATTTGTACTTCATTTGCTCAAGATATGGCCTTTTGAATATGCATGTATTCACTGTTGTGGGAACTGCAGATATAATCGTGATTAATGAGTTAATTACTGTTTTGATCCACCTCGAAATGCGTGAATTATCACTTGAGTTCTTTAATAAATCAAATTGGCAATCTTAGGAAACGGATTTTGCATTTTTTTTATTTAAATTGATCAAGATAAGTTAATTTTAGTGATTGGGGGTCACTGTTAGAAGTTGACATCTTTTGATGATGAACCTTGTGATAAGTCATTCAAATATGATGATAAAAATTAATGGTTAATTTTCTGAAATAATTAGTGATAAATATTTGTGAAATATTTAAAGAGATAATTATTTCATTGAATGGTTTTTGCCTAACCATGATGATAAGATAATTGATCTTGATCATTGGTTGATATGAATTCATCAACAAACATTGATTTCATGAAAAACCTTAATCTATCCTACAATAGTTGTAGGATAACTTTTACATGAAAAACCCTCTTGCTTGAATAGGATTGGGTATTTGTTTAGGAAATCTCCTTATAATATAATCAAAATTGTTTTGATGTATATTATATTTTATAATTTCAGTTGAAAAACCGATGAGCATCTCAAAGAACATGATGATCTATCTGCATTATCCTTTCTTGAGGTGGATATGGTGCCTAGTCGGAGAGCATTGGGGTCGCGGATTTCAACGTATGTGGTCCGTCCCACTCTCGTCGGTACTGGCCATGACAGTGGGTAGGGACTTGATAATGTCGGAGAAGTCAAATTTTATTTTTCTAATTATTAAAATACGAATAATATGTACTTTGAGATTATACCTACTATTCAAGTAATAATCAAGTTTGTTGATTGATGACTGGATTAATGATTAATTTAATGTGATTAAATTAATTATATCCAGTTAACACTCTATTAAGAATAGATGTGTATTTCCTTTGGAAGAATTAATTATGTGAATATGATTAACGATAATTAATAATTACAATTTGAATATGAGGTGGAGGATCACATAACTGACATCCATAGTCTCCCATCAAGGAAAAGGATTCCGTGGCGAGATGTTGTATATAGGAGACGCCTGTCCGAAGTGACAGATCCCATATATAATTTATTTGGATCGGGTTCTTTGCTTCTCGAAAGAGTAAGGCCGTATACGTAGTGACCCCAATATCGGGTCCTCATATTATTGGGGTGATATTGGATTATGTATAGCGAGTATTAATCCTGTTGACAGTTGGTTCAATTAATGACGGGTCAACATCATCTTAGGGGTGGTGGGCCCAAGTGTTAAAGACCCAATTGGGAAATGCAAGTTGGACTTACAAGGCAGAATGTGTTCCCGCTTGTTTTTATAGGAGTCGCAGGTTCTCATATTATTGGGATGTGACGAAGATAGGAAAGGAGATCCCAGATCTTGCTTGAGATATAATGGTAAGAATATCTTTTACATTGAAAGTGATTAAGGGAATGAATTTTCATTGTTGACAAGGCAATACAACTTTGATATAAAAATTCCTAAATCAAAGTAAAACATGTATATATAACATATATACCCTTATGCAAATTTCTTATTTCACATAATCCTTCATTAAACCCACTCAATGTTATACTCAATAATAACCAGTAAAATATCAAGGATTGGACTCATGATCTAGATATTGTACTTGCAATTGGACACATAATGTATGTGGTTTCAATGTGCAAGTTTCCTTGACATAATGAGGTATGACAATTAAATAAGACAATAAGACATTACCTTAGGGTTTATATGTCTCTATAGTCTTGATCTTTCATTGAATGTACTTTGGAAGTGACATGTCGATAATGATCGCCATTGTCAAATAATTCTTATAAAATCTTAGAATATGTTCTGACATACATATGTGTTCTTGACATTTAATCATGAGTGACATGGTTCTCTGCATCAGGCAGAATGGTAGCTCTATAAGAGATGATGTATTCAAAATGTTTGAATACCTACCTGAACCTAAGTCTATAAGAGTTAAGATGTATGTAGATATCGTGAGTGTCATCATTCTACTATCTATACTCTAGTAATTCATGAAGCTTCATAATATTCATATTGTATGAATTTACTGAAGCATTATAAATGTTGAAGTGCTCTTGTATTGAAATCTTTTGAATTCAACATAAGAGATTCTTTGTCTTGAACAATGGTTGTTTATAGATGAAGAGAGCACAATGGAAGCGTGGGTCGGACCCATGTGAAGAAGGAAAGTCAAAGAGTTGATTGTACTTCTGTGACTTCCACATGGCATCCAAAGAGTTGGATGAATGCCAATACTGCAATAAGTTGATGTGTTGATAGTATGACTATCAAGTCTGTCTAAAATCCTTAGTGAAGGACTCGGATAGAGCACCGAAATAATCTACATATAATCATTGACTTTGACTTTCTTATTTCATAAGATAAAGTCTGACAGTTGTATCCCAATCTTCTAATGGCATTTGCAATTGATGCATATATATTAGAAGATTAGAAATTTGATCTTAAGGTTTAGTAGTCATCAACATGGATATTGCTGTAATAGCTGCAGCAATCTCTGTCGGATAGATAGACTTCATATTCTCAGTGGGAGAGCCCTTAGTCTTGGAGAATGTCTCTATGACCTAGATAGTAGATTACATTCATTGTTTGTTTCTAAATGTTGGAAATAAACATGAATTCTAAGATAGAACTATCATAAAGAGTTATGATGGAAATATTTCAGATAGTAGTCTAACATCTAGTGGATTCCACAAAATTAGAAAATTAATGAATGGTTCATTAAGATTTCTAATATTGAAAATCAAACCTTATAAGATCAATAGGAGGATGAAGATCATTTGACAATGATCTGGCATCAAGCCTTGGACATTTGTCTGTTGATTTGATCAATAGACTAGTAAGATATGAAACTTTAGAATGTCTAACATTTCAAATCTTACATACTTGTGAATATTGTATTCAAAGTGAAATGTCCAATACACCCTTCTCTGAGAATGGTGTTAGATGTCAAGGTATTCAAGATCTCTTACATATTGATGTATGTAGATCATCTATATCATAGTAAACAATATGGATATGTGATATCTATTGATGATTATGTATGATATGAGATTTCTTCACCTGAGAAACCTTTGAAATGTTCAAAGATTTCACAATTTTGGTTTAGAATCAAAGTTTGAAGAAAGATGAAATGAATTTGATCTAACCTATGTAGCTTGTACCTGTTAGATAAAATTCAAAGAATACCTTATGGAGATATGAATATCATTTTTATCTCATTCTTCACGATAAACCTGAACTCAATAGAGTTGTAGGGAGATACAATTGGATCATGTGTGACATGATTTGATCAATGATGAATTTTAGCATAATTACCTCTTAGTTTCCAGGTATATATGTAGTAGAGACTATACTATATATCCTTAATAAGATTCCATGCAAGTAAGCGGGAATTAATCACTAGAGAGTGCTACTTCATTAGGAAAATAAAGGATGGTATAGGATACCTACTTTACGACCTTGAGATTCTTAAAAGATCTCATCTTTGAGAATGTGATTCTTGGAGGATTGAGACTCTTGAGAATCTAGATGAAAATGAAGTGAAGGAACTCATTTAATCTTGAGATGATAATGAGATTCCCGAAATCATAAACTAAAAGGGACAATTAAAGATGTAGCACTAATACCGCTTCAAATGAGTTTGAGGATGTATTCCATGTGTCAGTCAAATCTGACAATGATCGGACTTCATGTGATGAATCTCCTAAGGTTAATGACATGGAAAGATGTATATTAGCAATAAAGTCTAAAGTAGACTTCATATACAAGTGTTATATATGGACCCTCGAGGATCCACCTATATGGGTAAGACCCATAAAGGTGTAAATGGATCTTCAAGAGAAGAGGGAACCTGATGAGAAGGTAGGGACCTTCAAAGCTCGGTTTGTAGCCATAAGCTACACACTGGAAGAGAAGACATTGCTTGCAATGAGACTTGCTCTTCGGTAACCATGCTTAAAATCATCAGAATATTGCTAACCTTAGCTACACAACTTGACTATTGCATCTTCAAGATGTAATTCAAGATTGCATTCCTCTAAGAATACCTCTCTGAGGATATTCACATGAAGTAACCCCACGGCTTCATGGTTGAGGAAATCAAGGTGTGCAAGCTAAAGAAACTCCATCTATGGACTCAAATAAGCTTCTTTTACTTGGAACATCAGATTTGATGAAATCATAACTGTTAGGATTTCAGATAGAATCTTGATGGACCATGTGAAGCTTAGTGGGAGTGCCATTGTGTTCATCATGTTAAATGTAGATAATATCGTAATCATTTGGAATGATATAAGGATGATAATAAGTGTTTTATAGACAGGTTATTCCATACCTTGAGATATGATCTCAAGAATACCTCTTAGATCTTTGTTCTGAAGTTGTTCAGAAGTAAAGAAAAGAGGGTATTGGGACTGTCACATTTGTAGTACACCTTGGGCATATTCCACTCTTGGAAATTCCAAGAATGGCTTCCTTCCCTTGAGATTTTGTACTGACCTATCTAAAGGGATGGCACCTTAAAGAGTTGAGGAAGTGAATTCTAGAACTGCTTGCACATATGCATCAGTTACGAGAAGCTAAGTGTATACTAAATGTGTATAAAAGCCAGATATCTACCATGCAGTGGGAGTAGTAAAGTGTTGCTCATCCTGCTATGGAGAGAAAACACTTGATTACAATAATAACAAAATCTTCAAAGATGACAAGATTTTTTGACATAGTGATCTCAAAGTCATATCTTCAAAAGATTAAGACTTTATAGATAGAGATCTAAAAGGTCATAACTGTGGATACCTTTAGAGATAGTGATCTAATTGCTTTATCATGATTGAGTATTGGTTGCATAAGATGCAACATTTGCATTGGATGCGAGCACTATTACCTAGGGATATGCAAGTGTCGTAAAAGGACTTGGCATAGTCTTTTGGGAACAGAGTGACTGATCAGCTTACCTAGCTATTTCTAAATAGCCTCTGATTGTCACATGAGTGTGGGTTTAAATGATTAGCCCATTAATGGATCTTTGGGCTGGTGGGAGATTGTTGGATATGTGAGCCCACGGCGAGCCATTATGCAATAAATGTTATTGCAAATAATCATTCCCTGATCTGAAATGAAGAATAAATAATGTGCATAATAGGTCCCTTTGTACAATTAGGGTTATGTACCATGGCCATCTTGATGATCATACATCTGTTGATTCAATAATTGAATCATAGAGGATGGTGCTTGGATAAATATATAAAGAGTTAGATTGAGGACTCATCAAGCACCATCAAATGATTGTTAAGAGATGATCTCCAGCCTGAGTAGGAGATGGCAATCCTTTCTCACATAGGTTGATATCTGACCGACCTCTTGATGCAGGTCCTCTGCATGGGAATAGTGATTCGGAGGTGTTAGATTAGTTAGGTCAAAGAGTTGACTTAACGAGATCGAGATAACCTAAGTCCTATGTTGAATGTTGTCACAGCATAGGCACACATCCTCTGACCGGAGACATATTTATTACTATATGTCTGAGTATGTACACTTGGCAGACCAATAAGTTGATGGCCTAACCAAGGTCTATACACCGGCGAGCTGGTGTGCATATAAGGGCATATGAGTAATACGATCTCTCAAAGGGATCATACAGGTTTACTACTGAACCGGAAGACATGAGCTCACTCATGAGATATTGGGAAGAATCAAATTCTGTGCACGGTCGTCTCGCTTTGGAAGCTTGACTGAATTTGTAGGTTTGATATATACTTTTAGAAAGTATATGATCAAGACCTAGGTATGATATATGATTTTGGAAAGTATATGATCGATACCAAATCCCAATGATCAAATGAGAAACTTATTCATAAAACCCTGAAGAAGACAGTATAAAATTGATCTTGATCTTCGGGTTGATCATAGGCCTTCCAGTATGCAAGATGTGCATGTATTGGGAATACCTGAGGGTGATGTGATAATAAACGATTGTATAACCATGACGCTTCCATTCCGAGGGAGTGATGAAACGAGTCTGGATTTTAGTGACTCCTCTCAGTAGAGAAGCATTCTGATCTTGGTCCAAGTGTTGGACATTGGTCGGAATGAAATTCAGATGCAATGAGAAGATTAGATTTGCAGTATTGATTTAATCAAGCATCTATGGGAGGTTCGTAAGATCAGGATTTGAGACGAGATCTCAACATCCAAGTCACTATACGTGGAACAATACAGTCGCCCTGTCCTTATCTCAAAGTATCTGCGGAGAAAGCACATTATTCTTGAAGGGGTTCAAGAATAATTCATTTGATGAATTCTGTATCCAAGCATCGAGAAAATGGATAATTAAATATGATTTAATTATCATGAATAATATGAATTTGATTCATATTATATCTAAGATAGTTAATTGTGATTTAATTATCAAAGATATGAATAACGTGAATGTGATTCATGTTATTTGGGCACATGAGAAAAGAGATCCAAGATGATTAAATGTGATTTAATTATCATGGATATGAATAATGTGGATAGCATTGTCTATATTAATCATATATATTAAAAATATAATTTATAATATATTAGTGAGAGAGACTATGTAAATATCATTTGTTAATTATTAATGTGAATTGGATTCACACTAAGTAATTAATTGGAAATGTAATATACAAATTAGTTTGGGTTGTGAATGTAATTCACATATTTTCAATGGCATGATTGAAATATTCACAAATTAATTTGGAATTAATTTGGTGGATAATTATGTGATAATGGTTATTAGATATTATTAAGAGATAATATGATATAATAAAAAGGAGATAATAGCCACCTTTGATGAGGTGGCATCACCCTTGAAAAAGTCATGGGTGACGCCCCATTTTTTAGGGAGGTGACATTATCTTCTTCTGATTATGTTGATTAATCTCTTAATTAAATGATTGATGTTAAATTAAATTATGTTGATAATGTTGCAACATATATTTAATTTAAATACAAATGATTGTTGTTGGTTGGATCCTAAACTAATATAAAAGGAGGGCTAGCCTAGCCTTTCATGGTACATTTTTATCAAGAGTTGTAGAAGCCTACTACTCTCTCTCTCTCTCATTCTCGACTAGCCTCTCTCTCTCTCTCTATTCAAAGTGGTCATCCACTTTGTGCATTGAGAAGGAGAGTCTCTCGCCTTCGCCTTTGACGACTCGAGGATCTTTTTCTTATTTGGAGTTGCTTACTCTAAAGGAAGACGATGGATTTCGTTTGACGAAATCAGGGGATTCATTGCTTGGATCTTCATCGAGGATTGCGGGAGGAACGCAACTCATCATCGTGCCCGCAAGTGCGTTCTTCGTGGATCAGACTTAAGACAGGAGGATCTCTTGTTTGGGATCTTACGATTACAACCATGCTCCAAGAGGTATTCCTTATACTTTATGGTTTGATGAAACGATCCAAAAAGTGTTCTCGTGATCATGTGGTTTCATCATTAGTTTTAAAATTTTAATTTCCATCGCATCTAGTGACTAGTGCAACTAGTTGCTCCAATTGCATACGATGCGATCGACATGCTTCCGTGATGCGCTTGAGGATTCTCAATATCCTTCAGTTTTGACCTTCTCCTGGTACATCCAGCTTTTGTCATATGCATAATCTCTGAATTCCAATAATCTATTCAGATCCACTTTTCTACTCTTCCCGGCTTTCTCAAAATCCAAGTTACAGATGTTGATGCACCATAAATATTTGTGAATAAGCCCAACAGGCAGATGACATGGCTTGCCGTACACAAGGCGGTAGGGTGGCATTCCCAAGGTTGACTTGTATGCGATTCTGTAAGCCTAAAGAACTGAATCAAGCATCTGAGACCTGTTCTTGAGACCAGGACGCACAAGCTTCTGTAAATTTGTCTTGATCTCCCTGTTTGAACACTCTGCTAAGCCATTGTATTATGGGTGGTATGGTGAAGCAACACAATGTTCTATGCATAATTGCTGAGTTAGCTTCTTCACCTCTCCATTTATTAAATGACTCCACCCGTCAGATATTAGAATCTTGGGAATCCCGAACCATCAATGATGTGATCTCTTAAGAAGCGACAGATAGCCCGATTGTTGGTAGTTCGAGTGAGAATAACATTCACCCATCGACTCACATGGTGGACAATAAGCAAAATGTATTCAAAGCCTTAGCTGTTGGGAAATGGGCCCATGAAGTCGATGCCCCACGCGTCGAAGATGCCTAGTATTTGAATGAAATTCAAGGCATCGTTTATCAAATTCCTATGGTTCCGCCCATCTTCTGACAGTCAGTGCAGTACTTGACATAATCTTCTGCATCCTTGAATAATGTAGTACACTAATGGCCACTCTGAAGAATCTTTGCTGACATTCGTCTGCCTGAATGATGTCCTCCGGAGTCTCGATCATGGCACAATGCGAGGACACTTGGAACTTTCTCCTGAGGAATACACCTCCTCCAGATGCAGTCTGCCCCCTCACTGAATAGATATGGATCCTCCCACTTGTAGAAATGGATTCTAAACAGAAACTTGTCCACTTTTAGCTTAGGCCAACATTGTGGAGTTCTCTTGGACATAAAATTAATTCATAATATCAGCATACCAGGGAGAGAGGTTATTGACAAAGTTGCCTCGTATAGAGAGGTTTCTGTGATCGGTTGTAAGTTCGGCTTACGAGATTCAGCATCTATAATTCTGGATAAATGGTCAGCCACAACATTCTTCACTGCAAGTTTATCTATGATTTTAAGGTCAAATTCCTAGAGGAGAAGGATCCACCGGATAGGACATGGTTTAGCGTCTTTCTTCTACTGTAAATACCGGATGGTCGAATGATCTGTGTAGATGATTACTTTGGATATAGGGAGATAGGATCTAAACTTATTTAAGGTAATAACTACCGCTAGCAGCTCCTTTTCAGTGACTGTGAAGCTTCATCGGGCTTCATTGAGCATTCGACTAGCATAGGAATTGCAAATGGCACATTATCTATCCTCTGTCCAAGCACAACACCAATGGCATAATCTGACGCATCTGCCATTATCTCAAAAGGATGAGTCCAGATCGATGGCTGCAAGACAGGGGCCTAAGTGATATGCTCTTTCAGCTGATTAAAGGCAAGGAGCACACGGTTATCCACAATGAAATCATTCTCCTTACCTAACAACTCAGTCAATGGTCTGCCCAATTTACTGAAATCTTTGATGAATCGCTGGTAAAAACCAACATGGCCCAAGAATGACCTGGGGATTCATGCATTGAGAAGGCTTTCTTTCTTTTCCGTTTATGTCTTGCTCTCTTAAACCGGCAAAAGAGCGAGCTGGAATATGGATAACCAATCTATTTGGAAATATAGTTGGGAGACTTTGCCCAAGAAATGGATACATCAAATCGAAAGATCATTATAGATGGCTCATGTTTAGAAATTCCCTTCACCTTGGTTGGGTCAACCTCCATGCCACATTTAGAAAAAACGTGACCCAGCACAATTCCTTCGGTCACCATGAAGTTGCTCTTTTGCCACGAGAGCACCAGATTTACTTCACAACACCTCCTTAAGACTCGGTCCAAATAATCCAGACATTGATCGAAGGAGTCCCCGAAGATCGAAAAATCGTCCATAAAGACCTCAAGAAAGGTGCCTACCATGTCAGCAAAAACTGCTAGCATACACCTTTGAAATGTGGCTAGGGCATTGCATAGCTCGAACGACATCCGTCTAAGCGCGTACTTACCAAAGGGATAGGTGAACGTGGTTTTCTATTGGTCTTCAGGAGCTATAGCCACTTGATTATACCCAGAGTATCCATCCAAGAAGCAGAAGTATTCTTTTGTAGCCAATCTCTCAAGAATCTCATCGATGAAGGGTAAAGGAAAGTGGTCCTTCTTGGTCGCAAGATTAAGTCTTCTGTAGTCTACACACTCGCCAAGAAGTGGGTAATCTGGTCTAGATATCCTCTCCTTTGTCGTTCTTTACGATGGTGATTCTTGATTTCTTGGGAACTACAAGCAGAGGGCTCACCCATTTGCTATCGGAGATGGGGGAAATGAATCTCGCATCGCACCTTTTCTGAATTTCTTCAGAACAACCTCCCACAGATTAGGATTGAGTTTTCTCTGAAGTTCTTGAGCAGGTTTGCAATCTTCCTCTAGGAAATTGCAATGCGAGCACAAGGACAGATTGCTCCCATGGAGATCCGAAGTTTTCCAACCTAGCCTTGTGGTTGCGTTAAAGAACCTCCATCAGACAAGATTCTTGGTCTACGGTAAGATGAGCATTGATAATGAATGTATACATGTTAGGTTCTCCCGCATGAAAGGCATAATTCATATTGGAGGGCAAAGGCTTCAGCTCAAGCAGTCTAGGAGCTACTTCACGGGTGACTTCAGCTACTATTGATGGTAGTGATTCTTTCATCTGTTTGCCATACACCGTGCTCTATTCTGCCTCATCATTCAATAATTCATAGGATGTTTCAATGATTTCTTCTTCATCGCAGAACTTTTCAATAATCTGCTCTTGATCTTGGAGGCACATCATTACCACTCGAGTCTCCTTAAGTAAATCAGCAATCGTCTCATCATGATCCATAAGGGGAAATTTGACTGCATTCTCCAATCTTTCCTTGGGATAAAGGAATTCATGGATCTCGTTGTCATCCACAACAAGATTGGTGTCTTGAATTTCAGCTAAAAAGTCCCAGTCCTCGGAATATTAAATCACCCTTGCACATGCTGCAGATGTTCCTTCTGACGGTCTTGCATCAAACAGGGTCTCTATTTGATCTTTTCATTGTTGGAGCCGAAGGTAATTTCTCCAGTGCCATAATTCACCTCACATTGGTCATTCGCAGGAACGACCATCCGAGTATAATTGGGGTGAGGAGCAAAGGTGTAGAGACATCCATGTCTAATACAACAAAATCGACTGGGAACTGCTTCCCCTGATCCGTAACTATCATGTCCTCCAACATGCCCCTCGACTGCTTGACTTATTTATCTACGAATTGCAGAATCATCTTGGTGAGCCTGAGCAGTCTTAACCTGAATTCTTTGAGCAGTGAGGCTGGCATTAAGTTGACAAAAGATCCGTTGTCCAGCAAAGTGCGTTCGAACTCCTGATTGAACATCTGACAACGCACAAGGGGTGTTCCCTTATCTGGATTCTTATCCAGGAGATTGCTGATTGCATTGACTATGGACATTGTAAGAATGTGCTTCTCAGACTTGCCACTTTTGCTTCTAGAGTTACGAGGATGAGACTTACTGCTATTTGTACATGCGTCTTTCAGTACTTTCTTAACGGGTGGCATGTACTCAAGAGCTTTCATCAATGGCATGTTCAATACTAAATTCTGGATAATCTCAACAATGGCAGGATCAAACAAAGCATTTATCAAAATTTCCATTTTTTGTGCTTTTTCATTGCTTTAGGAAAAAGGAATATTTAAAGAATCCTTAATAAGATCATTCATAATTGTGTCCATATCATTAGTTACAGGTAGATGGAAAAAAGGAACATGATTTATCTACAATGTGTGGTCCGAAAACTGTAGGCCCGGCTTCCGGTGCTGGTGTTGGACTCGCTGCAGGTGCAAGATTCTTCATCTTAGGATTTGGTTCTGAAATATGTGCAGGCGTCTCCAATGTTGGTTGGCTTCCATCGAGGCTATCGTGATCTTTTTGTCTTTTTGTATTTTTTTCCATTTTTTTAGATTTTCTGCAGATGGTGTTCCTCTAAAAACATTGTGTGGCCCTCGTGCTGGCTGGACCAATGACTCCCCGTCAAATGCAATGTGCTTTCCCTTCACATATGTCGATTTTCTCTCTACCGCTCCTGAGAGTAACAATGCTAGATATAAACAAATCATTTCTACCTGAATCGGGCAGATCACTGCAAACATCCTACTCCTTGCGTCAGAAATTATTAGGATTGGCCTCGACCTGGGCTGGTGTGACGATTTTGGCAGCCGTCAAGTCGTCAATTTTCTGGGTCATCTCAACCATATTCTTGGCGAGTTTATCCATAAGTGAGGGTCAAGCTCACCGGTGCAACTTCAGAGGAATTTCCTAGGTGGGGCTTGTAGTTCTGATAATGTGGGGGAGGTTTCTGTCGGTAACCCTGTGAAAAATGGTGGGGCGAATGACGAGAGGAAGATTGTGATTACTATTAGGAAGGGTATGAATTATGATATGATGCAGTCGGTTGCTGGGGAGGAGAGCTTTTATTATGATATCTAGATTTTTGCTGTTGATATGCTTGCCTTCATGTGTTCCCATATTGTTGAGGCTGCTGATTTTGAGGTTGGAAGGGTTGGAAGTTTCTCCCTCCCTGCTACTGCTAGTGAGGTGATCGGTTGGCAGAGCTCTGACCCAGGGGATGCCCTTGAGGGTGGTTCAGCTGCTGATTGTGCTCCCATACACCATTAATCTCTTGAATTTACGACGGGGGTGGAGGAAACTGCTCTGGGTAAACTGGCTATATCTCTTGTTAATAGACAACAATCTAGTTCTAGGATTGTGGGGGTTGCTCCGGGACCTGCACCAATATACATGCTGGACTAGCGGAGGCTACGGGAGACTCGGCTGAGTATGCTGCATTTGTGGTGATTCCTTTTGCTCAGCATGATTCTTTGAAGTGGCAGACACCGAATTTCAAGTATTGGCGTTCAAAGCATGGACTATCTGCTCCAACTGTTGAGAGATCAGATCGAGCTTCTCCAAGCCCTAAGTTCTCTTTTCAATGATAGACAGTATTTCGAGATTTTGTGACATCTTCTCAACGATGTCGGCCTTAGACAAGTGGCTCCCGATAATGCTGAGGTTGGAGCTCTCATCCTTGTCTTCAGTATGGGTAGCCATGTTCACATGCTTATTGATGGTGGTCAGCATCTTCATGTTGGCACATGGTGAAGACTGAGCGGCCTCTCCTTCAGCCATCTCCTCATAAATGTTCCACACAATGTCCTCATCCTTGTTAAAATGAGAGCCTCCACAAGCGACATCGACAAGTCTCTGGCTTTCCAATGTCATCCCACCGCAAAAATGCTACACGAGACTAGTCTTGGGAATCTCGTGGTGGGGACACCGTTCTTGTAATTCCTTGAACTTTTCCCAAGCTTCAAGGATAGTTTCGTAGGGTTTTTAGAGGAAGTTGGAGATGCGGGCGCGCATCTAGTTCAGGCGATCGAGAGGTAGAATTTGTATAGAAATGTAGACTTAAGCTCCTCCCAGGTCGTGACTACCGTCCCCAAGTGGTTGACCCAATACAAGGCCTTATCTTGGAGGTTGAAGGGAAAGGTAGTCATCTTGACTACCCCCAAAGGAATACCAGGGTAGTAAGCGGTGGCGCAGATGTGGCCAAACTTCTTGAGGTGGGTATATGGTTCCTCTGTGGTGTTCCCATGAAATGTAGGAAGCAGGAACAGGAACTGCGGCTTCAGCTTGATGTGGGTGTGGATTTGTGGGATCTAGATCCACTCGGTGATACGACCCGCTCTCGGATTGTATTTACCTTTCAAAGTAGGCTTTGATGGCGGTTGTCATGCATCCATTCTATCAAAGTTGGGTCCCCCCACTGAAAATCCATCTTCAACAACTCCACGGTTAAACTCTTGATCTAGATTCAGCTCATCCTCACCCCGGCCATCTCTTACATCAACCCTCATCCTCAAGTCATTAAGCATAACTTGAAATGCGATCTGTGCCAAAGCTTGGTTCGTCAGTTGTTGTTAGATAGCCTAGATGGAAGAAAGCAACTGATTGTTGACCTTATTTTGCATAGTATATTGTCCTCCCCCTTATCCGCTGGTTCGTCTAGCTGGGGTTGTGGACCCTTTACTCTTCCAGTTGGATCCATCTCAGAATCGACTTGAACCTCGAGCTCGTGATCAGGTTGAGAATCTGCATGACGGAGTAAACCCTGATCAGTTTCCATCTAAACACCATTTGCTGAGATTAATCTGGAATTAAGGTCAATCCTAGAGTGCTATGAATAGAATATATGATATTTACTGAAATCGATCTCCATCCATAGGGGGTTAATTCTGGGAACAAGAGTAGTCCCTGTCTATTTGTAGGGGAAGAGCTAATTTGGGTTGTCAGTCATCCCGAACAACAGATTTATTGGAGAAAGACAATTATTGAAGGAAGAGAGAATGGGGGAGTCCAAGGAGAAGTTCGCAAGATACGAGCAAACTTCTTGGTGATCACCCCTCCTTATTGATGACATTGGTGACACGGAATTGATGTGGGCGTCGGTGGGATCCCGACTAAACCATCTGTGTGACAACATCTCGAGAGGGTCAAAAGAGAAAGATGATGGTTGAAGAGTATGGAGGTAAAACGAATAAAAGGAGTGTAAAACAATATAAGGCTCACAACGAGCAAGGGTCAAATAGGAAGGAGAGCAAATTGCCCAAGTACGTGATATTTTTTATCTTCATATTAATAAGACTAATCAATCAAACCTTAAAATAATCTATTCACCAACTCGACTCGTAAAGTCGTGAAGTTTCGACAATTATCTTTGTTAGTTTTAGATTTGAATTCAGGCAATTTATCTTCTAACGAGTCCTTAGAGCACTGTGCATATAGGGGAGAGAGTACTGCTGCATGAGTATCTCACACGTGTCCTCGTCCTTTGTAACATGTAGTCTACACTTTTTGATGTCCTTGCAACCCTTCCTGGATCCCTACTTAGCCAAAGAAATAGAGGGAGGAAGCCAATAGGCAAAACCACTACTTTCGAACTCGCTCGCAATGGAATCACCCTTGAGCGTGCAAGAACCTACTCGGACGCAAGACGATGAGATAGACATCCCCCTGAAGGCGTGGCCTATGCTTGATACTTCAGACGAGGACGATGCTTTACACAACAGAGAGGATCATTGCCGACCAAGCCCTACTCATCCACGTACGATAGAAGCGCCAATACTTAGGAAATTCATGTGATATACAAGGCAGCAACAGACTGGGTTTTGGGTTCTTATCCTTACGAAACCTCTCTCTCACTGGGAAGGAGACCTTACAATGCAACTCGAAAACAATTGAGGGCTTTGCTCACCCAAAGCAATGAGTCCAGTTAATCAATTTTATTTAGGTCATGTATTTTTAGCAGTCCCTTTTTTAATTATTTTTTTTATCACTTGTTTTGAGTAGATTCAATAAAAGCATCTAACTTTTTTTGTTTTTTTATTCCTAATTGATCCAAAAATAGAAGTAGAAGGTCGGAAAAGCAATGCAAGGCGACACTAAGATGGAAATCTCGCCTTAGTGCCTAAATGATGAATGCTCAGTTAAAAGACTTATAGTTCTTCCCAGCTCTCTCCATGCGGGATGCAAAACAGGAATTTATAAACCTATATTAAATGTCGATATGCACAGAAAATCATCCTAAGCAGACAATTGCTAATGTGAAGAACCAAATGCAAAACATGAAGAGCAAAACGTAAAGTCCGATCTTGGAGCCTCTTTGGTTCCCACCACAATGGCTCCTGAAAGCATTGTATGGAGGGCTCTCACGACGTGCGGTTTCAAACTAAGTGTCAAGAAATTAATTAATTTCTAAGTCCAAATGTAAAGGATATAGATACATGCAAAATAGTTAGGTGTTTGTCCTTAGATTACACGATCAAGCAAGCCTAAAAACTAAGGGCTCATTCCACAAAATAAATAGAAAAAAAAAGTGGAAAGCACAAATCACGGGAAACAAAGTGAAAGAAGGCGATAAAAAACTAATAAATCCACGGTGAGCCCCCAAGTGAACAAACACTTGGAAATTGGGTCCAAGTGTCCAAAGTCCAATGTACCTGTATTATTACAAATTAGTAGTCAAATGAATCTCTCTTTCACCAAAAATTAAAAATCCTAAACTATCCTCTCTTTCTCAAGAGCCTCTTGCTCTCTCTTGTCGACTAGAGCAGAATTGTCGACTCCGCTTCCAAGGTTGCTTAGAATCACCTAGGCGATCCTCCATGGTTAGTGGTTCCTCGCAAGAAGACAAGAAAGAGATGTTAAACAATTCAAAATTAATAATCAAGAAAAGAGAGATAATCACAAAAAATGTCTAAGCAAGTGAAGAGATAAAACCAACTCTACAAGCAAAGAGAGTTGACCGAGGTCAATCAATGGACGATTTTGGTTGGTCCACGTGAATCAACCAGAACAATCCTTGGCAAAAAGATTCATAAATTCAATTTAAAATGATAAATTATTTTATTAATTTTAGATTATTAAATGATATAAACTCAGCCATGGCCGGTCCCAATCCCGGGTAAATGAGGACAAGTGTGTTAAGTAGCCGACAACTAGTGTAAAACAGTTCGAGACAACTTCTTAAATAATATTTTATTAAAAAATTATTATTTAGAAAGTTGCCTCATGATAGTCGGATCTTTTCAACATGGATTTAAGCGAACATAAAGATTTCGTTGGGGCGTTCCCTACTTGCGACGTGTTGCATCGCCCGAATGCAATGAAAAATTGGCAAGGGCTGCTACATCGCAGCCTGGATGTAGTTCAAAATTTTCAAGGGTTCTCGCATGAGGAACGCATGTGGGTAATTAAGCTAGTTCCATTGCATTATCTCCCAGATACAGTCCAAAATTTACAAGGGTTCTCGCATAATGGACACATGCGAGTAAAGAAGTTAGTTCAAAAGAGATTGCAACAGAAGTTACGATTGGTAGTAGGAATATTGTCACTTTATCTGGAAAATTGATGGAGATAGTGGATACGATGGAAAGAAGGAAGATTCATATAGTATGTCTTCAAGAGACTAAATGGGTTGGAGAGAAAGCAAGGGAGATCGTAAAGACAGTCTTTAAACTTTGGTATTCATGTAAAGATAAGGGTAGAAATGGTGTTGGAGGGTTATTCATAAGGATTTGAGGATTGTGTGGTTGAGGTGCAAAGATTCAGGGATCGGATTATTTTGTTAAAATTGGTGCTTGAAAAGAAATTCTGAATATAATCTCAATTTATGCACCACAAATTGGTTTAGATGAAAGGACTAAACAAGATTTTTGGGAGGATCCAGATACGATTTTACAAGGAATCCCACAAAGAGAGATGATTTGCATAGGTGGAGATCTTAATGGACATGTGGGAAAAGATGCTTCAGGGTATGCTAGTGTTCATGGAGGACATGGTTTTGGGGATAGAAATGAAGAGGGAAAAGTCATCCTAGATATTGTAATGGCATATGATCTTTTCATAGAAAACACTCTCTTCAAGAAGAGGGAGGAGCATTTAATTACATATAAGAGTGGACCAACTAGAACACATGTAGATTACTTTGCATTGAGGAGAAGAGATCGGTTGTGTTGTAAAGACTGCAAAGTAATCCCAGGAGAGAGTTTGACAACCCAACATCGATTGTTAGTCTTGGATGTACAAATAAAAGGGCAGGTAAAGAAAAGGAGGGTTTCTAAGATCACTATAACTAGATGGTGGAATCTTCCACTGAAGCAATCGAGCTTCAGGGAGAAGGTTTTAGAAGACGTATCTTGGGATTGTATCGGATGTGCAAACGAGATGTGGGAGGCAGTAGCATCTTGTATCCGAAAGGTAGCCAAAGAGATGTTAGGCGAGTCAAAGGGAGGAGCTCCATGTCAAAAGGAGGCTTGGTGGTGGAGTGAAGGGTGCAAGAGAGTCTAAAAATTAAAAGAGAATGCTTTAATGCTATGCTCAAGGATAAAACAGAGGAAACGATCACAAACAACAAAATAGCTAAGAAGGAAGCAAAGAAGGCTATAAGAGAAGCTAAGTCAAAAGCTTATGAAGTTTTGTATAAAAATCTCCACTCTAAGGAGGGCCAAAAGGATATATTCAGGTTGGCCAAAGCAAGAGAAAGAAAGACCAAAGACCTTTATCATGTGAGATGCAAAGCTCACGTGCTTGTTACTCAGAAGTATATAGAGACTAGATGGGTGTAGTACTTCCATAAATGTTTCATTGGGGAAGGAAATAGAGAGATCACTTTGGGTGATCTAGCTAGCAGTGAAAGTTACTTGAATCGTGCAAGCTATAGACGGATTTAAAGAAAGGAAGTAGATGAGGCTCTGAATGTTATGAGACCTGGGAAAGGTGTAGGACCAGATGACATCCCTGTAGAAGTATGGAGAGTTTTAGGTGAGCGCGGTTTGACTTGGCTCACAAATCTATTCAATGTTATTTGGTGAAGCAAGAACATGCTTGATGATTGGAGAAGGAGTATCGTGGTGCCTCTTTATAATAATAAAGGAGACATTCAAAATTGTTCTAATTACAGAGGTATCAAGCTAATGAGTCACATTATGAAAATTTGGGAACGTGTGATCGAAAGAAGGTTGAGGCAAGTTTCTAACGTAAAAGAAAACCAATTCGAATTCATGCCAGGTCGCTCAACTATAGAAGCCATCCATTTACTAAGGAGAACAATGGAGATTTATAGAGCTAAAAGAAAGAACCTCCATATGATCTTTATTGATTTGGAGAAGGCTTATGATTCTGTCCCACAAGAGATATTGTGGAAAGTTTTGGAGAAGAGACAATTACATGTCCTTTATATTAACCTCATAAAGGACATGTATGATAAGGCTTTATCTTGTGTAAGGATACCTTCTGGGAAAACTGGCTATTTTGACATCAACATTAGTTTACATCAAGGTTCAGCTTTGAGTCCATTTCTTTTTACTTTGATTATGGACGAGTTGACAAGTCACATTCAAGATGAGTTACCTTGGTGTATGTTATTTGCTGATGATATTGTGTTGATTGACGAGACTAGAGATGGAGTAAATGAGAAGCTTGAGGTTTGGAGACATGAGTTGGAGAGTAAACGATTTTGTGTAAGTAGGGCTAAGACCGAATATATGGAGTTCTCCTTTGATGGAAGCAATGGTGAAGGAATTGAGGTGAAGATTGGTGATGATAACATTTGGAAGAGAGATTCTTTTAGATATCTGGGATCTATTTTGCAACAAGATGGGGAAATTGATGGAGATGTTACTAATAGAATAAATGTAGGGTGGCTAAAGTGGAGAGGAGCCTCTGTTGTTTTCTGTGATAAGAAAATTCCTTTAAAAATAAAAGGAAAGTTTTACAAAGCAGCTGTTAGACCGGCTATGCTATATGGATCTGAATGTTTGCCTATGAACCATAGACATCTGTAGAGAATGGTTGTAGCAGAAATGAAAATGCTAAGGTGGATGTGTGGACACTCACGTAAAGATCAGATTCGGAATGATGCAATCATAAAGAAAGTTGGTGTAGCTCCAATCGAGGATAAGATGCGAGAAAACCGCTTAAGATGGTTTGGTCATTTGCAAAGAAGATTAGCTAATGCACCAAATAGGAGTTGTGAGTGTTGGGATGTTGAGCCGGTAAAGAGAGGGTGAGGATGGCCCAAGAAGTGTTGGAAAGAAACTATACAAATGGATCTTAGTTTTATGGATATAAGCCCGGGATTGACCCAAGATAGATCTGAATGGAGGCAAAGAATCCATGTAGCCGACCCTACTTAATTGTGGGAAAAGGCTTTATTGTTGTTGTTATAGGTTATTAAATGAAAAATATTTACTATTTTCTAAAGTATTTTATTCTATCTTTTTTATTTTTTCGAGGTCTTAAAATTACTAGTTACCTTTTAAGTGCTATATATAGGTATATTTGTCTATGTATTTTAATCTTTTATTTTTATTTTGTATTTTTAATTTTATTATTTTGGTTTATTATTTTATATATTTATAACTTATGCACTTAAATGCATTTTTATTTTATTTTTCTGATGTAAAATATACAATTAAATAAATAGATATATAATCTATGTAGATATAGATATAGGTATTTCACCTATGTATTTTATACAAGTATTTTATTTATATGTTTTATTGAACATTTTATTCATGTTTTCATATGCACATATATTATAAATACTATTTAGAAAATATAAAAATATAAAATTATTCTAAATAATGAATTATAAATAAAATGAATATTTTAATCGGTATAAGTATACAATAGTGGTCCAAAACCTAACTTTCATACCATAACTCCAAAAAATATGAACCCGCCTTCATTACATAGCCTATTAAAAGTTATATACAATGAAAGATGATTTTGATATATTTTGAGTTTTTATTTGATAAATACAGGTCTGGGAAGTTGGGATTTCGGAATCTTATTTAGATCATATTTTGTACATTATATATTATTTTGTATGAAATCAATTTGTATTTTTCTATATTTTATTATCTATGACTTTTATGTTCAAAGTTTCTTTACTTGAGGTACAAAAAGTGGAACTAAAAACATGTCCTAAAAAATGAATAAAGAATGAATTAAATAAAATGGATTTTTATTGGTTTATGGCCCTTATCTCCCCTACTTTATTCCCGGTCGACCTATCCATCGAGAAGTCTATGTCTCGGGGATTCAGATCATAAAATATTTACAATATTTTATTCTTTTTCTTTTCTATTCTCACCCTCTTTCTTATGTAGTTTATTTTCCATTTTTTATGCTGCATAGTTCCTAATATATAGAATATATGGTTTAAAGTATATGTATTGCTTTTTATAGGAGTAACTAATGGAATCGTATCACGTTGGGTCAAAGAATAATGCTTTGCTGGTGGACCATTCTCACGGGTTGCGTATTGGAAGAACAAAGAAAGTAGATGTCCATCCTCTTCACAAAAAAGAAAGTTATCGGAATAGCAGAACCTTCGTAATCTCCTGGATTTGGCCAAAGGACGGATGCATTTCTAGAATCTATCATCATTGAAGACCTTATTGATAATAGCATTTTCGTCCATGACACCTGGAGTTTCACTTCATCTTTCATTTGATAAGACCTTCTATCACTAATTCTTGATCAAATTTAAAATTTTTGAATCTCATGTATTATTGACTATCTATGCGTGAATATCAATGCCTCACTTAGATTATTTGATTTTAAATTGAAGCGAGTATTTTTCATAAGTTGTCGGTTTGCTTGTACAACCATTCTGAATATATTATTTTGCTGCAGCAAATCGTATTTCTCTTCATTTGCATATCTTCTATTTCAATTATCATCTTTTGTGTAAGACAGTATTTAGAAAAAAGACATGAAACATTGAATCCATCTCCCTGAGATCGACCCATTGCTCACCATGTACATTGCACGAATACAACTCATGTGTTTCATTGATTTGAGTTTCGAAAATAAATTTTTATATTGAATCGTCCTCTATCTTTGTGCACAACAATGAAACTTTTACATTGATTTATTTACTCTGCTTTTTTACAATCAAAACTAGTTAATTTTAACATCCAGATATCCTTTTTGGACGATGCTTCTAAATAGTGAGATGGAAATCTCGATGTTATTTTTGATGTAACTGAATCTTATTTCTTCTCTACATTTTAGAAGGTCAATAATTTCTAATATTTACTATAGTATAAGTTAGCCCATGGCTTATCTTTACTTTTCTATAGATTATAATGTTAAATTCTAAACATGTTTTCCAAGCGTAGAAGAAATATACAGTTTTTTTTTCCTTTTTTCATTACTTTATCAAATAAATGTAGCTTATTAACCCTTAAATTCATATTTTCAGTAATTTATTATTATCCTTAGTCATATATTTGAGATAAATTTTATACTATTTTAGACAAAACTTGCATTTATGCTTAAAGTTAAACCCAAAATGCAATCAATAGTTATGCAATTAATAATTGATGATCTTTTTATATTTTGTAAATTAAAATATAACCATTATAAAGTAATATGTACTATTTACCTTTCCTACTATAAAATTATTATAAAATTCTAAAAACCTAATAATTATATCTCAATTTTTCATACATATTTTAAAGATTAATGTACGTTGGTCAACAAAGGGCTGGTCCTTTACGTGCTCACCATAGCTTCTCTCACGATAGTCTATTTGAGTTGTGCTTTTAACTAGTTTTATGTATATTTCTTAGCCTTCTAGATTTTTAACAATATTGATCTATTTTTCATCATTAAACATATTTTGAATGCTCATGTTAGTTTTCTTGTTCATCTTCATTAGACAAGACAAATTCTTAAAGCTGAATAGAAGGTACATTTCTACATTGCTTATGAAAAGATATTAATGTTTCCCTATAAGATCAACAAACTACACAGGTGCATGCACCATCCATTTCTACCTTTCAGAAGCAGCAGGTAATCTCATGAGGTACAACCTCCAGATCCTCCATACAAGTAACTAGGTCCTCTGTCTTGCCCGCCATCAATGATACCTCCTAATCCATAGCATGCAGGTTGAGCCTCGGCATTCCATCTAAATAGTCCTGGCGCTATTAGAAATGATCGATCTTGTTCAATTAATAGAATATCTTCAATTGCTGCACATTTTTCAAAGCCTGCTTTTGGACGATTGCCATTACCCATTTTAGGACTGGGAATGTTTTCAGGGCTAATAGTAATACCAGCCGTATATATCTTAGCACATGAAGTTGCTAGAGTTGAGAATAGTCCATCACGCCAATATCCAATAATCTTGAAATCGTCATCAATCATTAACCACCATACAAGTGTCTTGGGGTCCTATCAAATTATATCATTAATAAGTTATAAAAAGCTAATTATTTTTCGTAAAATTAAAAAAAATGTTGGTTTCGTAAGAAATGGAAAATTGCAAGCCAAACATATGCTTAAATGGGAAAATATATTGTGTCTCATTGCAATATTTTTAAAAAAGACTCAAAACATATTGTTTCAAAAAATAACCATTAGGTGCACACTTGCTAATGCCATGATAATAGAGAAGGCATTTTTGTTCTTGAGCAAATAACATAAATATTCTATAAGCTTGCAGTCACTTCAAATGTGTTCATGTATTCTAGAAAGTCACAATTTACTCTTAGATGTTTATTTACATTTCAATTTAGCAATTATATAATATTTTCTATTAAAAGAATCATTTTCTTTTATCGTTATAACAACAATTCATTTATTTTTTCTGTACCTTCTTCTTTTCCCATCTTCCCCTTCTTCCAACCTTTACCATTGTGTGGGCATCAAACTAACTAGAACCATCATCAGCTTATCGGTATAAACACCTCTCACTTTTTAAAAAACTTCATCATCTGGGACCTTCCCTACTAGTTCCCTCAATGCTTCACACTCAATCCTCGCGACATTATCTTTGATAAAAAATATGAACAACAAAACAATTTCAAACTATAAACCATTGATGTGATAAACTTAAACCCCTCAACAAACCCATATCTTCTTTTGCTTCTTCATCATTCAAACAAATTAGAAAGAGAGGATGACATATCGAAATAATCACACATAATAAATCATATGCAACCACTACGTTCACGTCATCTTCCTCTTCTTATCTACAACAAAAGATGCCCCATGCACCTCTTCCTCATTCTTAATCTCTTCTTATGTCTTACAACACCTTTTTCTTCATTATTGGACTGTAACAACTACGATGCTTCTGAGCATTCCCTAGTGTCTGCCACCTTCTCCTAATGACACATTGATGGATTCTAAACGAGCCTTTATAAGCTCAAGAAGTACCTCATTGGCATAAGTTGCGTTCCCCTCGTTCGAGAACTTTAATAAATCGGCCTTAAATGCTTTCATCCACGCATGCCTACCATTTCTCTTCTACGTCAAGACTATTGAGAGTTAAATCCGGTAATCAAGATCGTTGTCCAACACTAGTTACACTACATGTGCTTCATCGAGAACTACTGTAATTGGCATACAAATAAGAGGAATCTTGTCCATGCATTCATGTCCACAAAGGAGATGAGGTTGAGGAAGTCAATGGGCAAGGCACCATGGAGCTCAGTAGAGCGGTCGATAGCGATAAGGGATTTGGAGAATTGACGGTGTTGAGGGCAAGAAATGGTTGTGGTGTTCATGTTATTTCAACTTCCATGCGATGTTAAGAGGAGGGAAAAAAGGAGGACGGACAACATAGGAAAAAGGAGGTGAAGAAAAAAAGAAGCGTGTGTGAAAGGGGCATAAAATGCTGTATATTTTAAATGGAAAATATAACAAAAAAGTGACAAATAAAAATGTCTTTCAAAATAAGGAATTGCATTATCACATTTATTATCCAAAGACTATGATCTATTGTAAACTTTATAAAATTTACGTATTCTATTCTCTATTGTTTGTTGCTTATTTTCTTAAATGCCATTAACTTTATTAATAGCGTAGATTAGTGTAATTTTTGACCAAGAAAGTTACTTCGATGATGGTTTTAGTGGTGTATATTTAATGCAAGTTTATCCGCTCTTCAAAATGATCTAACACTAAAACTTGAATGTTTTTTATAAAATTTAATATGGAATATAGATGAACTCTTAGATTAATCCTTTTTTGTCAAGATGTCTTAAATGTCATGAGAACAAGATAGTAGAGAATATACCTTAGAGATAGTAATTGTAAGATGACTTTGACCAGGTAGAGGTAGCCTGCTTCCTAAAGTAATTCTTGAACTTAATTGTACATATCCATCGCAATTTGTATCAACACAGAAATCTTTTCCAGTACCCTTGATAATAAATAATAATCATTAGAGAATGGCATTTATTAAACAAATCGAGCATGAATCACAAGTACTAGTACTAGTAAATCCAAACATCTAATTTAGACATCAAATGATTTTTCCATGTAGAATAAAAAATATTGCCCAGTCTTAACAGCTTTAAGTGGTAAAAGTTTTTTAAATTTTGAAAATGCACCCTAAAATAATATTGATTGCTTCCTATCCTGTAGCTTACTCTTCAACTTGTGCTTTGATGCTCTTCCTCCAGCAACTGAACTCGGCTTCGCTCGAACAGCAGAGCAAGGGTGGTGTTCAGTGTCTGGGCTCCGAGAATGACAAGAAAGAAATGCTGTGAATCTCGCATCTCTCTAAATGCTGCTCTGGAGAGAACGTCGTTGTGCCCTAGCCTGGACCGCTCACCGGCTTAGGCAATCATGCTATATTTCACCGCTTCATCTCCCATAAGGTTTTGATGCATATTTCAACTGTATATCTAGTTCTCTGTAGTTTCCATGGTTCTTCCTTTAGTAGAATGAACAAAATACTATCATGAACATTCACCATATGTTTATTAACATGACTTGCTGATTCTTTAAAAATCAACGACTATATGAATGAGGAATGAAATAATGGTAACAATGGATTATGGATTAATAATGTGTCCTCATGTAAATTCTGTTGCAGTGTCCTTATTAGCAAGAATGTGATATCATGATTCGTTATTGTCTATATGCATGTCCAAGATTACTATTATCTAAACTAAACAATAATAAATGAAATACCAATCACCACATTTTGAATGTAACGATTATTGAGTGAAGCTTTTGCAATACCCACTCAAATACCTAAATTTATACCATTTTGCATTGTTTATTGAATGATAAAAAGACATGTACCAAACCTACTCATTAACAATGTAATATGGTGACATCAAGTTATAACGTTTTATATAAACACACATGGTTAGAAAAATATTTCGGAAGAATAGGATGCATAGGAATATTGCCAAAAGGCATTGAAACTATTAACATTAAAAGGAAATCATACTTTCCATACAGAAGTTAAATGTGGCTCCTTGTCATGATATCGATTTGGCCGAACCTGTAAAAAAAGCGTGAGTTCATTCCCTGTGAGTGTAAACAAGCATACATTATCTCATCTTTTAATAAAGATAAATAATAATCTTGGACAGTAGAATTATTATAAGACAGGGAAAATTCAACATAAACTAGATAAATAAATTCGATATTTGTTTTCAAGTGTACATTAATATCATTAAGAATAGATGACTTATTTTGCAGAGTTCCATGACACACTAAAAAATAGACTCAAAGAGTTATTTGAAAATGTAACCCATTAAAAATAACTGACAATAAAAAATATACAAAAAAATGATATAATATATAATTCAATTCATTTAGTTACATAAAAGTCCAAACCAACTGGTCAAATAGTAGTAATGTCGTCAATATATTACAATATAAATCCATTTATATTACTACGTATCCTCAGTATAATAGTGCTTATACTATCAAGTACTATCGGTTTTTTAAAAGATGGAAGGTAATCATTATAAATACGATGAGATACAATTGGAATAATATGAAAACTTCACAAATCTTTGTTGTGCTTTACAAATGTCAATGTTAGTAGTATCAATGGTGAGATAACTCAGGAATTTAATTAATGTGTTGTCATTACAAATGTTATGAGTAGTCAAAAGATGAATTTTATCATGTCTTTATTTCTTGTTGAATAAATCTTCATTTTCTAACATGTTGTACTTGAACATGTAAAAATGCATGCTTGAACAAAATTATGTATACACTAACATAGTATTTACATTATTATCTCAAAAAGGCATATTGATGAATCGTTGATTCTCAGTCTAAATTCTTTTATTTTAGCTATTTATCTTGGCAAAATATTATGTAAATACTTGTAAAAACAATAACTTAGCATTTGCATGCATTTGAAAAAATTGCATAATTAGCATTTTTTGTGCAAAAATAAAAGAATAAAGGAAAAGAAAAAGGAAGGAGGTATTTAGAATAAATACAGAGTGACCCAAATCCCATGAGAATGTCAATTCTTGACCTGATCGCAAAATAAAACAAATAGAGAAAGATAGGGATTACTTTGTGTTGTACATATTACCTACAGTTGTGCATAACTATTTTGACAAAATAAAAATTAAACTATTATTCCAATCTCTTATATATATTTCTAGAAATATTATAAAAAATAGAAATCATAAAAAATAATAAAAATAAAATCTTCCAATTATTGTACAAAATACATATGTATATCTCAAATTCACTATATAGCCTATACCTTGAAATAATTTGTCAAAATCAAAAAATTTATTTTGTACTCTTAAAATTACCTTATAAATAAATAAAATATAAAATTGGGTTATTTATGTAAAAATAAAATAATATAAATATTTTCACAAAATACATAGTTATATTATACATGTGTATAGTACAATATCTGGTATATGCATTAATTTATTTTTCATAAAAATAATTAAAAATCACAGAAAAATACTTTGAAAAATAATAAACATTTTTATGCACTTTTTATTTTAAATTCATTTACTATTTTGTATTGAATGAGTATTTTTTAAAATCCAATTTTCTGATTGGTCTCGACGTTTTGTTGACCTCCAGTCAACGACTCCTCCTAGCCGGGTCAGACCCAGATCCCTCTTGCTGGACCTCCTCCTCCCTATTTTCTAATCCGACTCTAGCCACCTCTCGCCCCTATTTCTCGCTCGTCGCTCCTCCTCGGATGTGTGATCCTCGTAGATCCCTAGGAAGGCGTGGATCTTCCTAGTGTTATACACTATCGCAATTTTTTGAGGCTCCTGGAGTTGGCTATAAAAGCTCTCCTCCACTTCCTAGCGCAGCAGCTCGTGCCTCGCCCCCTCCTCCCCCATAGATACCTTCAGCCGAGTGCAAAAAGCCAGGAGGTGCCTTTGGATTGAAGCTTGGTGGCCTGAAGCCGTAGCTCGACCATGTGGCCGGAGAGGTCCGTTGCGTTCAGCCACCCTACCTATCACAGCAAAGTTCAGGCCACGACCCCGACTACCACCTTCGCCTGAAGTTCCTGTTTCCATCCAGACCCTCAGGTACCGCCCATTTTGCTTCCATTTCCCAACTCGAATCCATTTCCACATTTCACACCGTCGTCATTCACTAGCTCCGACCAGTCGGTCAGAGCTCCATCTCGCATCCCTATCTGTACCAATCGAACATCCAATACTCGTCACACCTTCTCACGCAACCTGTCCCATTGATTCCTGCTCATCGGAAAGTATCAAGTTGGGCCTCCTTCTTCCACCTATGCTGGAGACCCAAACATCAACCATAGTCATTTCTATTACATAGTCATTCAATAAAACCGACCGGAGCTACGTCCCTGAGCCGACCTTCCCTTGCAGGTGCTTGTATACATGGAGGAACTTATTTGAGCCCCCAACTACTCAGGCAGAGCAGCTGTAGGTGGAGCTACCTCGTCCCGCTCATCCGACCGTTGGTTCCTTCATCGGACCCTCCCACCAGACGCAGACCACGTCAACGACTTTGCTGGACTCCTCCGAGCCTTCATCAGAGTGTTGGATCTTGTACGTCACTCCGTTGAGGCTCATCCCTGACGAGTTATTCCAGAGCTTCCTCCCACTGTCGATCAGGAGCTTTGCCTCCCAGTTTTGATCCAAATTGTACATCCTCGCCTTATTCATTTCGATCGATCAGAACTGGGGACCGATATGTGCCACACGTCCATGCCTTTTTCGGAGCCATCGGATCCGTATTGTGGCAGAGGATCACAATCGCATGTAGCCGACATTCTCTAGACCGTCGGATCTGAGGCCGTCAGCTTATCAGAACTGCAGAATAGTAACACCCCCACGCGTGTCACGTGTCCCTGCAAGGGTATTTTGTTCTCTTACCCTCACACTTTTCAGTTTTGGTATTTAGTTCATTAAATAAAGTTGTAGTGTAGACATTTTGCAGTTTGGACCTCCAATTTTCAGTATTTGCATTTTCATCCCTCTGAATCTGAGACACGTGCATGTTCACGTGATTTTTGGGTTAATTGCATGATATGTCCTGAACTTTTGAAATGTTAGTTAATGAATGAAATCTTTCCAGTATTTGCATTTATACCCTTATGCGTAATATAATGCGCATGTTTGTGATTTAAGCAGACTTTTTGCATAATATCCCATGTGATTTCCATGTGTATTATGTTTTGGCCTAGAACTTGGTTTTAATTGCATACAGATCCTTACAAAGTGCTTGTCTTTTATTTAACTAATAAATAGAAAATTAATTCTAAAAATTATTGTTGGCTCTTGTTGATACGTAGTATTTATTGTGATTTTGGTGCATTAATTGAGTTGCGTTTAATATTTTATCAAGATAAAAAACTCATAGAAAGTGCTCTGCCTATTTTGAAAAATACATAAATTTTGAAAAATTGCCTTAAAAATTCAACAACATTCTTGCTTGTATGTTTTTGTATGCTTTGTCTTCAGTATCTATTTTGTTTTAAAACTCATCTTAAAAACCCTAAAAATTGCAAAAGACCTAAAAACTTCGAAAATTCATAAAAATTTCAATAAAAATAAAAATTGTCATCTCAGTTCATGTTTGTAGTTTTTTGTATCTAGTTTATCATAAAATTGTTCCCCAGGACCTGGCATTTAAGTTATTTTAATTTACAATTTAGTTCTGGTTGTGCATTGTTAACATTTTTAGCCTTTGTTTAATTTTTTGAAAATCAAAAAACATCATAAAATCCCCAGAAAAGTGCCAAAATATTTTAAAAATTCAAAAACCCAAAAACATCTTTAACTTGATTTTTGAGCATTTTTAGTCTTAAAAAATTTAAAAGGCTTATTGGGTGCCTTGTTTTCTTACTTCCTTGACTTTATTCCTTTATCAAAATTATAAAAATTTTCTAAATTAAAACTACCAAAAATTTTGTCTATTTTGGAATTGTGACTGCTTCATACATTTCTGTGCCCCTTGTGTTCGACCCTCGGTGCTATACTAAGTAAAAATAAATAGCGAAGACCTCTTACATTTTATGTGCCCAGTTGATTTATCTCTAGTCTTGAGCGGTTCTTTCTTCTTCATGTTGATTTCGCCTCATAATCAGGGTCAAATGACCCTTGATTATTTACTTTCCTAACTCGAGTTGTAAGGCATGTCACCAGAATGGTGTCGTTGCCAGGGAGCATGGCTTAGGAGTCATTTTTCATATTGTTACCTCAATTTGATATAATTGTTTCCGACACAATTTTTGTTTTGCTTTTTTGTGTGAGGGAACCGCTCAAGGATGCTTCGGCATTTTGTTGGAGTACCTACACTCGAGGAGGAGCAGGAAAGGAGGAGAGAGTATTTATAGCATTTAGAGTAGTTTATTTTTCAACAAACTCTCTATTATTGTAATAATTTGTACCGCTTCGACTCTTTTTGGACACTTGACTCACTTCGAGGTCTGTTTCGCCGAGCACCGGTGTGCTCGGTGGACCTCACCGGATTTTTCACGGTTTTGTTTATCACATTTACTTTCCATTTGATTCTCAAAGTTTTAACCCCTAGGATTAGGATTTTTATTGATTGTAACGTAGCTAGATAAGGCCCAACCCTAATTGCTTGCCTGCACCTATAGATCGTAATTGACCTAGCCAAAAATAAATTAAAAAGAGTGTTTAGTGGGATTTGAGATGATACGCCGTGAGGAGTCATATATAGCGCTAGCAGGACCCGTTGCAGTGGGCACTAAGTGACTCCCAAGATCGGACTCCAGACTCGATTCGATTAGCTAGATATTGTTCATCACGATCATTATAAATTGCTTGTCTAAGGCTGATTTCTTCGTGCATCATATAGTTAGTTTACTTTCTATCTTTAAATTTTATGTGTGGATCACCCTGCATGTAGATGTAAGAGAGAGGTGCACATTTCTATCTTTTCATGCATCATTGTGTTTGATCACGCATTGGCTTTTCGACTTCCTCCCCTAGTTTTTGGACTCAAAATAATCAAAGGAAATTGAAAAATTCGTTTGGCATTGTTTTTATTTGAAAAAATACATAAAAAAGATAAAATAATAAAATTGGGACTGCTAAGGCAAACTTGACCCTAAAAAACAGCTCACTCAAAATATTTATTTTCGAGAGATTCACCCCCTCATTGGTTCGTTTGCTTGTAGCGAGAGAGGGATATGCACGCTAGGCTAGAGCCATACCTGAACTTCTTTCAGACTACTGGTCTTGTGGTTAGTTGTTCTCCAGTGAGGACTTCTTCGAGTAGCCGATAAATGGTACGGGGACTTCCTTAGCAGAGTGAATAGATCGGGTAGCCGATAAATGGTCCGCAATTCATACTGGATGGGAAAAACTAGCTGTGGGATTGGGCGAGTCTCTTGGGAGCATTGGGTTCCTAACAACTCGCTTAATCTCTCTTATAAACTGATTAATCACCTAAAATAAAATTGACAAGATTAATGACTGAGCATTTACAGTCATCAGCTTTCATATTGAGTAGGTGAATTGGGAGTTTGACTTCTTATCTTGGTTGTATTCAAGATCTCATCCACACTCATCCCCACATCATGATGATGGGCAGAAGGTCCCTTAAGATGCCTTTGACAGCGCCGCTTTTAACAACTCCTCTTTATTCATATAGGGAGGTTTTCAAGAGCCTAGACCTCCTCTCCAAACTTGAGTTTGATACCTTCTTGACCACCCTTCTTCTAGTCCTGAAGTGCCAGAGAAGAGGACAGCATAGTTATTTGTACATTTGATGGCTCTTGAGTTGGGGTCTTTTGCCTTTGTAGAGACCCAAGAGATGGCCAGCAGTGAAGGACACCAACACACTTCTAGCCTCCCTAGAGACAATGCAGAGAGAGATTAGAGATCCGGGAGCGTTCGTGGTAGAGGTGCACTGAGAGATCACACCGATGAGAAGCCACAGGGTTCCACTTATGTTCTTGATCAGGGAGCCATCACCAACACACTTCTAGCCACCCTAGAGACAACGCAGAGAGAGATTAGAGATCCGGGAGCGTTCATGGTAGAGGTGCACCGAGAGATAGCACATATGCGAGCCAACATAGGAGAGCCGCAGCGGTCGCCCCGTGGAGAAATACCAGCAGCTGGAGGAGGAGCAGATGGACGACCAGAGGATCTACAGGAGCTAGCTAGACTCGTATGGACGATGAGGTAGTTGCACAACCCTGATGCAACCCATACCCACCGCTGGATCCAGCTTCTGGAGATTCTGGGCGATTTCGAGCTTTGACCCCAGACAATACAGCTTCTGCCCAAGTTCCATGGGCTAGCCACCTAGGAACTGCTTCTGTACCTGCAGGAGTTTGAGATGATCTGTAACACTGTCCACGATAGATTCGTGGACTAGGACACCATCAAGATGATGGCATTCCCTTTCTGCCTGGTTGACATAGCAACCTACTTGCTGAATCATTTAGGGAGATATGTTACCACTTGGGAGCATCTCCGGACGGAGTACTTGAATAAGTATTATCCACTCGGTCAGACCAATGCATCTAGAGATATGATCAACAACTTCACGATGATCCCCAACAAGCAGTTTCAAGAGGCGTGGGATCTCTTTAGAGATCTTATTGACCGATGTCCCCATTATGAGATTTCCATGTCCAATCTAGTCAAAATTTTCTTTTGTGCGCTGACACCGGAGCTATAGGGGCTTTTTAATGCTTCATGTAGGGGGTGTTATTTCACCAAGGATGAGAACCAGATCTGGGCCATCTATGAGGAGATGGAAGAGAACTATACAGTGATGTCCCAGACCCGAGTCTACACATAGGGGAAGCCCCTTCCACAGGTCATGTCATATCAAATGATAGCATGGGTCAATGCAAGTCCTTCTACTTTGTCAGCAGCAACAGCACAGGTAAAGTCATCCGTAGCAGACATAGGGATTATCAGCGAGAAGTTCGACCGCATCGAGATCATATAGATGAAGCAGTGCCAGGGCCTCACATAGATAGATCAATTGGCATAGACGCTTAGTGACCTGAAAACCCAGATCATGTATCTCCAAGAGGTACATACAGTTCCTTTGCCCCGTCTCAAGTCATGGGCTGATCACAGCAACAACAGCTCTTCCCATCCATCTTCTCAGTACCGCTAGGTCCACCATATTTAGACAGAGCCGGTTCAGCCATTGCAGCACTACACTGAACCATCACCATCTCAGGACACTCAGATGGTGGTGTATCAACCTGATCAGCCCCAGTCAGTTCTTCCCCCTTCCCCTTACAAGCAAGAGTCGTTGATGGAAGTCAACAGTATTTGGTATGACCGACAAGAGCTCGGGATCCGCTGAGATCATTCTGTATTTAGGTGGTCTACTGGAGGCACCTCAACCCATCACCATCCTCTAGCTCCGGGCGGACAAAGCGGGCAGCCACAACAGCAGCAACCCCACTACTCCCAGCCATCACAGTCTTACCAAAAGGGTCCTCATCTTTACCGTCAGGGATAGAGGTGGAGGCATAAGCAACCTAAGTAGTACTCTCAACCTCCCCCTCACTGGTACCAATAGAGCCAACCTCATTTTCAATGAGGCAACCCAACTAGTTCTCATCGACCCATTTATGAGAACCCAGCCCTTAACAATCTTTCCCGCGTACTCTCAGATCAGCAGGCATCCTTCTAGCGAGAGATGGACGAGTTCTGACAGGAGATGAGGGACATCATAAACGGCAAGGCCACCATATAAGCTCAGATTGAGCCAAATCCAAATAATCTGAAGAGGAAGTCTGAGAAGGTACAGTTCACAGAGACCACCACTCCTAGTGATTCCTTGGGTGATTCCTAGTGATTCCTTGGGTGATATTTTGCCCTTCATATTTAATGTTGATTTTGTGACATTTAGGAGCGGTAGGATGCCAACCGGTGGTGCCTCATCTGAGAGATGAACACACAGGCACTCAGGAGTGTCAGATGAGGAGGATAGCGGTGTTGAAGCAACTAATGATATTGATGACGATGGTGCTGAAGAAACCAAGGATGATGATACAGTCGACGGTACTAAGACCATCATATCTCCAGATGTAGTTGGTGGTACTGACGCCAGCATTTCACTTGATGTTGAGCCAGAGCGCGGTGATGATGTCGTGAAGTAAGATGTCATTGGTAGTGCTAATGCCACCATTTGTGCTTCAGTTATGTTTCCTTCTGTCGATGTATCTCAGGATAGTTTTGCGAAAAAACAAAAAAATAGAAAAATGGAAAAGACCAAAAAATGAATAAAGGAAAGGTTTCTTTATCTTCTTCGAGTACATATGTGGTGCAGATGATCTTGGTATGAACTCCATTCCCTCGCAGATGCAAGAACCTCTTCCTGGCCTTTTTTCTGAGGAGGGCTCAACCATCCCCTTCCCTAAAGCACTCCGCTTAGCGAAGGGGAATAAAATATAAAATCCTAAAAAGATACAACAGCTAGAGTTCAACAAGCAGATGATTGACAGATTCCAAATCCATATGACTCTACAAGAGGCACTTGAGCACATCCCTCTTTTCCAAAAGAACTTAAGAAGAAAGACCACCATCAGCAGGAAGAGAAGGAATCACAATGCAGAGATCCATGTGCTCACTCGTGCCACATGCTTCATGATTCATAACCGTTTGTCAGCCATGAGGCCAGATGCAGGAGTTCCCTATGTCACATGCCATATTCATGAACAGTGGTTCACTCAGACTCTATTAGACAATGACTCTTCCATCATCCTTCTTCTGGAAGCCTTACTCGACCAATTCGAGTTTGTCCTCTTCGACAAAGCAGGATAGACCTTTAGTTTGTTGATAGATCTATCAATAGGTCGAAGGGATTGTTGAAGGACATGGTCGTCACAATTCAGGACCTGAATTTCCCCATGGAGTTTGTTGTATTTGACATGGAGATCCCTGAGTCTGTAACAGATACCCCCATTATACTGGGACATCCATTCTTGGCCACAGCCAAGGCGGTGTCTGACCATAATGGCAGGAAGGTATACTTTCGTGTTGAGGGGGAAAGTGTAAAAATGGAGACGATCGACAAGACTAGAGCACGAGATTCAGCTTGCTCCAAGTAATTCAGTGATGTAGAGAAGATGACAGAGCAAGACATCCACAAGGAGTGCGACTTTGTGATCACAAATGATGCAGCAATTTGGGCTAACCTTGTTTCACGAGTTCTCGTTGCACCTTCAGATACTATAGATTTACAACTTCCAGCAGATGAGAGTTTAGATAGCACACTCTTGGTAGAAGGCACATTTGAGGCTGACGATCGCAGTACATATAGCGAATCATATTACATTTCTTGCTCTTCTGATTCAGATCCCTCGGACTCAGACATTTATTGGGAAAAGTTTGATGAGATTTTACCTTGTCTAATTCCGACAGAGCCGACAGCTAGGATGGAGAATGAGCCAGGACCGACTACAGACACATCATCAGGGCCATCTTCACCAGATTTTCATAATTAGTGAGAGTATTCCCATTCAGATCTAGTTGCCTTCACGTAGATATTCCATAAGCCAGATTTGCCAGCTCCCAGTTGTCCAGAGTTGAAGCCCATGCCATAGTCGTTGGAGTATAGATTCCTTGCTGGTGAGCTAGAGATGTACCCAGTCATTATCTAGAGGATAAGTCTGAACATGTGCTCCCACCATATCTATCTTGAAGAGGACGCTAAGCCATCACATGAGTTCCAGCGACGAATGAACCCAAATCTTCAAGAAGTGGTCATGAAAGAGATATGAAAATGGTGGAGCGCCACTTTTATCTACCACATCTCCGACTCCAAGTGGGTTAGTCCATTACATGTGGTGACCAAGAAGACGGGAATCACTACAGTTGTGAGTGAGTATGGAGAGGAGATCGCTACCTTGGTACCCACTTCTTGGAGGGTCTGTGTGGACTACAGATGATTGAATCATACCACCAAGAAGGATCATTTCCCGTTGTCATTTATTGATCATATTATCAAGAGGCTGGCCGAGAAGAGTCATTACTGCTTTCTTGATGGGTACTCTGGTTACAACTAGGTGGCCATAGTGCCCAAAGACCAGGACAAAATGATATTAACCTATTCATTTGGGACATATGCTTCCAGACGGATGCCATTTGGTCTACGTAATGCCCCAGCTACATTCCAAAGGTGCATGTTGTCCATCTTCTCGAACATGGTGGGTGATTGCTTATAGGTCTTCATAGATGATTTCTTGGTCTACGGTGATAGGTTTGATGCTTGTCTTGATTTCCTAGACCGCGTACTTCAGCGTTGTATCGAGGTCTATCTTGTCTTATCTTGGAAGAAGAGTCACTTCATGGTGACTTAGGAGATGGTGCTTGGTCATATCATCTCCAATAGGGGCATGGAGGTCGATCCAACAAAGGTGGATATCATCAGGAAACTCAATCCACCATCCAATTTGCGGCAGTTGCGGTCTTTTCTGGGGCATGTCAGTTTCTACCAATGATTCATTTAGGATTTTAGCACGATTGCCTGACCTCTTACCAATTTGCTGATGAAAGAAATCGAGTTCATTGTAGATGATAAGTGTCTAGCACATTTGAGACTCTCAAGGGACTAGTTGTTAAAGCTCTTGTCCTTCAGTTGCCTGATTGGTCTCTCCCATTCAAGATCATGACGGATGCTTCTAATTTTTCTATAGAGGTTGTGTTGGGACAGAGGAGGGATGGATTGCCTTATGACATTCACTACGCTAGCCGTACTTTGGATGCTTCTCAGCGGAACTATACTATCACATAGAAGGAGATGCTAGCCATAGTCTTTGCCTTGGATAAATTCAGATCTTATATTTTTGAATCCAGAGTTACGATTTTTACTTATCATACCGCCATCAAGTACCTCATGGCAAAGAAGGATACTAAAGCGAGATTGACTAGATGGATCCTTCTACTCCGAGAGTTTAATATTGAGATTATGGATAAGCCTGGAGTTAAGAATTTGTGGTGGATCATCTCTCCTGATGGGAAACCTTAAGGATTTAGAGCATATAGCACCTATTACAGAGACCATTCCAGATGAGGCGATCCTTGCTGTCACCTCGCTTCCATGGTATGCCGACATTGTGAACTACCTTGTCGCCAAGAAAGTTCCATAAGATTGGCCCAAACAGCGACTTGAGACCTCCCTTGTGAAGGCCAAGTCGTACCATTGAGAGGATCCCATCCTTTATCATGAAGGAGGGGATAGCGTCTAGCATCGGTGCATTCCTCAGGAGGAGCGCCATAGCATCCTCACATACCACCACATGCTTGAGGTAGGAGGATATCATTATAGGAGGAGGACAGCACATAAAGTGCTCCAATCCGGCCTATGATGGTCTACCCTCTTCAAGAATTCTGATGAATTCGTGAAGAGGTGTATTGACTATCATAGGATGGGCACTTGTGCATAGCGTGACATGATGTCGATGCAGCCCATTCACTTCTGTGAGGTTTTTGATGTATGGGACATTGATTTCATGGGTCCATTCCCTAAGAGTTTGGGAAGTGAGTACATTCTGTTGGTTGTGCATTACGTGACTTGTTGGGTTGAGGCTATACCCGCCCGAATTGTAGATGCTAAGACTGTTTGCCCAATTTTGAGGAAAAATATCATATGACTATTTGGGTTGCCTAGAGTTTTGATATCAGATAGGAGGTATCATTTTATCAACGACATGGTAATGGCCCTTACTAATGAGTTCAGCATAGACCATCGAGTAGACACTCCTTATCACCATCATACCAATGGTATTGCTAATGTATCGAGCATGGAAATCAAGATGATATTGCAGAAGGTCGTCCGCCCAAACCGAAAGGATTGGTCACAGCTTTTAAACTCGTTCTTGTGGGCATATCAGACTTTCTTCAAGACACCTTTGGGTACGTCTCCCTTTTGTGTCGTTTATGGCAAGCCAAGTCATTTACCTGTGGAAATAAAGCAGAAGCCACTATTAGTAGTAACTGATATATTATTGGATCCAGAGAGTATAGGAGATCACAGAAAGGAAGAGTTGGCAGCCCTGGAGGAGCATAGAGGCACAACCTTTTCGAGTAGCCTACAGTATAAGAAGAGAGTGAAGATAAAGCATGATTCTCATGCCAGCCATAAGCAGTTTGAGCTAAACCAGAGAGTATGGTCATTCGATGCCAGGTTGAGAATATTTCCAGGGAAGTTGCAGAGCAAGTGGAAGGGACCATACTTGGTCCGAAAGGTGCATGACAATGGCAATATTGATATATCCAAGATGTCATCTGATCCATCTTTGGAGTTAACGTTCAGCACCTGAAGTCATATCTAGACCATGATCTGTTGATCGTTGACGGTGCCCCTATTCATTTTGCATGAGATATGATCTTTGACTCACATCAGTTTCATCTCATGCATGATTATCACTTTCTCTCGTAGCGGTATAGATCTAGTTGTCCATATTGCACATTCTTTTGTCTAACACCTCATCTTCATCTTATGATTATGCTATACATAGGGTGTACTTTACCCTAAGTATAGGGGGTATCAGATATCTGATTATTCTTTTGATTCTTTTTACCTTTGTTTTTGCTGCCTATACTTAGGGATACTTTACCCTAAGTATAGGGGAGGTAGACCCTGTACATTCTAACCCTCGGTTTTTCCCTTGTGTACAGATTTCTATACTTAGGATTACTTGATCCTAAGTATAGGGGGATCACCGACTTCTATGCATTATATTCTTTTATTCGTCATTGTAGTATAACCATTCTTTTCAATTCCCAATACTCAGCACGAGTTACGTCTTCTTTATCGATCTCTGATCATGTTGAGGACATCATTCGAGCTAAGTATAGGGAGGGGTCGTATATATTTTATATATACTTTAGTCATAACTTGTACTTTATGTGAGTGTTATCATAAATAAAATATATAAAAACCTCAACTAAAATTACAAAATTTTTAATTTTTTTCTTTTATATAAAATTCTTTCTTGCACATACACGTTTGTAAATAGGTATTTGTAAAAACTATATTTGTACAAATGTTTGTAAAAATATTTTTCTTGTAAAAACTTCATAAATATTTTTGTATCAAAATTATGTATATAATACAACATTTTTGAAAAATGTTTGAAAAATAAAAAGTTTGCAAAAATTTGTTTGTAAATGTTTGTAAATAGTTTGCAAAACTTTCCCTTCTCTCTAGCATTCAAACATAAAATTTTGCATGTTTTGAAAATTGCATCAAAAAGAGTTTTGTACATATTCTTATATTCTTGTTCTGAATCATAGTTGACCTTTAAATTAGTCCGAAATTAATTGGAAAATGGAGCTTGGTTAAGGCCCTAATCCACCAAACTTTCAAAGTAACCTTATAGGATTTGTGGTTAAGACTTTTCAGGACCATTACTGACTTAATTCTTTGAGTCCACTAGGCTATGTTCATTATGTCATCTTGAAGAGCCTAAGTAGAATACTTAACAACGTATGACTCTCACAGAAAATGGCTTTACTTGGACCAGCACCTTACACATAGCTCCACAGGGATGAGGTGGTGAGGAGGCAGAATCCCTTGGTCTGGGGTAGCATACGAGGGTAGTACTTCTAGACTGAACCTCTCGTTTTCCTTTAGGGAGGGATGTGCACCTCAACTTGGTCTGGCGGTGTTGAGGTCTAAAGACAGGAGTTGTGGGTTGTGATAATGCTTCAAAAGTGGGATAGTATACTGGCTCAAGAAGAAAAGACCTTATGTATATGATGTACCATGTAGATATGGTGTACATATACACATCAAAAAAATGCAAAAGCAAGAAAAAACTCTAAAAAATGGACAACCTTGATTGAAAATAAAATGCATGTCGGAGTGTATATAGTCAAATAAAGCAAAGCTTATGTATTACACCTTCTCATCTCATGAAGCTTGCAACAGGAGGCATAGGTGCACTGGTTAGGCTCCCAATTATACGTGGCTACACTGGCCACGGTCTATTCTCTTCTTTCTCCCTCTTCTTGAGTTGGTTGCGCTTGGACTTAGAAGGGAATACCCTGCTCTTCGAGGAAAGAGCTGCTGGACTGAGGAATCAGAGTTACCTTGCTAAGGGTGGTTATTTCTTTGTCATTTTAAGGTGGGGAGCTACTTATCACTTACATAGTACAAGTAAAGATGCATAGTCATTAGAGTTTGCGTATGTAGACTTGTTCTGATCTGGATTATTGAGGTGTCTTAACCATTGAATAGTGGAACTTAGATGTTGTTGAGTCTTAAACCTATATCCCAATAAGATTCCAACAAACAAATAATCCAAAGATCTGACTGAGCTCCATACTTCAATTGAATGGAGATAAGTTTAATAATCAACCTTGATTCTCTTCCTTTTCTTTTCTTTTCACTTCTTTTTCAAATAAGTGCTTGCTAAGGAACTAGTAAAGGTAAAGTATAGGGGGTGATGAATCCCTGATTCTCACTATTTGTTCTTTATTTTAGCTATTTATCTTGTCAAAACATCATGTAAATACTTGAAAAAACAACAACTTAGCATTCTGTATGCATTTGTTATATTGCGTAATTAGCATGTTTTTGTGCAAAAAAAGAAAATAAAGGAAAATAAAATGAAAAGGAGGTATTTAGAATAAATATAGAGTGACCCAAACCCTAAGAGAATGTCAAGCATTGCCCTGATTGCAAAATAAAACAAATGGAGAGAGATAGGGTTTACTTTGTGTTGTGCATATTACATATTGTTGTACATAACTATTTTTTACAAAACAAAAATTAAAATATTATTTACTCCTTGTATATTCTAGAAATAATATAAAAATAAAATAAAAATAAATAAAATAAATAAAAATAAGAAATAAAAATAAAATCTTCATTTATTGTACAAAATACATATGTATATATATCAAATTCACTATTTCGTCTATACCTTTAAATAATTTATAAAAATCCAATAAAATTTATTTTTTACTCCTAAAATTAAACTGTAAATAAATAAAATATAAAGTGAGGTTATTTATGTAAAAATAAAATAATAAAAATACTTGCACATAATACATAAGTATATTATACATGTATTTACTACTATATGTGGTATATGCATTAACTTTTTTTCATAAAACTAATTAAAAATCATAGAAAAATACTTTTAAAAAACTAAAAAAAATTATTTTATACACTTTTGTTTTAAATTCATTTACTATTCTTTATTGATTTTGTAAGTATTTTGTAAATTCCAATTTTCCGATTGGTATAAGCATTTTTTTGACCTCCGGTCAACGACTCCTCCTAGGCGGGTAAGACCCGGATCCCTCTCGCCAGACCTCCTTCTCCCCATTTTTCAGCCCGACTCCAGCCGCCTCTCACCCCAATTTCTCACCCATCACTCCTCCTAGGATCCGTGATCCTCGCGGATCCCTAGGAAGGCACGAATCTTCCTAGGGTTGTGCACTATCACTCTATCTTTCGAGGCTCCTGGAGTTGGCTATCAAATCTCTCCTCCGCTTCCTAACGACGTAGATCATGCCTCGCCCCTTCCTTTACCCCTAGTCACCTTCAGCCGAGTGATAGCAGCCAGGAGGTGCCTTTGGATTGACGCTCGGTGGCCTGAAGCCGCAGCTCGACCACGTGGCTGGAGAGCTCTATCGTGTTCAGCCTCCCCTCCTGTCGTAGCGAGGTTGAGGCCACGACCCCGACTACCATCTTCATCTGAAGTTCATGATTCCATCCAGACCCTCAAGTACCGCCCATTTCGCTTCCATTTCCCAGCTCGAGCCCATTTCCATATTTCACGCCATCGCCATTCACTCTCTCCGACCAGTTGGTCAGAGCTCCATATCACATCCCTATCCATATCGATCGAACATCCAACATTCACCGCACCTTCTCACGCAACATGCTCCCATGAGTCCTGCTCATAGGAGCGGAATCAAGTCCCAGAGACCTAAACATCATCCCTCGTCATTTATTTTACATAGTCATGAAATAAAACTGGTCGGAGCTACATCACCGAGTCAACCTTCCCTTTGTAGGTTCCTGCATGCGTGGAGGAACCATTTGAGCCCCCAGCTGCTCAGGTGGAGCAGTTGTAGGCGGAGCTACCTCGTCCCGCTCATCCGACTGCTGGTTCCTTCATCAGTACCTCCCACCAGACGCGGATCATGCCTATGACTTTGTTAGACTCCTCCGAGCCTTCATCAGAGTGCTGGATCTCAATCCTCACTCTGTTGAAGCTCATCCCCAGTGAGCTCTTCCAGACCTTCCTCCCCTCGTCAATCAGGAGCTTCGCCTCCCAGTTTTGATCTAGACCGTACATCCATGCCTTATTCATACCAGTCGATCAGGACTGGGGACCGATATGTACAATACGTCCACGCCTTTTCCAAAGCCATCTGATCCGTACTATAGCAGAGTATCACGATCGCACATAGACGACATTCCTTGGAGCGTCGGATCTAGGGCTGTCAGTTGATCAGAACTGCAGGATAGTGACGCCCCCACACGCGTCACGTGCCACTGCAGGGATATTTTGTTCTTTTACCTGTGCATTTTTTGTGTTACTATTTAGTTCATTAAATAAAGTTGTAGTACATATGTTTTGTAGTTTGGACCTTCAATTTTTAATATTTGCATTTTCACCCCTCCAAATTTGAGGCGCATGGATGTTCACATGATTTTTGGGTTAATTCCATGATATGTCCTGAATTTTTGAGTTGTTAGTTAATGAATGAAAGCTTTGTAGTATTTGTATTTATACCCCTATGTGTAATATAATGAGCATGTACATGCTTTAAGCGGACTTTTTGCATAATAGCCCCTTGTGCTTTCCATGTGTGCTACGTTTTGTCCTAGAACTTGGTTTTAATTGTATAGAGGTCCATGCAAATTGCTTGTCTTTTATTTAACCTAATAAATGAAAAATAAATTCTGAAAATTCTCTAAAAATTATTTTTGGCACTTGTTGATACATAGTATTTATTGTGATTTGTGTGGATTAATTGACTTGCGTTTAATATTTTCTAAAAATGAAAAATTCATAGAAAGTGTTATGCCTATTTTGAAAAATACATAAAAATTCGAAAAATTGCCTTAAAATTCTACGAAATTCTTGCTTGTGTGTTTTTGTATGTTTTGTCTTCAGTACCAATTTTGTTTTAAAAATCATCCTAAAAACCCTAAAAATTACAAAAGACCCAAAAAATTCTAGAAATCATAAAAAAATCAAGAAAAAGCAAAAAATTATCATTTCAGTTCCTTTTTGTAGGTTTTTGTATCTAGTTTATCATAAAGTTTTCCCCAGGACTTTAGAGCACTTTAAGTTATTTTAATTTGTAATTTAGTTCTGGTTGTCCGTTGTTTACATTTTTAGCCTTTGTTTGATTTTTATTAAATCAAAAAACATCATAAAATCCCCAGAAATGTTCCAAAAATACTTTAAAATTTTAGAAACCCAAAAATATTTTTATCTCAATTTTTAAGCATCTTTAGTCTCAAATAAAAATTCAAAAGGCTCGTTGTGTGCCTTGTTTTCTTACTTGCTTGCCTTTATTCCCTTATCAAAAATATAAAAATGGCAAAATTAAAACCACCTTAAATTTTGTTTATTTTTTAATTCTGACTACTTCGTACATTTATGTGCTCCTTGTTTTTGACCCTAGTTGTTATACCAGGTAAAAATAAATAGCAAAGAGTGCTTACAAATTGTGTGCTCGACTGCTTTATCTCTTTTCTTGAGTGGTTCTTTCTTCTTGTTGTTGATTTTGTCCCGTGATCCGAGTCACAATGACCCTTGATTATTTACTTTTCTAACCTAAGTTGTGAGGCGTGTCATCACATATCAGATATCTTAAGAGTTTATTAAATTCCAAGATAAGGAGCTTATTAAAATTTCAATATGTATTCATATAGTATAATGTTCTCTTTCTACATTAAAGCACTACTCTTCTACAAGGTTTGTACTTCCCATTCTCCATGCTTTCAAAAGATTAGTTATTCCCTTCATCCTCTTATACTTCCTCTTCCATTCCTTTCATTAGATGTGAACGCTATAACAAGAGATATCAAAGTATCTCTATATCTTATCTCATTCTACCTTATACCTTCCTTATGTTCATCTCCTTCTTTATTCATATGGTTCCTCCAAAACATTTTATCCCCTACTCTTTTTCTTCTACTCTCATCACCTTCATGTTGGAAACAAACAACCGATGATTTTATCTCATGTTTATTTGATTACTATGATGGCTAATAGTCACGTTATTCAAGATTAAAGAAAAAATAAACATTATGGTGATCAAAATCAAATAAATAAATATCAATGGAGATCATTGAATCACCCATTTTCCTAGAGTAGATTTCACCTACTTTACTAATGTGTGGGTTCTAAATATTGACTCTCAAACAAAGATCGCTCACAATTAAGATTGGCACACTCCAAATGATTGTCCTTCAAAGCACCTTAGAGAACTATAGTTACGAAAAGTAAGAAATGAATATTAAGGATGATAAATTAGAATGCATGTCGCTCAAGGTCCCTAAAAGTAAGAACTTGCATATCGTTCCAGAGAATGTATGTCACTTGGAACTCAAAATAAGTGGACTTTCAAATTAATCAATTTATCCACAAATACTAAAATTAATTCTTAGAAAAATATAATATTCAAGATTTAAGATCCAAATAAACTCCCACAACATCAAGACCAATCCTATGTGGGAGAAGTAGCGTGCACAAGTGTAACTCTACTTCCCCTGAATGTGAGGGATTATGCCTTGTGCATCGCGAACGCGTAGAGATCGAATCGTATCCAATCTTGATCGATTAGTCAAACTAGTCGATGGTCTAATGAAAAAATTAGAAAGAAACTTATATGAAACCACATGACTTGAAAATAATTCCCATTACGTTTCATAAAGATCACGTGAGCGTTAGTGACTTAGATTTTGCTATTGACTTTGTTGCATATTTGTTTTGTAGATTAATAAAGTTTTCAGTTAGGACCTTGTAGAATATTAATAATGAAAAGTGTAGAAAAAACTATTAAGCCAACTCATTTTGAAGGATCAAGGCTCAGAATCAGATTTATAAAAGAATCAAAAAAAGATTCAATTCTAAAAGTTCAAGATTTGAAGGCTTGGAAAGATAATGTAAAACATTACATAGTTTTTATTTTATGCTAACAATTAGTCTTATAGTTTTGTACATTCTTGATCATCAAGCAAACTTAAGCCAGAATCATTTTTACAAATCATATTTTGGACATCTGATCGATCACCCATACACCCATGATCGATCACCCTTGATCGGCCATCTTGCTATTCATGATCGATCAAACCACCTTCATTAAATAGATAATTTAATTTCATGAACAATAAAGGTGAGTTTGGCGAATTTTGAGTTAGTATGGAGAAGATACATGTTTGTAATGTTTTATTTGTGGCTTTTTATTCTGTGCGTCCCAGATACACTGTGCATTAGTTTTGGATGAAATAAATTTTGTATTTTTTTTCTTTTTTTATTTACAATATTCATGTAGAGGGTTTATTGAGTTGATGTATAAAAGTAGGAAAATAAAATAGGTCCCAAAAGCTTATTATTGATGAATTAAAAATGAGGGATTTGTGTGGTTTTATGTACAATTGACAGCCCTATCTCCCTCTACTTTACTCCTTGTCAATCAAGTCATCGTGATGACTGGGTCTCAGTATATAGGGTCACTCAGTGTCTTTTACACTTCATTCTTTTTCTTTTCTTTCCTCTATTCTTTTATTTTGAAATTTAATACAATATATTATACAATATACATGTATCAATTATTGCATATTGATTTTTACAAATTAATGATATATCATGCATTTAGCTAGGGATTTAAGTCCAAAATGAAAGAATAAATGTGATGAAATGGAAAATTATCACCCTCCCCCCCAATACTTGTCTTTATATTCCCTAGCGAACACTTGTGATAATAAGTGTAGAAAAAGAAAATAAAGAAAAGAAAAGGAAAAAATTAGAAAAAAAATTTTGACTTTTGAACTTCTCTTATTAAAATCAAAGTTTGGAGCCCAGTTAAGACCATTGGATTCATGGTTCTGAACCACATTAGGGTTAGGAAGTGTGACACAATTGTCCTTAGATTCTATAATCATACCATTTAGTATCCACAACTTAGTCAGAATCATCATTTCACTCGCATACTCTCGCAACCTTGAAATGATAGAACCATGTGTGTGAAATTGTTAACTCTTCCCAAATCACTGAACTATTAAGGAGTCTCCTCCTCTGGAAACTCATCCTCGTGGAGATAGATATTCCATTCTAAGGTCAGGTGTGTGCTAGTTTCACAACCGAAATGTGGGGAGAAAGTAGAAGAAATGAGAAAACAAGTCTGAATGGACCAGTTTAGTCACGTTCTCTTGTGAAGCTCGGTCAGTGTAACCGAGTATAAACCAAGAAGAAGGCTTTTCTTGGAAGCTCGAATTTTTTGTACTTGTTGGTCTAGGATTCTTTTGGATATTCTTCTATGTATTACGTTGCTCTGCGTTCTTGTTTTTGCCCCGATGGATATAGAATCTTTTGGGGCCTGCCCCTGTTTTGGAGTCTTGGAAAAAGTTGTACAAGCAGAGCATTTCTCATCTAAACCATTGTTTCAATCAAGTATCCAGTCATTGGATGTCCTTGCTAACAAAAGAAGTGGGTTGAAGTACCGGTTTCGACAGCCCCAAGAATGGTTCCTAAGCCAACCTTGATTTAGAGGCCTCGTATCGTCCCGACTTAGACTATAAGATTTTTCAACAATCCATCTGGGTTGAGCTAAGTGTTGAATGCGAGGTTTCTTTTCAAGATCTCAAGAGTCACACAGATGACAATAAGGGTTCTAGTTAGACACATTGAATTGACTCATGAATATAGTCTCATGAAACCTAAAGAACTAAGTAAAGATGATCTAAAGTAACCCAATTCTAGCCTTCAATGGGTTCCTCTGAAAATAAGTGGTCTAAGGTCTTGACCAAGCTCCAATCTTCAGACTTTATTTTAGACTTATTTAATTATATTGATCATTCTAAAAAATACAAATGTTATATACAATACAGAAAAATATTTTGTTTACTTTTGAATTTTTTATGGATTTAAAAAGTTTTGCAATTTTTTGCAATTTTTGAAAATATTTTGCAAATTTTCTATGTGTTTTGAATTGTACAAATTCTTATGGATTTTTAGAATAAGATTAGTGAAAGAAGCATGTGCAGATATTTACATAGGAGTGTATCTATATTAGAAGAATTAGTTGAAGTATTTATACCTGGAATTTGTACAAGTTACTTGTTATTCATAACTTTTTATACATAGGGTTTTTAAAGAAGATTTTTATTGCTTAAATTTTGTAGAAGGTTTTAAAAAAAATTGAAAATATTTTAACAAAGATTTTGAAAACTTTATTTTGAACATAATTTAACAAATAATTATGCAAACATTTACAAAATTTGAAAATTATTTTGCAAAAAATTTTCAAACAATATGATTATATATATTTGAAAATATTTTTACGACCATTTTTCAAATCATTTGCAATTTGAATTTTCAAAAAATTTATTCAAACAAATGAAACAAAATTTTTCAAACAAATAGATTTTTACAAAAGTTTAAAATGTTTCACAAAAAGTTTCCAAATGGTTATCAAAAAATTTTGCAAAATATTTTCCAACCATTTTTCAAATCATTTTCAAAAAAAATTAGACCATATTACTAATCAGTATTACAAAGCATTTTTGAATAAAATTGTATAAGTGTATACATGTATATTATTTTCATTTCATTTGTTGGTCATTTTGATTCATATAATGTTTTAGCCATATTATTCAAAATTATAAAAGTACGAGTTATGGCTAAAGTATATACAATGTATATATGACCCCTCTATACTTAGTGTGAGATATGTCCTCATAGGTCAGAAAGAAAGAAGGAAGACATAACTCGTTCTAAGTATAAGAAAGTGTAAACTACAATAAATAAATAATGAATAAGAAGTCGGTCATTCCCCCTCTACATAAAATCAATTAATCCTAAGTATATTATATTGTATACCAAATAGGGATGATCGAGTATCATAATTTACGAAATAATTGGACTTGGCTTGTCCGCCCTTTACATAGGGTCAAATATACCTAAGTATAGACATAGTATCAAAAATTGAGAGATAAGCAAGCAAAAGAATAACGAATAACATGAGGACACTCATCCCCCATAAACTTAGGATGAAGCATATCCTAAGTATAGAAATGATGAAAGGGATGAATGTAGCATGGAAGAAAGGATTTGAAAAATAGAAATGAAAAGAAGAAAATTAATCACAGATTTTTTTCAGAGCATTGTCTGACTCCACTATTGTTATTGAATCTATATGCTCTTCATCAAAAACTAAAATAGAATTGACTCTGGTCCGGAAGGTGTCAAGATCTAAATTTGGCTTTAGTAATTGGTCGCTGATATTGAAGGGTTGTGTGTCAGCTGACAATTCTGATGTGAGGATACTTCCATAGTCATGCACAATCTTCACAATGTAGGGTCATGTCCATTTACTCTTTAATTTTCCTAGAAAACCTTCAACTTCACATTGAACAATCACAAATGTTTTGTCCAGGTTCAAAGGTCTTTCTTCGAATATGCTTGTTGTACCATCATTTGACCTTCTTTTCGTACATTAATCTATTGTCCTATACATGATCTCAGAATTTTAGGAGCTTATTCTGATCTAATTTTCTTTGTTGACCACCTTTCTGTGAGTCGACATTGATGATATTCACTGCCCAACGTGACTTATGAGTCAACTCTGCGGGCAGGTGGCATGGCTTTCCACATACAAGACTATAGGGTGTCATGACCAAGGAGGACTTATAGGTGGTTTTGTATGCCCAAAGAAGTGAATCCAGGAGTTGTGAACAGTTCTTTCTATCCAACCTTACACATTTTTACAAGATCGTCTTGATTTCACAGTTGGATAATTCTGCCAAGACATTTGACTAATGATAATAAGATGGGACTAGGTTATTGATGATGTACTCCTTCATTAATTTATTGACCTCTCTATTAATGAAGTGACTACCCCATCTAAAATTAGAATTTTTGATATTTCGGACCATGATATGACGTTATCTTTCAGAAATCTATAAACTGTTATGTTATATGTGGCTTGAGCAGGGATAGCTTCAACCCATCAATTCACATAATCTACGACATGCAAGATGTATTCAAAGACCTAATTGTTAGGAAACGAACCTTGACGTCAATGACCCATGCATCGAACACATCAGATATCTGTATAAACTTGAGGGATATAAAATTTTTAACATCAAGGGGTTTTTCCATATTCTGACAATGAGTACATGCTTTCACATATTCATCTGCATCCTTAAATAGTGTCAGTCACTAGAGGCCACACTATAGTATCTTCGCTATTGTTCTGCTTCCAGAATGGTGTCCACTAGATTCGAGCTTATGGCAGTGCTTAAAAGCACTTGTTACTCCTCTTGAGGAATACACAGATGCCAAATGCAATCGGGTTTCTTCCCTGAACAAGTATGGATCCTTCCATTAGTAAAAATGAATGTCGGACAAGAAGTTGTCCTTCTTCATTTTTGTCCAATATTGTGGAACCACCAAAGAGACAAGGTATTTGACAATTTCAGCAAACCAAGGGAGAGATCCAATACTGAGGGTGGATTTCTCTGCGATCATTATACTGCTCATGTTACGCCTACTAAAGCCGGAATGTTGTCCTTCTCACCATCACTTTATCTTTGCCCTAAAGCAACTGGCAAGAGCCTATCTGTGCACTGGAGACCTGAGGGGGATCTGATAAATGCTAATCAGGCGACTGAACTTCACTTAAGAACTGAACTTAATAGAAGATGGGTAGTATATTGTTGGAGGAAGAAGACCTAGCGAGGCGAGCGGGGACGTGCTAAGAAGGGAGATGGTATCTTAGCATTCTATCTGGATAGGTGATTTGCTTCCACGTTGTGAACTCCAGGTTTATCTCTGATTTCTAAGTCGAATTTCTAGAGGAAAAGGATCCATATGAGTAGAAGTGATATGGCATTATTCTTCAGTTGTATATACGTGATAGAAGAGTGGTCAGTAAAAACAATAACTTAAGATCCAAAAATCTAGGATCTGAACTTCTCTAATGTGAAAACAACTGCCAATAATTCTTTCTTCGTTATTGTGTAATTTTTTTGTGCTTCATCTAATGTCTTGCTGGCGTAGTGAATTCATAGTACATGTTATCTCTTCTTTATCCTAAACAGTTGCAACTGCAAAGTTAGATGTGTCCGTCATGATCTCGAATGGAAGAGACCAATCAGTTGCTTGTAGGACTGAAGCATGAGTGACTCGTTCTTTCAACTAATAGAATGATTGGAGAACCTGGTGATTTACAATGAATTTGATCTCATTGCAAAGAAGCTCAGTGAGAGATCAAGCAAGTTTGTTAAAGTCCTTGATGAATTAGTTATATAAACCAACATGTCCAAGAAATGACCTCACATTCTACGTATTCGGGGGTGGTTTGAGTTTAGAAATTACACCCACGATCATCGAGTTGACCTCCATGCCATGCTTGGAGACAACATGGCCCAACACGATACCCTCTGTGACCATGAAGTCACTCTTTTCTCATGGTAGAACAAGATTAACTTCAAAACATTTCTCTAGTGCTTTGTCTAGGCAATGCATACAAGAATCAAAGCTATAACCGTAGATGGAGAAGTCATCCATGAAAACCTCGAGAGAAAACTCCTGACCATGTCGGCAATGACGACTAGCATGTACCTTTAGAAAATAGCTAGGGTGTTCCAGAGTCCAAAGGGCATTCTTCGAAATGCATATGTGTCATGAGCAGGTGAATGTTGTCTCTCTTAGTCTTCAGGGGTGATCACCACTTAATTATACCTAGAATACCCATCTAAGAAGTAGACGAATTCTTTCCCTACGAGTCTTTCTAGAATATGATCAATGAATGGTAGAGGGAAATGATCCTTCTTCATTGTTGCATTGAGGTAGTGGTAGTTAACATACACGTGATAGTATGTTGTTACTCGAGTAGAGATATCCTCTTCTTGGTCATTCTTAACCACAATGAACCTAGATTTCTATGGAGCAACATGATGGGGTCTCATCCATTTGGAATAGAAGATAGGATAAATAAAGCATCCTTCACACCATTTCATGATTTCCTTCATAACTATGCCCTGCATGTTTGGATTCAGTCTTCTTTGAAATTCTCTGGACGTCTTGCAATTTTATTCAAGATAGATATGGTGTGAACACAAGGCTGGATTTAACCCTCGGATATTAGATACTTTCCAACCAATTACCTTGTGATTCTTTTCTATAACCTCGAGAAGTCAAGATTCTTGATCCGAGATCAGACTGCTGCTTATGGTGACAGGATACATGTGTTCTTCATCTGCAAGGAATGTGTACTTCACCTGCTTGGAGTAGTTTGAGTTTTGGTAATTGTAGAGTCTGCTCTGCAGACACTTCAGATACTATGCTAGTAGATAGTTGATCTTTTGAATATAATGAGGTGTTGTCCACCTTTATCACTATTGGCTCTGAAATAAATATACCGAACATGTCTACAATGAATTCTTCATGTTCAATTTGACATGAATATTCTTCAAGCATGTTGATTAGTGATTCAGATTCTAACTCCCAATCAACAATGAAACATGGACTGACTGTGTTATCCAGGTCCTCCTTTGAAAAGAGGATTTCCTATGTAAAAATGTCATTCAGAGAAATTGATGTATCTTTGATATCCGCAACTTTCTAGCCTTCATATGACTTTGTTCTCCCTATATCAGATGTGGTTTTCAACTCGTTGACCATATCCCTAGTGACTTTATTTGTGCAGGAGAGGAAGGTGATCCTCACAGACCCATAGTCAACAACCACCTCGGTTGTGCGAAGGAATAGTCGACCAAGAATATTGGGGTCTAGAGTAACAATATAGGAGTGTCCATATCTACGACAACAAAATCCATCGGGAATCACATGTCCTACAGGTCACGGTAACGTTCTTCAATAGACCTCTGGGCTGCTTAACGTATTGATATGCAAATTGCAGGATAATTCTTGTAGGCTTGAGAGGTTCATGCCCAAAATCTTGCACTAGTGAGGAGGGCATGAGATTTATTGAAGACCCATAATCAAGCAAAGTACGCTCAAAACATGGTCAAAAATCTGGCATTTGATATTGGGTGGTACACCCTTATCTTTATTTTTTTGAGGGAGGTCAATGACTGCATTTATTGTGATCATGTTTAAAATGTGTTTCTCTCCTATGTTGTGTATATTCCTATGACTTTGAAGCTTTGAGGTACATGCCTATTCATTCTTTTCATCACAGCTGGCATGTATTCCATGGACTTCATGAGTGGCATTGGCATTTTTCAAAACAATTTGTCAATGATTTCAACCACACCATGGTCAAACAATGTATTTTTTAAAAAATTTTATCTTTTTGGTATTTTTCATTGCATTGGGATACTGAATATTCATAGAAGAAAATGCATTGTTCTTGTGTAAAGAATTATTTACATAATATTGGCCATAAGAGGGGTCATCATGCAAAACAAACAAAAAATATCCACATGAGCTTCAGCTTCATCGGATTGGGCTAGAAGTGTTGTTGGTGTGGGCTCCTCAAAGTCCCAGGCTTGGCTTTGGCTCTTCTTTTCTTCTTTGTAAATTTGTATTTTGTTGATTTTTTGTAATTTTTCACTTTATGGTCATCATCGTTTTTCCACATTCATCATCTTTTCTCGATTTTCTCCCCATGTTTGTCACTTAATATCTAAAGAAAATCAAGACTAGATGGTAGATGTGTATTTGTGTTCACCTTAAAGAAATAAAAATGGGATTGTTGAACGAGGCTGACTTAAATTAACCCATAAAATTGAGAAATTTTGTAGGAGAACAACCCCATACTTGGATTCATTTATTGTTCTGAGTGAGTAATGGATGCACACTTAGGATAGAGCCAAGATCCAGAATCTTCATTTGGACTATTGATTCTAGAAAAATGACTAGATACTCGTTAGAAGATGCTTTATTCTTCCTCTTGGTGGTAGTCAATGGCTGCAATACTCTAATACTCATGAGATTCACAACATTAGACAACATATAATCTGAAATACCTGACTTGGGTGGATCGGTGGAGACATCACAAACTATATTCTCTATATGCTTAAAATTATTGGGGTTCGCCTCAACCTGTGCTGAAATTGAAGTTTTGTTGGTAGTGAGGTCATCAAGCTTCTGGGACATCTCTACTAGGCCTTATATAAGTTGGGCCAAGCATTCCAAAGTTTGATTCACAGGAGCTACCTCGGATGGTTAAAATGATACTTGGGAGGCTAGGAAAATGGAAAATTATAGTGAGGAGAAGGGAGTTATTGCTGATGAAGTTACAAAGGAGGTGGATACTAACTCTGAGAAGAGATGCACTATTCTTGTATGGTTGGTATTGGTGGTACACAGGTTGTTGGTATTGATGATTATGCCTCCAGATGGTCTAATATGGTGGAGGTTGGTTCTGTAAAAGCTGATGAGATTCTTGGATAAACCTCCCACCAAAGGGCTAGTGATACAAATGAATAGCCAAAGATTAGCCCTGATGTTGTCTGTCTTGACGAGCCAATTAGGCATCGTTGTTCCAGATGTCGTTCACATCTGGTATCTTAGGTGTTGGTGGGGAAAATGGATCTACCTAAGTTTGGGGTTGGGGCTCTGGCTAGTATGATATAATATGTTGAGATGGTTACATGCGTGCCAGTTTAGGATCCTGCACATAGTATACGTGCTGGACCTGGGGCTGGCCAGAACTTGGTGGAGGCTATTTTGGAGATGATGTTCCTTTCTACTCAATGGGACTAGTGGTTGTCGGATACGCAGACTGTGCGACATTAATGGTGCTCATAAGCAGCTCCAACTGCTTTGAAATTTGATCCAGCTTGTCCAGGTGCTAGGTCCTTTTCTAGATCAAAGACAACTACAAGTCATGTGATTGTTTCTCGATGATATCTACCTTGGACAGATGGCTCCCAGTGATGTTGAGGTTGGAGGTCTCATCCATGTCCTGCTAACTAGATGTCATCATATAGACGTGCATGTGGTGAATCTGAGGTTGTCTCTAATATGCACAGGATGAGGATAGTCCTTCAACCATCTCTTCACAGATCTTCCAGATGACATCCTCGTCCTTGTCAAAATGAGAGCTACCACAAGAGACATCAACAATCCTCTAACTTTCTAGAATGAGGTCACTAAAGTGTTGGATCGGACTAGTCCGAGTAATGTCATGGTGGGGGGTACTTCTGTTCTCTTGTAAATCCTTGAATCTCTCCCATGCTTCATATATTGACTCATACAATCTCCAGAAGAAGTTACTGATCTGGTTTCGCATCTTATTAAGATGACCCAAAGGATAATATTTCTAGAGGAATGTAGATTTCATTTCCTCCCATGTTGTAACTACCTTCCCCAGATGATTGATCCAATATCAAACCTTATTATGACGGCTGAAGGGGAACACATTCATCTTGACCACACCTAATGGGATGATAGGGTAGCGAGTGGTATGACAGATGCGATAGAACTGATGGAGATGGATATATATCTCTTCGTTGGTGTTCCTATGGAAGGAGGGAAGAGAAGCCCATAAATATGGCTTTAATTCAAAATGTTCATGGACTAGAGGAATATGAATCCACTCAGTCATCTATCCTGCACCAGGATTGTATGTTTCCTTCAAAGTTGAATTTGGAGCCTCTCTTCTCGCCTTGTATGCATACCCTTCACGGGCTCCATATCCTTCTTTATCATCATTATTTCATCATCCTATGCTCTATTTTTCTCTCCTCCATTCAGCAGTTCGGTGAAGGAAACCTGGGAAAATGCCTAATCTTTCGGTTGCTGCTGGATGGATTGAATCGGTGCGAGCAGTTGTGCATTCCCAATGTTCTGATCAGGTTGTATTTGATCTAGTTGGTTTGGTCCCTTCCCCTACCCTTGAGGAGCCATCTCTAAATCAGACTCAAAGGAAATGATTTGCATGGCCTCTAGTGTTGGTTCTTTATAAAAATATGGATCCCATTCATATTGAAAATCTTTGGGACTAGGTGGAATGGATGATATAGAATTACGGTCAATTCAGATGTGTGTGAATGGAGCATTTGATATGGACTGAAATCGATCTCCATCTACAAGGGGTGAATGGTGAGACAAGAGTGATCTTGGTTTATTGAATGAAAGGAAGAAGTCAACCAGTCCAGAGATCGATTCTCAAGATCTGAATCGGGTTCTCAAGAATCACCTCAAATTATTAAAGATGTTGAGTTAATGGAATCGATGCAGTTGTTGGCAGGGTCTTGACTAAACCATTCATGAGAGTAAATAAGTTTGGAATATGGTGATGAACAAAAGATGAAGAGGAAAGTGGGAGAAGGCTCCCAATGAGCAGGGCAAGGAAAATGAAAATATATAAAATAATAAGGGTGCAAGTGCATACGATTGGATCTGTGACCTAATTCTAATTCAAAGAAAACAATACAAGTGTGGGTTCACCAACTCACTCAATTTGAAGTCGTAATAGTTCAGTTATTTTTATCTTTTCAATTTTATTGTTATTTTCAGGCAATCTTTAAGCAATTCCTTAGAGGCTAACACTATAGGAGAGTGAGTAATATCAGAAAAGTATCATGTACCTTCTACTTCTTTTGTAACATGTAGCCTGCACTTTTTTAAGAGAATCCCTAAGATTGGGTCCGGATTCACTACTTAGCCAAAGAATAGAGGAGGAAGACGATAGGCGAAACCACTACTTCCTCCAAAAAAAGGTACTCGGATGCAGGATAGTGAGACATACATCCCCGTGAAGGGATGGACTAAGCTCAATACTTTAGACCAGGTCGGATGTTCTACACAAGGAGAGAACATCTTTGTCAACATAACCTTACTCTCTTATGTACAATAGAAGCACCATTACTTTGTGAATCCAATCAATAAAAGGGCAGTATTCAGGCTGGATTTCAGGCTCTAATCCTTACGGGTCGTGCCTCACTCTGTTTTAATAGTACTTGAAAACAATGTGGGTTTTATGAATCCCAGACAATGGTGGTTCATTACGAATTATAATTTATGTCAAAAAATATTAAATAATGCCCTTGTTGTAATTTTTATTTTCACTTTTTGAGTATTTTTCAAAATAATGCACTTAGCGATTTTTTTTGTATTTTCTTTAAATTCCTAAGTGATACAAAATTAGGAGAGAAGACAGAAAATTCATGCAAGTTGAGACTAAGATGGAAATCTCGCCTTAGTATCTAATGATGCATGCAAAGTAAGAAGACTTACAATTCTTCATTGGTCTCTCCATGCGAGATGCAAGAAATAAATTTAAATTTATTTTACATGCAAATGCAAGCCAATAAAATATCCCTAAGCAGGAATTGTTATTATCATGAATAATCAGATTAATTTGAGTTAAGTCCAAATGCAGAATCTATAGTCACGTGTAGATATTTATGTATTTGGACCTAATTTACTCGATAAAGCAATTCATAATATCTAAGGGTTCATTCATAGAAAATAAAGAAAAGAAAAGCGAAAACTCATAATGCAGTAAATAAATAAAAACAAAGGTAACAAATAGGGAGAATAAAAGTAGAGAATACGAGAAAAATGTTATGAAAATCGACGGGGCCCCTAGGTCAATAATTATCCGAGTAATGGACCTACGAGTGTATTAATATCCAAGTGTATGTATATTATTACAAATTAGGAAAAATAAAATGTTCTCTCTCGTACAAAATAAAAGAAAATGTCTAAACTAATATATGTTCCTCTCTCTCTCTCTTTATCTCTCTCTCTTACTATCTCTAATCAGCCGATAAACAAAATGTTGATCTCCTCATTGCTCAGGTGCATAAGATTCCTAAGAAGTCGTCTTAGCCACTGTAACACCCCGAAATTTTTGGATTTTTTTGAAGTTTCAAAACCTATTCAATATTATACTCAAAAGAAGCGTCTCGTCGCAAGCTTTCCAACGAGCCCAAAAACGCGAAATTCCGAGTCCGGATGTGGGAGATATGCCTGTTTTGGTGAGGAGGGGTCATGATTTTTGAGGGGATTAATGGTTACGGGATTAGATAAGTTAAGTACGAATTACGGCTATTTTAGGGTTTCTAAAATCAAGATTTTAATCCCCAACTATATAAAGACTAACACCCTTCATCCCCCCTCATTCCTATTTCTTTCCAAACCCTAATCCATCCCTTCCTTCGGTGCCACCACCATTATCAAAAGCTCTCGAAGCCACGTCGCTTCCCGACAAGAAGAAGACGAGGAGGGCCATCGCAAGGGAAAGGAAACCCTCTCATCGTGTTCGTGATCGGGCGATCGAGCACGTGGATCAAATACGTGCACGAGTATAGGTAACGGATCTTCGGCTCTCTCCCCTTTTTCGGAGATTGTCTTTTGGGGTTGATTACTTGTTTCTGATCCTAGCCCCGGGATCTCCTCTTGTTGTTGGTACTTATTGAATCAAATCATCTGCACAATAATTTCTTCCATCATTATTTACTAAAAGTTTGTGATTGAGGACTTGATCTATATCGGGGGATCGTATTTGCGAAAATCATAGCTAGACATTAATCTCATAAAGACTATTAGATCCGTTTGTGATTTTATTTTTTTTTTCATTAGATAATAGAGTGATGGTCTGATAGTTCTGATCTTTGAAACTGAATTTTCATGTTGAAACATTTAAGAGTTTTCCGTGATTTTTATTTCATTTTATCAAGGGATAACGTTTTGTTTTCTTCTTTATGGTGAATGTTGGGAACTCTTGTATGGAAAATAGACATCCTTATGTATCGTGCATTTTCGAGTGGGGTCTTATATGAGGAGTATGAGAATAATGTTGATACGAATATGTAATATTATTAATATTGAGGAAGTTATAACATTTGCCTGGATTTTAAATACCGACCTCATATTAGTTATTGGAGAACAAACTACTGATGTGAAAGTTACGGAAGGCCGAGTGTTAAAAAGATTAGATGCATTTTTCCTTTTCATACTCCACGTTAATTATTGTTGTTTCTTGAATTTTTTTATACTATTAAAGTTAGAAATCATACTAATTTTAGTCAATAACAATTACAATTTATTTTATATTGAAGTGCTCAACTATTTCGGCCGGATAACTTGTAGATGATTAGAGCACAGTTTTGAATGGGTTTTCTTAAATTAGCAAGTAGTATAAACTTAAATAAGTTAAGTTATGCTCAGTTGTAATTGTTCTTAAATTAGTAGTTAGTACGTTGATTGTTTAGGTGGTCAAAATTTGTGAAATTCAATTAAGTATTTCTAAATAAGGATAGGTTATGTTTATAATATTTGTGTGGTCTTAAAATTTTAGTTAACACGATGCTACTTGTTACTATAAGGCTCACTGTGAAAACCTATATTAATAAAGAATAACATTTTTGGTGCTATCAATTCTTTATGTGAACATTTTTTGTCAAGAAAACACTCTTGGATGAGGCAAATTAACTAGCAATAATGCTCGTAGACCTTTCAAGTATACCATTATTTCCAACGTATATGTTGTGGTTGATAATTGTTTTATGGGGCAATCATGTGATTTTGGTTTTTAACGAAAGATAAAGGAGGACTTGCACTGAAAAATCTAAATGGGTTAAGATGATGTAGGAAACTATAGTCTAATTATTTTTGTAATGGTTGGAAACTCGGCAGCCTCTACTTATATCAAGTGGGTTAGAGTTCTCATGGAAGGGCCTGACTGTTCGAGGTCAGATCGTGAAAGGATAAATGGAGAGCATAAGTCAGATTTCTTAAGTATCCCATATCGCAGAAGAGTTCTTGCGAAAAAAAAACATTGAACATTTTGTGTGGGATGCTTACAAACAAATTACAAGAAAAAATTATGATATATTGATGTTTATGACCTAAGGGGTTTATATATAGTATCGGAAGGTTATTAGTTCGTCGTAGTGTATTATGATACTCCAAGAAAAATTAATTTGGGAGAATGAAACAGTAAATACTACAAGGTGGGTGCACACCCTTGTGGTCCGGCAGAGCCAACAGCGAGTCATCCCCACTCGAGGGGGCATCACAGAGTGGGGTGGTGGTAGGTACTCTGGTGGTTTTGAGGTGGATGCACGCGTGCATCGCACCATACGGATCCGTTTTGTTGCACTTACTTTGGAGCGAGCGAGACTCCTCCGGCAGACTCGGTTGACGAAGTTAAGACTCTTGAGCTATATGCTCCCTGTCACGAGTGTTAGAGTACTACTAGCCAGACTAGCTGAAGGATCGCGCTTGCGCAAAGGTTTTAGTCTGCACTCTGAATGGAGTGTTGCAGACTTCATTCCTAATGCAGACCTTCTCCTTTGACGGGCGAGCCCGGAATAAATAAATGAAAATATGTATTTAGATATGTCAAAGAATAGGATTTGATTGCGTAAGTGTTAAGGGCCTAGATTATATCTGTTTGTATATTACTAGATGCTTTTATATTGTTCTCCATTAAACTTGTTCAGTTACTGCATTTGCATTACCTACCTATATTCTTTTGATTTAATTTATTTTATCCTTACTGAGTCAGTTGACTCATGAGTTACATTCTTTGGAAATCCAACAGGAAATGTCGAACAAGAGACGGAGGCTCGCATTTTCGGTGGTGCATCTGTAGGACATTGTTGAGGTTGAGGCTTAGTTCTATAGTTGCTTTATCTTCCTTTGTTTCGTCTAATTATGATGTAATAAAGAGACATCTGATATTTTATGTTCATTCTTGTGTCGACGTTGATGATCAATGGAAACTTAGATTTTCTTTTATGTGTCCTTATTTTGTATGAATGGTATATCATGCAGGTTGTTTATGACTGTTGTTGGGTAATATTGAGAATGAGTGTTTAGATGCGCTCCCGCTGAGGCGGGGCGTTTCAGCCACGTAGCCCTTCACAAGAAATTCAACAAAGAAGATGGTCAGACGTAGATAAAAAAATATTAAAAAGAAATAAAAGGTAGGAAATATGCAGATAAATATGTACACTAAAAACATATCCCAAGAATCATCTATATTTTTAAATCTTAAAATAATTCAGCCTATATAGGTATTTTAAAAATAAGTACAAAATTTCTCTAAAATATTTTTAATATGTAGCATATAATATATATAAAAATATATAGAACAAAACTAATTTTTTTGGATTTTATATTTTTTACAAATTTTTATAGGGTTAGGAGGATTTTTAAAATTTTTAAGGTTTGTTTTTATATTTTTGTAATTTTTGGCTTGGATTAATATTATGTAGTAATACATAATATCTAAATTTTTCGGGTATTTTAGATAAGGTTTTATATGTTTTGTATTTTTACAACTATATAGGGAATAAATAGCTCCTAAATGATTTTTAAGAAATAGGAAATGCAATAAAATGACAAACAAAAATTATGACGTGAATGAGCATCATTTAAAGCATATCGTATAACTTTCCACGAATTAGATGCACATGGGATATTTAAAGAAAAAGGAAATGCAAATAAATAAATGCAAGACCTAGTAGGGTAAATTTGCAATAAAAATATAATATAGAGAATTGCGTGCAAATAAAAATAAGCACTAACACTTATTTATAAAGTTCTAGAGTAAACATAAATATACAAAGCCAGCAGGGGACCTTTGTAATTTGCCCAAATTGCATGGAGGACCACATGAGCTGAGGAGGCACTAGACCTAGATGTGATATACAATAAAGAGCATGGTATACTTGCAATTGTTCCACAAACGTTTCTACTTAATTAATATGTACAAGACCTTTTGAAAATAAAAAAAGGTGTGAGGGGCCTAAGTAAATTACCCCTTTAAAGGCATGCTATCGGGCGGCTGGGAAGCTCGACGTGGCATGATGGACGACTCTTCGACGCTCCGCTTCACTTTGGATTCAATAGCCTAGATTACATCTTGGCCTAAGTCTTGATCTAATGGTTCTGGAGTTCCTTGGTAGAAGACTTTAAGAACAAAGCTATAGAGACCTTCAATTCACATGTTCTCCTTGCTGTGACCGCTAAATGCTTTACGTCGGGTCCTCTATGCTCCTCTGACGATACAGCATCTACAAGTGCCTTCAAAACTGTTCGGGGTCCATCAGAGGGACCATGGAGGTCAAAGCTCCTGGAGAGCCTGATTTGGGTTTGTTATTCATCTCAGGTGGATTATCAAAGCCTATCTTTTGCATAAAACAGTTAAGGATACCTGAGGATATCTCCTCGTCCCTCTATTGAAGCTGGGTATGCAAGGTGGTAGTGGATTGGTGGAGCTCTAGAGAAGGTGAAGAAGGAAGCTCCAGTCTCGCTCGATCTATGCGAGATAAAGGGGAAAACACGATGATCAGATGGAGAACCACAAGGGAAAGGAAATGGGATGAAAATAATAGGTGGAAACGAAGGGACGACAATGAATTTGGAGCTGGAGACTTGTGCTCTAACGATTTAGATTTCTAAAATTATACTAAATGATAAGTAAATCCAGAAATTAAAGGTTGTAGTTAAATGACAGTAACAAAAATTACCTAGAAAGTGAATACGATCAGCTCAAACTAGGTCAACAGACCTGGGAGCAGAGGCCATGGCAGAGGCGGTGCTCCGGCCAAGGGGATTACTTCTTCTCCTTCTTATCGATGCTAAAAAGTTGGAGAGCAACCTACTGTCACCAGGAACTCAACCTAAATACTCCTTAGGGGTTATGACAAACGAAAAAGGATCAAAATCGAAGAAGGTGGTGAAGGTACTATATTTATATGTTGTGATGGGGGGAAAAGGCGAAGAATATTGAGGGAACAAGGACAGTAGTTGGTGAGAAGTAGGGACATGGGGACGGAGATGGATCATAGAGATGCAGAATGGTGGTGAGCTACAAGGAGATGGAGGCGAGGGGGAGGCATAAGAAATCAACAAAGGTGGATAGTCACGAGGTCTAACATAGGTGGGGGTTGGAGTCAGTACAGTTGACCTGCCTGATTAACAAACAACGATTCCCAGTTGGTCCACACGGACCAACCTAGAGCAAAGAATGAGATAAATGTTTTATAAATTTGTTTAAAAATAGAAATTTATTTAATTAAATTAAAGTTAATGTAATATGGTTGTTGTTTTATGTAGTATTTTAGGGCATTTATATTTATGATTACAATTCATTTTATGAGGTGTTAATATTTACATATATACATATATTTAGAATTTTTATTTTGTATTTAGTATTTTATCATTATATACATGTATTCTATATATTTATAAATTATTTAAATATGTATTTAGATATTTTTAGTGTATTTTTTGAGTTTATTCATATTCTTAAATAATTTTATAGGTATCTTATATAGGCATTTTTTATCCAAAGAACCTTAGAAATGTGTTATATTTCCTGTGCGACCTTTTGCACAATGTAATTCATCAACCATGTAAATTACCCTAAGAACCGTACAAGCTTTAAACAGATTAAACACTAGGTTCGTAGGATATGATTTAGAAATTTTATGGGGTCGAGGGATGAGTTATGTTGTTTAAAGGTTGAGAATGTAATTTAAAATGTTGATAGGGCTCATGGGCTAAAATTTCCTATTATAGAGGTATATATTAGTATAGTATACCTATATATTAAAGTGCACTATTTATTTTAATGAATTTTGTATGGATTTATTTTATTTTTATCATTTACATGTATTTCAAATAATATTTGCAAATATATAAAAATATAAGAAACTTAAAAAATATAAAGAATAAATATAATGAATATTTTATACAAGAAAACTACACAATAAGGGCCCAAAAGCCTAGTTTTTCATCTTAACTTCAAATTGAATAAAACTACCTTCATAAAATATATATAACTTAATTTTATGAACAATAAAGGTGAGTTTGGTCAATTTTGAGTTAGTATGGAGAAGATACATGTCTGTAAAATTTTCTTTAGAGCTTTTTGTTCTGTATATCCCGGGCACATTGTGCATTAATTTTGGATGAAATAAAATTTGTATTTTTTTTTGTATTTTTATATACAATATTCACATTGAGGGTTTATCGATTTAAGGTATAAAAAAGGAAAATAAAATACATCCCAAAATCCTATTATTAATAAATTAAAAAATAGTGTTTTTGTGTGGTTTTTTGTACAATTTGTTGCCCTATCTCCCTCTTCCTTGTCGACCAAGTCATCTTGATGACTGGGTCTCGGGGTCTAGGGTCATTCAATGTCTTTAACACTTCATTCTTTTTCTTTTCCTTCCTTTATTATTTTATTTTAGAATTGAATACATTATATTTTATAATATATTTGCATCAATTATTGAGTGTTATTTTTAACGAATTAATGAATTATATATGCATTTAAATAGTGATTTAAGGACAAAATGAAGAAATAAAGGTGATAGATTGGAGATACATCAGGTTACAAGTAGTATGAAAAGTTGTTCTACCCTCATATTAAAGTTGCCTTGGAATAGTGGAAATATGCTTTGTTGAGAGAGTGAAGGGGAAATTCTAGAATAGGTTCATAGTTTTCACCTGCTTAAGTTTCCATGTAAAAATCATTGTGCATTATGGTTTGAATTTCTACACTGATATATATGTGGTTTTTTATTATTTTATTTGGATATCATTATTGGATAATTCTATATTGAATAATTCACTCCCTCCCTTTTTTTGGACTCCCATTTGGTATTAGAGAGAGTTAAAGTTTTACTGGTGTGACAACCTACTTGTAGATTATAGATGGCATAAAGCAATGTAACCACCAACTCAAGCAGGTCTACCTACTCTATTAGGATGTTGTCCTATATCGACGATACAAAATACTCTTACTAGGACAATCACATGGAGATATATATGCAATCCAGAGATTTCAAGATGTGGATATGCACGACAAAAACCTTCATAAAGTGAACGTTAAAGAAAGGTGTAGAAGAATTCATTAATGATGAGATCAAGGATTTGGAGAGTAATGCTAAACTAATGAAAGTGTTGTATTGTGCTCTTTTCGTAGATGAGTACAACAGTGTTTCTTTGTTCAAGACTACGCATGAGATCTGGAAGACACTCGTAACCATGTATAAAGGTATGTAAAGTCAAAAGTTCGAAAGTTACTATGCTAACCAGGAGTGTGAGATATTGTGGATGGAGGAAGCAGAAACAATCAAAGAGATGTATACGAGGTTCACAACATCATGAACAAACTCAAAGCTCTTGGGAAGAACTTCATCAAGAGAGAACTGGAAAGGAAAGTCATCAATTCACTGTCAAGTGAATGGGAACAAAAGATGACAACAATAGAAGAAGTAAATGTTGCGGAAGACATTGAGATAGGAGAGATCATTGGGAACTTGATGACCTATGAAATCAAGAAGAAGACTGAGAAGCCAAACGAGGAAGCAAAGAAGAAATCTCTCACTTTCAAGGCCAATACCAAAGATTTATCAGATGAAAAAATAAATGATAATGATCATGTCCTACTCGCATGCTTCAAGTCAAAGAGAGAAGACAACGAAGAAGCACCCACATGCTATGACTGCAAGAAGAAGGAACATTTGCAAATACACTACCCACTTTTAAAGCAGGAGAAGGAAAATAAGGAGTGACCCAATAAGTTAAAGACGGTTCACAAGAAGATAGTATTTAAAGCTACATGGAGTAATTAAGATTCAAGCGACTCGGACTCAGACTCAGGTGACAAGGAATCAACATGCCTCATATTAATGACTCTAGAAGATGAGATAAATTGAGAAGCTTAGTACAAAAGATCTTCTCAATTTAGCTTGTGGAGCCAAAAGATGGGTAACAAATGATCTTCTCAAAATCTATTTTGTAGATGGAGATAATGTAGATCACAAGAATTGGATGTTCACACTATCTCAAACTAGATTAAAAGGCATAAAGCCTATTGGATCAAGAATGATGTCAACTCAACAGTTGTAGGAAAAAGACAAAGGAAGCCAATGGATCATGGATTCAAGATGTTCAAAGCATATTACAAGAGATAAGAAGATATTTACCATCCTGGAATGTAAAGAAGGATGTTCAGTCATGTTTGGGAACAACTACAAGATAAGTATTGTAGGTATTGGTCAAGGTTGGTAAGGGTAAAACTTCTTTTCACAGTGCATCTTTATTTAATGGTTTAAAGTATAGTTTACTTAGTGTAATCGGAGTTTGTGATAATGGTTTTATTGTTTTATGTTTCATCATTATGTTATACAATACTTGATATATCTAGTAATGAACCCTTGCGAATTAGAAAAAACATTTAGATATATTTGTGTTGTAGTGTTTAATAAAGATAATACCCATGATTGGTTTGTTGGTATTGATAATGAATAGAAGATCGGGTCACTTACATCCTAAATACTTAAACAAGTTGACTAAGAATAACTTAGTAAGTGGACTAACTAAAAATAGGACAAACCCCAAAACACCATGTGATGCTTCCTCACTAAAAAAATTCTCATGAGCTCATTTAAAAGTAAAAACTTAGTTTCACCTTCTAGATCCCTATAATTATTTCATTTACATCTGTTTGGATCAACAAGAGTAGAAAGTCATAGTGGATGCAGATACTATCTTTTAACAGTAGATAACTAATCTAGCTTCACTTGGACCAACTTCTTAAAAACAAAAGATCAAACAATATAGTCCCTTATATAAACTTTTCAAAATTAGTTCAAAAAGTGAATAATGAGTAAATCCTTAAAATTCATAAAAATTATGAATGAGAGTTTGAAAATGAATAAATCACTAGATTTTGCAAAAAAATATGGAATAAAAATGTATTCTTTTCCAAATAAAACACTTCAATAAATATAGTTGTATAGAGAAAGAATAGAACTTTACAAGAATGTACCAGAACTTCACTAATAGAATTTGGTCTACCTAAATACTTATAGGAAGAAGCTACTAATATTGATTGTTATTGACAGGTCGCGGACCTACCCTTGTTAATAATGTCAAATTAACGAGTGCGTTGCAGTCGGATAGATCTGCGTCGATAAAAAATAACCGCACAAATCAATTAATCGTCGAATGAATTAATATGTAGTTTTATGTTTATTTAGCCTGGGCAAGCCCCAGGGTCGACTCAAGGAGGCAAAGGAACAACTCAGGATTAAGTTAGAAAGTTTAGATTGCGATTTTCCAAGTGGGATTTTTTTGTAATTTTTTTATGCGATAAAAATGGCAATGCAAAATATGAATTGGATTAAATTAACAAGAAAATAACCGACTTAGCCAAATTTAATTTGAATGTGAAATTAGACCAAATTGACCAAATTTTATTTTTCCTGTAAACTTAATCCAATGATGAATGTAAATGTATTTTTTTTGGAATTTTTGGATTTAAAATAAACAAATGAAAAATGCAAACTTTTGGGGTTTTTATGTAATTTTTTGTGCAAAATATATGCAAAAATTATGAAAAAATTATTGAAAGTCAAATATGATGAAATGAAGCTATAATAATTTTTTAGAATTTTCTGACACTTTCTTATATTTTTATGAATATTTTACTGAAAACAAAGCGACTGTGGGTATTTAATTCCTAATCAATCCATGAAATCAAATTATCTAAAGACCTATTTATCTCAAATAGATATTTCAATAAGGAATCCGGGATCTTTGAAATATCTCAAAAATGTAATTCGTGGAATTAATTAAAAATGAATTACATAAATCACTCTATAATGCACAAGACAACCCCTGATTGGACGAAATTTGGATAATAATTAAAGAACAATTAGATGCATCATATACAATTTTTTCGTAATTTTTGGAGCAATAAATATGCCTGTGCGAATTTCAAAGCGTAAATGGGAAAAATATCACTCAATTTCAATCTCTGATTTTTAATAAATAATCTAATTCTCACAAAATTTGAAATAAATAGCCATAAGATAAATAATTAGTTTCTCTACAATATGTTATTTTTTTGATTAAAAATGATGCAAGATGCGTATCCAAAATAATGCTCAAACTCAGGGGTGTCAATGCAATATAGAACTGAAAAAATAACAACTGAAATGTGCCTAAGGGCACTTTTGCAAGTTTAGAGAGCTGAAAGGATTCAAATGAAATTTTCACAATTATAATAAAATAGGAAATAAATGGACATTCGTATGTTTCCTTAGAACCCAAGCTGGGGCACCAAGAGAGGGGCGGCGCAGCAGACGGGGCGGCGGCCAACGGTGGGCGGCCGCAGCACCGCGCGGGCGGAGGGCGGTCGGCGGGACGGCACGCCTTGGAGGCAGCGCGAGGCAGCGGTGGGCGATGCACCTTGGAGGAGGGCCGGCGCGCACGGCTGCGCGAGCAGGAGGGCTAGAAGGAGGGCGCGCTAGCTGCGAGTTAAGGGGGTGGCGCGCCGCGGCGTGGATGAGGCGCTCGGCGCGGTTGAGGGAGGACGGCGCCGCCGGCTGTGGGATGGCCATGGCGGTGCGGCGGTCGGAGCTCGGCAGAGGCGCGCCCGCGCACACGGCGGCGCTGCGTCGTGCGGTTGTGCGCGGCGGCCTTGGAGGAAGGCGGCGGCTGGTGCCGCTGGCTGAGCACCAGGAGGTCGGAGGCGCGTGAAGGACGGAGGGCGGAGACGCGCCTGGGGGGCTCGCACGCCGAGGCGGTTGGGCGGCTGGGCTGGATGGCGGCTATGGCTGGCCGAGGGGCGGCGCGGCGGCGGCTCTCAACTTCTGGAGGCTGGAGGTCAGACCTGCGGGGCCACAGGTGGCCGAGCTTGGTCCGGGTGGCACGCAAGCCGAGGAGGCAGCGCCGTGGGTGTGGAGCATGGAGGCAGGGGGTTGCGGCCGCTCCCTCCGGTGGAGGGCTGGCGGTGGGGCAGAGAAGGCTCCTGTTCCCTTTTTTTTGAATTTTTTTGTAATTTTTTTGTTGTGATTTTTCTATAAACAGGAATGATATGAAATTAAAAGTTTAAGGAAGAGGTGGAGTGTGTGTGTGTGTGATGATGTGATTTGTGTGATGGTGGAGGTGATGTAATTTTTTTATGTGATGATAATGAAACAAGGAAGGAAATTTGTTAGATAAAAAAATTTGACAAGAAAAAGTTTAGGGTACTTACATGTGTTGTTCGCCGGATTGTGGAGCCGTGTCATGTGGCTTCCGTCGTGGCCTCGAGAAGGATGGCGGAGTCCTTCGAAGCTGAGCAAGTCCAATTGGATCTCGCGACGCGGCAATGATGATGCCGCGGATCTCGCCTTGAGGTTGTCGTCGCTCGACTCGTCTCCTATAGCTGTCACCTGAAGGTTAAAGGGGCTTGACCTCACTTCTCTCGAAAACGGCGGATGGGGAAGAGTGTGGAAGATGGAGAGGTTATAAAGAGGAGGAGGAGGCAGTTGGAGAGGAGATGGAGAAGGTGGAGGAGATGGGGTGGGATGGGAGGTGTAGAAGAGGCATCTCCCTTAAGTTAAGGGAGAGTGGGGGAGGAATGGGTAGAGAAGAGGGAGATGATGCCACTTGGTGCGCTAGGATGCGGTCATGTGGTATTTATTTAATTAGTAGCCAAAAACCAAGGGATTGACACGTGGCGGCTTTCGAAGCCACCACATGTCGCTCTCAGAAAAATCAAAGCTAAATGGAAAAAATACATAATAAAAGGGATTAAATCAAAAAGTGGTCAACACAAATATTGCTCGTCTCGATGAGATCTACAACTTTCGTGAAGGGCTGAAAATCAAACGAGATCATCTGTACAAAAATGTATTTTTGGGCGGTACCTTATAGATATAAAATACCGCATTTTATCTTTTGTAATTTTTTTGTCATTTTTCAATAAGAGAAAAATCAAAATAAAACTAGAAAAAATATGATAAGAATATTTACAAATTAATCTAATTTTTTGTATTTTTAATAATTAAGAAAATGAAATGTAAAATACAGGGGTAAAACGGTCAATATGTACAATATACAAAAGGGGCCCAAAACCCAAATTTTGCATACGAGCTCCGATTTTAATGAAATTGGTCTTCTTTCGAAGGTCTCTGAATGTATATTACTTTAAAAGTGAGTAGACCTTAGTCGGACACTGTATGAGAGAGATACGTGCATTTTAAGGTTCCTAGTTTCAAACTTGGATTGATGTTTTATTGGTCCATTTTGCAAGTTAGTATTTTTTTGGATATTTTTCTTTAATTAGTGTTAGTAATATATACACAATAGAGCTGGTTTTATTAGATTCAGAGTTAGTATAAAATGTATACAAATAGGGTATTTTTAGCAAATATACATGTTAATATTTACAAGTGAATTGGCTTCTTATTTTATTCGAATATGAATGCTAACATGCAGATATTATGCTTGCATGCATGAATGCTAATTATGTAATATAAGTAGAAATATGCCTCTAATTACTCGGGAACAAAGCTCTATTTTCAAAATTTAGAGTGATGAATCACAGATTCATCAACCCCCTATACTTAAACCTTGCTCGTCCCCGAGCAACTAAAATGAAATGCAAGAGTGAAATGATTGTGGGTTCCATACCAAGGTCATGAACAAAAGTTGAAAATGGAGCTTGACTCGACCTTTGGATTAATTGTGTGGTGGAACCTCATTGGGACATGAACTTAAGACCTAACAGACTTCAAGTTCCACAAGTCTTCTATTCAAGACGCCTCAATAGTCAGGTCAGAACAAATCCTCAAATGCAAATTTCTGATGATTATGATTCTTATTTGTACTGCGTAAGTGAAATGTAACTCTCCACATCAGAAATGGCTCAGAACCAGCCTCCTCTAACAAGGTAACTCATCAACCCGGTCCAATAACTCTTTCCTCGAGGAGCGGGGTATTCCCTTCTAAGTTCAAGTGCGACCAACTCAAGAGGAGGGGGTGGAGAAAAGAATGGATGATAGCCAGTGTAGCTACCTATCCCGAGATGCCTGACCAGTGTAGCCAAGTCATCCAGCTGCAGACTTCTTACTAATATACATACTCCGACAGACATATTTTTTTTGGCATGTCTATTTTTTTTGGAGTTCTTGCATTTTTCTCTTTTTTTTCCTTTTTTTTTTGAACTATATACAAGGTGCAGCATGTATATCAGGAGTTTTTCCTCTTGAGCCAGTAGACTATCCCTCTTTTGAAGCATTATTGCAACCCACAGCGTCCTGTCCTCGGACTTCAACATCACTAGATCAGGTTGAGATGCACTACCCTCCCTAGAGGAGGACGGATGTTTCCACCCTACTCCAAGCTAAAGGATTCTACCTCCTCTGAAGGATATCGAGTATCCTTCAAGCGCATCACGGAAGCGTGTCGATCGCATCGTATGCAATCGGAGCAACTAGTCGTACTAGATGCTAGATGCAACGGAAATTAAAATTTTAACCTTAAAGATGAAACCACATGATCACGAGAACACTTCTCGGATCATTTCATCAAACCACAAAGTACAAGGAATACCTCTTGAAGCGTGGTTGTGATCGCGAGATCCCAAAGTAGAGATCCTCCTATCTTAAGTCCGACCCACGGAGAATGCGCTTGCGGGCACGATGATGAGTCGCGTCCTTCCTGCAATCCTTTGACGAAGATCCAAGCGTCGAGGCGTAGAAAAAATGATCTCCTTCCTAATACACAAAGTGGAAGGCCACTTGAATATTAGGGAGACCCCACGAGAATGAGAGAGAGAGTAGAGGTCTTCAACTCAAGAATGTTGTCACTTGGAAAGGCTACCCTAGCCCTCCTTTTATACTAGTTTAGGATCCAATGGATCTCAATCCATGGGACACATAGATCCAAGGGCTATGCTTGGTCCATGCTAAATCAATGGCTATGATTGTTGTTTGTTAAAACCAACAACATTAATTTAAATTAAAAAATGTTGCAACATTATCAACATAATTTAATTTAACATTAACTAATTAAGAGATAATGTGATAAATAAAAATGGAGTCAACCAACCACCCTAAATTATAGGGGGTTATTTTGTCTCCTTTTATTTTTATCTTATTATTTCTTAATAAATTGCAATAACTATTATTGCAATAATATCCACCAAATTAATTCCAAATTAATTTGTGAATATTTCAATCATGCCATTGATCATTATGTGAATCATGTTCACAACCCAAACTAGTTTGTAAATTGCATTTCCAATTAATTAATAAATGTGAATCCAATCCACACTATTAATTAACAAATGCTATTTACATAGATTCTCTCTCTTCAATATATATATTATAAATCATATTTATAATACACATATATCATGGATAGTATTATCCACATTCTCTAATCCTTGATAATTAAATCCTATTTAATTATCTTAGATAATCATTTTCACAACATGAATCATATTCATATTTAAGCTTGATAATTAAATCTCATTTAATCATCAAGTCTTTGCTTGGATATTTCATCAAAAGAATTATTCTTGAACCCTTTCATGAATAATGTGCTTTCTCCGCAGATACTTGGAGATAAGGACAGGGCGATTGTATTGTTCCACGTATAGTGAATTGGATGTTGAGATCTCGTCTCAAATCCAGATCGTACGAACCTCCCACAGATGCTTGATTAAATCAAGACCGCAAATCCAATCTTCTCATTGAATCTGAATCTCATTCAGATCAATGTCCAACACTTGAACTAAGATCGGATTGCTTCTCTACTGAAAGGAGTCACTAAAATCCAGACCTGTTTCATCACTCCCTCGGAATGGAAGCGTCATGGATATACAATCGTTTATGATCACATCACCCTTCAGGTATTCCCAATACCTGTACATCCTGCATACTGGAAGACCCATGGTCAACCCGAAGATCAAGATCTATTTTACATTGTCTTCTTCAGGGTTTGATCATCAAGTTTCTCATTTGATCATTGGGATTTGGTATCGATCATATACTTTCCAAAAGCATATATCATACCTAGGTCTTGATCATATACTTTCCAAAAGTATATATCAAACCTACAAATTCAGTCAAGCTTCCAAAGCAAGATGACCGTGCACGGAATTTGATTCTTCCCAATATCTCATGAGTGAGCTCATGTCTTCCGGTTCAGTAGTGAACCTGTATGATCCCTTTGAGAGATCGTATTACTCATATGCCCTTATATGCACACCAACGCGCCGGTGTATAGACCTTGGTTTGGTCATCAACCTATTGGTCTGTCAAATGTACATACTCAGACATATAGCAATACATCTGTCTCTGGTCAGAGGATGCATGCCTATGTTGTGACAGCATTCAACATAGGACTTAGGTTATCTCGATCTCGTTAAGTCAACTCTTTGACCTAACTAATCTGACACCTCCGAATCTCTATTCCTATGCAGAGGACCTGCATCAAGAGGTCGGTCAGATATCAACCTATGTGAGAAAGGATTGCCATCTCCTACTCAGGCTGGAGATCACATCTTAATAATCATTTGACGGTGCTTGATGAGTCATCAATCTAACCCTTTAGATATTCATCCAAGCACCAGCCTCTATGATTCAATAATTGAATCAACAGCTGTATGATCATTAAGATAGCCATGGTACATAACCCTAATTGTACAGAGGGACCTATTATGCAAATTATTTATTCTTCATTTCAAATTAGGGAATGATATTTGCAATAACATTTATTGCATAATGGCTCGCCGTGGGCTCACATGTCCAACAATCTCCCACTAGCCCAAAGAGCCATTAATGGGCTAATCATTTAAACCCACACTCATGTGACAATCATGGGCTATTTAGAAATAGCTAGGTAAGCTGATCAGTCACTCTGTTCCCAAAAGACTATGCCAAGTCCTTTTACGGCACTTGCATATCCCTAGGTAACAGTGCTCCCATCCAATGCGAATGTTGCATCTTATGCAACCAATACTCAATCTAGTCAAAGCAGTTATAGTGTCCTTGATACTATTTCTCAATAACTATTATAACCAGTATTTCCATAATCCTTATCAGAATACCCTTATTCCGGGAGATCACTATCTCTCAAGGTATCCACAGTTAAGACCTTTTAGATCTCTATCTATAAAGTCTTAACTTCTTGAAAATAAGACATAGAGATCACCATCTCTAAAGCCTTGTCATCTTTGAAGATATTTTTATTACTGCAATCAAGTGTTTTCTCTCCATAGTAGGATTAGTAACAGTTTACTACTCCCACTGCATGGCAGATATCTGGCTTTTGTACACATCTAGCATACACTTAGCTTTACGTAACTGATGCACAAGTGCAAGCAGTTCTAGCATTCACTTCCTCAACTCTTTGAGGTGCTATCCCTTTAGATAGGTCAGTACCAAATCTCAAGGGAACGAAGCCTTTCTTGGAATTTCCAAGAATGGAATATGTCCAAGGTGTACTACAAATGTGACAGTCCCAATACCCTCTCTTCTTTGCTTCTGAACAACTTCAGAACTAAGATCTAAGAGGTATTCTTGAGATCATATCTCAAGGTATGGAATAGCCAGTCTATAAAACACTTATTCTCATCCTTATATCATTCCAAATGATTAGGATATTATCTACATTTAGCACGATGAACACAATGGCACTCCCACTAAGCTTCACATGGTTCATCAAGATTCTATTTGAAATCATAACATTTATAATTTCATCAAATCTTATGTTTCAACAACAAGAAGCTTATTTGAGTCCACAGATGGATTTCTTTAGCTTTCACACCTTACTTTCCAAAATCATGAAGCCCTGGGGCTACTTCATGTGAATATCCTCAGAGAGGTATTCTTTAGAGGAATGCAATCTTGACTTACATCTTGAAGATGCAATAGTCAAGTTGTGTAGCTAAGGTTAGCAACATTCTGATGATTTTAAGCATGGTCACCGAAGAGCAAGTCTCATTGCAAGCAATGTCTTCTCTTCCGATGTGTAGCTTATGGCTACGAACCGAGCTTTGAAGGTCTCTACCTTCTCATCGGGTTCCCTTTCTCTTGAAGATCCATTTACACCTTAATGGGTCTAACCCTTATAGGTGGATCCTCGAGGGTCCATATACAACACTTGTATATGAAGTCTACTTTAAACTTTATTGCTAATATCCATCATTCCATGTCATGATCCTTAGGAGCTTCATCACATGAAGTCCGATCACTCTCAGACTTAACTGACACATGGAATACATCCTCAAAATCATTCGAAGAGGTATTAATATTTCATCTTTAATTATACTTTTAGTTTCCGATTTCAGGAGCCTCATTGTCATCTCAAGATTAAATGAGTCCCTTTACTTCATTTTCATCTTGATTCTCAAGAGTCTCAATCCTCCAAGAATCACATCCTCAGAAATGAGATCTTTTAAGAATCTCAAGGTCATAAAGTAGGTATCCAATACCATCCTTTATTTTCCTAATGAAGTAGCACTCTCAAGTGCTAGATTCCAGCTTACATCCATGGAACCTTATTAAGGATATATATTGTAGTCTCTACTACACATATATACCAGGAAACTAAGAGGATAATTATGCTAAAATTCATCATTGATCAAATCATGTCACACATGATCCAATTATATCTCCCTACAACTCTATTGAGTTCAGGTTTATCAGGAGGAGTGAGATAGAAATGATATTCATATCTCCATAAGGTATTCTTTGAATTTTATCTAATAGGTACTTGCTACCTTGCTTAGATCAAATTCATTTCATCTTTCTTCAAACTTTGGTTCTAAACCAAAATTGTGAAATCTTTGAACATTTCAAAGGTTTCTCAGGTGAAGAGAAGAAATCTCATATCATACGTAATCATCAATAGATATTACATATCCATAATGTTTACTATGATATAGATGATCTACATACATCAATATGTATGAGATCTTGAATACCTCGACATCTAACACCATTCCCAAAGAAGGGTGTATAGGACATTTTACTTTGAATACAATATTCATAAGTATGTAAGATTTGAAATTTTAGACATTCTAAAGTTCCATATCTTACCAGTCTATGATCAAATCAACAGACATATGTCCAAGACTTGATGCCAGATCATCGTCAAATGATCTTCATCCTCCTATTGATCTATCAAGGTTTAATTTTCAGTATTAGAAATCTTAACGAACTGTTCATTAATTTTCTAATTTTGTGGAGTCCACTAGATGTTAGATTACTATCTGAAATATATCCATCATAACTCTTTATGATAGTTCTATCTCAGAATTCATGTTTATTTCCAACATTTAGAAACAAACAATGAGGGTATTCTAATATCTAGGTCATAGAGACATTCTCAAAGACTAAGGGCTCTCCCACTGAGAATATGAAGTCCATCTATCCAACATAGATTGCTGCAACAATTACATCAATATCCATGCAGATGACTATTGAACCTTAAGATCAAATTCCTAGTCTTCTAATATATATATATATATATATATATATATGCAACCAATTTGCAAATGTCACTAGAAGATTGGGATACAATTGTCAGACTTAATCTTATGAAATAAGAAAGTCAAAGTCAATGATTATATGTAGATTATTCTGATGCTCTATCTGAGTCCTTCACTAAGGATTTTAGACAGACTTGATAGTCATACTATCAACACATCAACTTATTGCAGCATTGGCATTCATCCAACTCTTTGGATGTCATATGGAAGTCACAGAAGTAGGTCAACTCTTTGACTTTCCTTCTTACTCGGGTCTGACTCATGCTTCCACTGCACTCTCTTAATCTATAAACAACCATTGCTTAAGACTAAGGATCTCTTATGTTGAATTCTAAGGATTTCAATACAAGAGCATTTCAACATTTATACATGCTTCATTAAATTCATTCAAAATGATTATTGTGAAGCTTCATGAATGACTTGAGTATAGATAGTAGAATGATGACACTCATCATATCTACATACATCTTAACTCTTAGAGACTTAGGTTCAGGTAGGTATTCAAACATTTTGAATACATCATCTCTTTCGAGCTACCATTCTGCATATGCAGAGAACCATGTCATTCATGATTAAATGTCTAGAGCACATATGTATGCCAAAATATCTTCTTTTATTTTATAAGGATTATTCGACAATTACGATCACCATCGACATGTCACTTCCAAAGTACACTCGATGAAGGATCAAGACTACAGAGACATACAAACCCTAAGGTGATGTCTTATTGTCTTATTTAATTGCCCTTCCTCATTATGTTGAGGGGACTTGCACACTGCAACCACATACATTATGTGTCCAATTGCAAGTACAATATCTGGATCATGAGTCCAATCCAAGATATTTTTACTGGTTATCATTGAGTATAACATTGAGTGGGTTTAATAAAGGATTATCTGAAATAAGAAATTTGCATAAGTGTATATATATTATATATACATGTTTTACTTTGATTTAGGAATTTTTATATCAAAGTTGCCTTGCCTTGTCAACACTGAAAGTTCATTCCCTTAATCACTTTCAATGTAAGAGATATTCTTACCATTATATCTCTAGCAAGATCTGGGATCTCCTTTCCTATCTTTGTTGCATCCCAATAATATGAGAACCTACAACTCGGATAAAAAGAAGCGGGAACACATTCCGCCTTGCAAGTCCAACTTGCATCTCCCAATTCGGTCTTTAACACCCGGGCCCACCACCCCTAAGATGATGTTGACCCGTCATTAATTGAACCAACCGTCAACAGGCTTAATACTCTCTATACGTAATCCAATATCGCCCCAATAATATGAGGACCCGATATTGGGGTCACTACGTATACGGCCTTACTCTTTCGAGAAGCAAAGAACCCGATCCAATTAAATCATATACAGGATCTGTCACTTCGGACAGGCGTCTCCTATATACAACAACTGGCGACGGAATCCTTTGCCTTGACGGGAGACCATGGATGTCACTTATGTGATCCTCCACCTCATATTCAAATTGTATAATTAATTATCGTGAATCACATTCACATAATTAATTCTTCCAAGGGAAATACACATCTATTCATGATAGAGTGTTTATTGGATATAATTAATTTAATCACATTAAATTAATCATCAATGCAATCATCAATCAACAAACATGTCTTTTACTTGAATAGTAGGTATATTCTCAAAGTACGTATTATTCGAATTTTAATAATTAGAAAAATACACTTTGACCTTTTCCGGCATTATACAGTCCCTACCCGCTGTCATGGCCAGTACCGACGAGAGTGGGACGGACCACAGACGTTGCAACCCGCGACCCCAATGCTCTCCGACTAGGCACCACATCCGCCTCGGGAAAGGATAATACCAGATAGATCATGATGTACTTTGAGATGCTCATCGGTTTTTCAACCGAAATTATACCATATAATATAAATCAAAATATTTTTGATTATATTATAAGGAGATTTGCTAGACAAATCCCCAATCCTATTCAAGCAAGAGGGTTTTCATGTAAAAGTTGTCCTACAACAATTGTAGGATAAACTATGGTTTTCATGAAAGCAATGTTTGTTGATGAACCAATGATCAAGATCTAATATCTCATCATTGTGGTTTAGGCAAGTGTCATTCAATGAAATAATTATCTCTTTAAATATTTCACAAATATTTATCACTAATTATTCAAGAAAATTAACAACTAATTTTCATCATGATAATTGAATGACATATCACAAGGTTCAAGATCAAAATTGTTAATTTCCAGCAGTGACCCCCAATCACTAAAATTAACTTATCTTGATCAATTTAAATCCAAAAAATGCAAACTCAGTTTCTAAAGATTGCCTATTTGATTTATTAAAGAACTCAAGTGATAATTCACGCATTTCAAGGCGTATTAAAACCGTAATTATCTCATTAATTACGTTCAAATCCGTAGTTCCCGCAACAGTGAATATAGGCATATTCAAAAGACCATATCTTGAGAAAATGAAGTCCAAATTTAGTAAACTCAAGTCCTATGGTTTCCTTGTTTAATGGGGAACAAAATACAATTGAAAATTTCGTGTTTAAACATTTTAAACAGTGCCGAAAAATTCAATTAGACAGAGGTGCGAAAATTGAAATGCAGTAAAAATTTCGCAACCCTTTCAAGAACCAAATCGTCTAAGGTCTATGGATCATATTCAAAACCTTATTCAACCTGGCTCTGATACCACTTGAAGGATATCGAGTATCCTTCAAGCGCATCACGGAAGCGTGTCGATCGCATCGTATGCAATCGGAGCAACTAGTCGTACTAGATGCTAGATGCAGCGGAAATTAAAATTTTAACCTTAAAGATGAAACCACATGATCACGAGAACACTTCTCGGATCGTTTCATCAAACCACAAAGTACAAGGAATACCTCTTGAAGCGTGGTTGTGATCGCGAGATCCCAAAGTAGAGATCCTCCTATCTTAAGTCCGACCCACGGAGAATGCGCTTGCGGGCATGATGATGAGTCGCATCCTTCCCGCAATCCTTTGACGAAGATCCAAGCGTCGAGGCGTAGAAAAAATGATCTCCTTCCTAATACACAAAGTGGAAGGCCACTTGAATATTAGGGAGACCCCACGAGAATGAGAGAGAGAGTAGAGGTCTTCAACTCAAGAATGTTGTCACTTGGAAAGGCTACCCTAGCCCTCCTTTTATACTAGTTTAGGATCCAATGGATCTCAATCCATGGGACACATAGATCCAAGGGCTATGCTTGGTCCATGCTAAATCAATGGCTATGATTGTTGTTGGTTAAAACCAACAACATTAATTTAAATTAAAAAATGTTGCAACATTATCAACATAATTTAATTTAACATTAACTAATTAAGAGATAATGTGATAAATAAAAATGGAGTCAACCAACCACCCTAAATTATAGGGGGTTATTTTGTCTCCTTTTATTTTTATCTTATTATTTCTTAATAAATTGCAATAACTATTATTGCAATAATATCCACCAAATTAATTCCAAATTAATTTGTGAATATTTCAATCATGCCATTGATCATTATGTGAATCATGTTCACAACCCAAACTAGTTTGTAAATTGCATTTCCAATTAATTAATAAATGTGAATCCAATCCACACTATTAATTAACAAATGCTATTTACATAGATTCTCTCTCTTCAATATATATATTATAAATCATATTTATAATACACATATATCATGGATAGTATTATCCACATTCTCTAATCCTTGATAATTAAATCCTATTTAATTATCTTAGATAATCATTTTCACAACATGAATCATATTCATATTTAAGCTTGATAATTAAATCTCATTTAATCATCAAGTCTTTGCTTGGATATTTCATCAAAAGAATTATTCTTGAACCCTTTCATGAATAATGTGCTTTCTCCGCAGATACTTGGAGATAAGGACAGGGCGATTGTATTGTTCCACGTATAGTGACTTGGATGTTGAGATCTCGTCTCAAATCCAGATCGTACGAACCTCCCACAGATGCTTGATTAAATCAAGACCGCAAATCCAATCTTCTCATTGAATCTGAATCTCATTCAGATCAATGTCCAACACTTGGACTAAGATCGGATTGCTTCTCTACTGAAAGGAGTCACTAAAATCCAGACCTGTTTCATCACTCCCTCGGAATGGAAGCGTCATGGATATACAATCGTTTATGATCACATCACCCTTCAGGTATTCCCAATACCTGTACATCCTGCATACTGGAAGACCCATGGTCAACCCGAAGATCAAGATCTATTTTACACTGTCTTCTTCAGGGTTTGATCATCAAGTTTCTCATTTGATCATTGGGATTTGGTATCGATCATATACTTTCCAAAAGCATATATCATACCTAGGTCTTGATCATATACTTTTCAAAAGTATATATCAAACCTACAAATTCAGTCAAGCTTCCAAAGCAAGATGACCGTGCACGGAATTTGATTCTTCCCAATATCTCATGAGTGAGCTCATGTCTTCCGGTTCAGTAGTGAACCTGTATGATCCCTTTGAGAGATCGTATTACTCATATGCCCTTATATGCACACCAACGCGCCGGTGTATAGACCTTGGTTTGGTCATCAACCTATTGGTCTGTCAAATGTACATACTCAGACATATAGCAATACATCTGTCTCCGGTCAGAGGATGCATGCCTATGCTGTGACAGCATTCAACATAGGACTTAGGTTATCTCGATCTCGTTAAGTCAACTCTTTGACCTAACTAATCTGACACCTCCGAATCTCTATTCCTATGCAGAGGACCTGCATCAAGAGGTTGGTCAGATATCAACCTATGTGAGAAAGGATTGCCATCTCCTACTCAGGCTGGAGATCACATCTTAATAATCATTTGACGGTGCTTGATGAGTCCTCAATCTAACCCTTTAGATATTCATCCAAGCACCAGTCTCTATGATTCAATAATTGAATCAACAGCTGTATGATCATTAAGATAGCCATGGTACATAACCCTAATTGTACAGAGGGACCTATTATGCAAATTATTTATTCTTCATTTCAAATCAGGGAATGATATTTGCAATAACATTTATTGCATAATGGCTCGCCGTGGGCTCACATGTCCAACATCCTCACCACCTCATCAATGAAGAGCTACGTGCATTGTGCTTGTTCAAGTTAGGTCACTGTCTAAAAGAATCATGCGTGTGCACAAGATATTCTACTTAGACTAATCAAGATGACATGTGAACATAGACTTGCGGACTCAAAGAATTAAGTCACTTGACCTGAGAAATCTTAACTCCAATTCCTATAAGGTTCCTCTGAAATTATGTGGATTAAGGTCAAATCAAGTCCATCCTCAATATCTACTCATAACTTGGTTCAGAACCCACTAGCTTTTCACCTTGCATATGCAAGATATGCAGATGAGGTGCAGATGACATGCTATGAATGAAATGCAAGATTTTTTTTTAATGCAAGGATGCAAAAGTAAATAAGAAGCCTTTATTTTCGACATTTTTGTTTTATTTTCTGTTATACAACAATCTTTACAACAATTTTTACATAGTATACAAGTTTTTTTTATTTTACAACAAATTTTACAAAAGTATGTTTTACAACTTTTTGTACAAGTATTATACATATAGTACAATTTTTTTTGGTATACCTCCTATCATACAAGTGTTTTATGAGTATTAAACAAATTATACAAGTTTATTTTACAAAAAAAATTCTCAAATTTTTACCCACCCGTAATTATTGCATAATATATACAAAAATATACGAAAATACGCAAAAGTACGAGCTATGGGTAAAGTATATATGTAATACATACACACCCCCTATACTTAGCGTGTGCTATGTCCTCAGAGCACGATAAGCGACTAAAAAGACATAGCTCGGGCTAAGCGGAGGAGAGCTAAAATTACAAAATGTAAAGAAGTCGCTCCGCCCCCTATACTTAGGCTCTGGCAGCCTAAGTGTAGAAGAAGATAAAAAATGGGGCGGACGAGGGTAAGAGGTGAAATGGATGAGTATATACATGGAGGGCATCGGTCCCCCCTATACTTAGGCTCTGGTCAGCCTAAGTATAGGACAAGAGTGAGTATGAGGACCGATGTGATCTGGAAGATGTACAGTGAATGGATGCGGGTCACTCTCCCCCTATACTTAGGATCTGGTTATCCTAAGTATAGTCATAAAATGAAACGATATGGAACCGGGGAGAGTGATTTGAATCACTGGGAAGGGAGGGAGAGAAAGTATATACAAGAAAGAGTGACAATATACAAGGATTAAGAAGGTTTGTGACAAACCTTCTTGCGGACGCGAGGAGATGGATAATATACATATGTGTCGCTGTCAGAATCGTCCTCAGATGAATCATAGTGAGGTGTAGGGATCATCCAACGAGGGTCAACACAAGGCTTCTTGCTTAGATAAGGCTTGAGAACAGCCGAACTGAGCTCACTCATATAAATCACCTTATCCGGACTAGATGAGGACTCTTCCAAAAACTCCTTCTCCGGTGTGTTGAAGGAAACTTTCTTAGTCGGTTTTCCAGAACCTGAATCAATGAGAGGGAGATGAGAGCGACACGCCTGGAGAGGTTCTGGGGAACATCTCGAGGAATCAATTCTCGACTTCCTCTCACTAGATAGCTGACTAGAAGAGGGAGCAACCGTATCTTTATGTGGAGTCAATTTAGTCTTAGTTGTTTCCTTTGAAGGTCCGGGATGTGGTGTAGTGCTGACCATTGGTTCCTCATCAGACGAGTCACCATATAGATTGTAATATTCCTAAAGGGTCAGCACATGTCTCGAGAAGGTGCTAGTGGTCTCAGTTGGCTTGGCATTATTGGGCTCTTGTGTTGGATCATGAAAATGGTCAAGGCAATCAAAAAGGTCATGTCCGACTTTATGATAGCTTCTGATCGTGAATCCTCCTTAGAAGCTGTCATGGTGGTGGTGCAAGCAGTTGATGAAGCGGAGGTGCGGGGAGTCTCAGAACCAACGGTCGTCCGGATAGTCGGTATCTCAGATGTAGCAGAGAGGTGGAACTCATTCTCCTCTTGATGGTCATGACTGTCAACGGATGTGCGGGTAACCTTAGAGTAAAGTGTATCAAAGAATGGATGCGGTCGGAGTGCTCCCAATGCTGAAAAATCGATCTCCCGAGTATCGTAATCTTTAGTTGCCTTAGGTGAGGCTAAGAACAGCTTCCCGAGAATAATCGGAGACTGTGTGAACTCTCCTCAGTGCTCGATGTCAATGATCGTGAAGTCCACCTGGAGTAGAGAACCTTGGAAAGTAATGATGATTGAAATATTTCCTCTAGACCGTTTGATGGATCGATCAGCCAGCTGAACGATCTCTCTCGACTTCTTGATTGGCCTGAGTTTGAGTTTGTCAAACACAAAGGTCGGGAGGATATTTATCGGAGAGTCATCATCGATTCTAGCATGGGTAAAGATAGTGTCTTTGATTTCACATTCAACCCTAGGCAACCGCTTCACTCTGCGGCTCTTGGTCTTTCTCCCCATCACCAAGGAGGTGGCCAAAGACACTATGTGTCTCTCGGTCCTTGTTCTCTTAGTACCCGACCTCCTGGGCATCAATTTACTCTTTACAAAAATCTTGAGGTCGGGGATGTGATCTATGGCCTTTATTAAGGGAAGTTTTAAGATCAAATCCTCATCGAGTGCTTCCCTTAGGACAGGATCCAATTTTTTTAGATCATTTTCATTTTCAATTTTTATGTGATTTTCTGATTTTTCAATTTTTTTGGTGTTTTTGATGGATGAATGATCATATTATGGATTGGAGGGCAAGTGGTTAGTAGAAGAGGGAGATAGAATGGACTCCAGCTGTACAGGCGGTGTGGGTTCCCCGATGCTTGCTCGATTTTCAACATCAGATCTACTTACTTTCTTCTCCACTTTCATACCCAGGCTAGTAGAAACTGAGTGCAATATTTCCATGACAACTCTCAACTCTTTACCAAATGATTCATTTTTCTTAATAAGTCTAGAAATGTCATCCTCCACAAAATTCCCATGACAAATCATGGGAGAGTTCTGCTCAAGTGGAGGATATTGCTGAGATATTGAGGTCTCATACTCATCATACCTAGACTCTGGCATGTAATGCTGGGTTAAGTATGGACCATCTAACTGGCAAATATTGGTCGGATCCTCATACGATGAAACAGGGACTGATAAGTCTAGCTCATAAGTCCAATCTTGTGAATGTATAGGCTCTCCGAATGAAGGTTGGTTAGTGGAAGCTTGATCACTAAAGTCAATCAAGTCTGGGAAATTATGATGTACATGCCTCTCCATTCGGTTTGTTCGATCGACCAAGTTATGCCCTAAGGTCAAGTCGGGATGTGTATATGTAATTTGTTGTATGGTCCCTACTTGAGGTGAGAATGAAGTATGTGGGGGCATAAAATTTTGCCAATCATCCGTCTCAGCAGTGGCTTGCTCTTCATTCGGTTCTTTGATTCTTGCAAGCTCTCGGGAGTAAGGACAGTAAGCCCAAGGTGGAAGTGGATCCGGGGTGCTAGAATATGGAGTAGGTGAGAAATGCGAAGAAGTGGAGAAGTTAGTCGAAGTTCTGACTTCATAATCGGGTTGAGGTGGAACCGACCACGGGTAAGGGTCTCACATGGATGGCAGAGGATACATAGAAGAAGGAGAAGGTGAAGATGAATGGTATATGGTCGAGGAGGAATGACCAGAGGTCACAGGGTATGGGGACCAATATCCCGACATCTTGAAGAGGAAATGATGTAAGCAGAATGAGGTAGAAAATGCGCAATTACGCAGGATAACACACAGGGAGAGACACGAAGACAAACGCAAGAGCAAACCCTGAGTTCACACTCAATACGGTGAAGGACCCGAAATCGAGTCCGATTAGTCTTGTTGATTTTAAGTGTGAATTTTCAGATAAGTAGCAAAGGTTACACGACCTATAGGGGAGTCGGCTAAAAAGCTCCCCTGTTTAACCTGTCGCATAAGATACCGCGGGTCCTTCCTTTCTTCACTCCTATCCCAAGTTGATGGACTCAAAGACCATGCCCCTATTACCTGCAAGCAGGCAGAGGCTGATAAGGCTGGAACTTCGCCCCGAAGGGTTACTAGCAACTTGTTGCGAAGTACTGCCGGTTCACCCCTGACTACCCGCGAACAGGCGGAGGCTACTTGGTACTAGTCAGTGAATCTAAAAATATTCAACTCGTGATATTTGCTAGGATCAGCTGGCACGTGATATGGAAGGCGGGGATTTGGGCTCTGCCTTAAGGTATTCACACACACTCAAGTACCCTCACTCAGCCTGAAAACAAGGTCCGGGTTACTCTCCCGCAAACAAGGGTTAATTTTAGTCAATTTTTTTGTCCAATTCAATTAGAAGTCCCGATTTTAAAGATTAGTTGTCACTGATGTTCATCCACACAAGCAATCACGTCTACCGTCCAGTCCCTATTCCTTTATCCTAAGTTAGGAAACCGAGAGAGAGAGAGAGAGAATTGGAAAAAAGTTGATGCAATCGAGAAAACGATGATGAGTGCTCGATTAAGAATACTTATAGTGCCTCCAGCTCTCTACAATGTGGGATGCAAGACTGAATTGAATTTTTACACTAAATGCAATGCAAGCGATGAAGAGCCGCTCCTAGATAGGCAGTTCTATTAGCGAGTGAAGCACAGGTTCAATTTGACTAGATCTGCGGTCTAAGTGCGTCTTTTAAGTATCTGTGTGGTCCTAAAAATTACGAGCACAAGCAAACCCTAGAGTGGCTTGAGGAGCCGCTAGTGCAAGCCTATTCTAAAAATGCAATCCGCACAGCAGACGGGGACACGATTCCACTATGTTTACACGCGCGAGAACCCAAACGGGAACCGCTGTAAGTGCAGACACTTTTTTTAAGTTACAAAAAATCTTCTTGACGTCCAACAACCGACTTGATCCAAGAATCGTCGGCCTCCGATGCACTTCGAGATGTGTCGACTTCAAGAAAGCCGCTCCAAGTCCATCGGGCCCTCGCACAAAAAGATGCAAAAATGTCAGAGAGAAATATATACAGAAATGGTCAGAAACACAATTAAATAAAAAATGGATAATTACAATGCGGCTCGGAGGTCAGACTACCCGAGTGAATGGAAAACGTAAATCTAATTGTGTAAGGTGATCCTAAGCCGTTTACCTCCTCGGCAACGGAGCCATTTGACGGGCCGCGGACCTACCCTTGTTAATAATGTCGAATTAACGAGTGCGTTGCAGTCAGATAGATCCGCGTCGATCAAAAATAGCCACAAAAATTGATTAATCGTCGAATGAATTAATATGCGGTTTTATATTTATTTAGCCTGGGCAAGCCCCAGGGTTGACTCAAGGAGGCAAAGGAATAACTCAGAATCAAGTTAGATAGATTAGATTGCGATTTTCCAAGCGGGTTTTTTTTGTAATTTTTTAATGCGATAAAAATGCCAATGCAAAATATGAATGGGACTAAATTAACAAGAAAATAACCGACTTAGCCAAATTTAATTTGAATGTGAAATTAGACCAAATTGACCAAATTATATTTTTCCTGTAAACCTAATCCAATGATGAATGCAAATGTATTTTTTTTTGGATTTTTTGGATTTAAAAAAAACAAATGAAAAATGCAAACTTTTTTGGGGTTTTTATGTAGTTTTTCGTGCAAAATATATGCAAAAATTATGAAAAATTTATTGAAAGTCAAATATGATGAAATGAAGCTACAATAATTTTTTTTAGAATTTTCTGACACTTTCTTATTTTTTATGAATATTTTACTGAAAACAAAGCGATTGTGGGTTTTAATTCCTAATCAATCCACGAAATCAAATTATCTAAAGACCTATTCATCTCAAATAGAAATTTCAATAAGGAATCCAGGATCTTTGAAATTTCTCAAAAATGTTATTCGTGGAATTAATTAAAAATAAATTACATAAATCACTCTATAATGCACAAGACAACTCCTAAATGGACGAAATTTGGATAGTAATTAAAGAACAATTAGATGCATCATCTACAATTTTTTCGTAATTTTTGGAGCAATAAATAGGCCTGTGCGAATTTTAGAGCGTAAATGGGAAAAGTATCACTCAATTTCAATCTCTGATTTTTAATAAATAATATAATTTCACAAAAAATGAAATAAATAGCCACAAGATAAATAATTAGTTTCTCTACAATATGCTATTTTTTTGCTAAAAAATAATGCAAGATGACTGTCCAAAATTATGCTCAAACTCAGGGGTGTCAATGCAATATAGAAATGAAAAAATAACAACTGAAATGTGCCTAAGGGCACTTTTGCAAGTTTAGAAAGCTGAAAGGATTCAAATGAAATTTTCACAATTATAATAAAATAGGAAATAAATGGACCTTCGTAGGTTTCCTTAGAACCCAAGCTAGGGCACCAAGAGAGGGGCGGCGCAGCACATGGGGCGGCGGCCAATGGTGGGCGGCCGCGGCACCACGCGGGCGGAGGGCGGTCGGCGGGACGGCACGCCTTGGAGGCGGCACGAGGCAGCGGTGGGCGGCGCACCTTGGAGGAGGGCCGGCGCGCACGGCTGCGCCGGCAGGAGGGCTGGAAGGAGGGCGCGCTAGCTGCACGTTCAGGGCGTGGCGCACCGCGGCGTGGATGAGGCGCTCGGCGCGGTTGAGGGAGGACGGTGCCACCGGCTGTGGGATGGCCGTGGCCGTGCTTGCCGGAGGCGTGCCAGTGCACACGGCGGCGCTGCGTCGTGCGGTTGTGCGCGGCGGCCTTGGAGGAAGGCGGCGGCTAGTGCCGCTGGCTGAGCACTAGGAGGTCGGAGGCGTGTGAAGGACGGAGGGCGGAGACCCGCCTGGGGGGCTCGCATGCCGAGGCAGTTGGGCAGCTGGGCTGGATGGCGGTTGTGGCTGGCCGAGGGGCGGCGCGGCGGCATCTCTCGACTTCTGGAGGCTGGAGGTCGGACCTGCGGGGCCGCAGGTGGCCGATCTTGGTTGGGGCAGCACGCCCGCCGAGGAGGCAGCGCCGTGGGCGTGGAGCACGGAGGCAGGGGGTGGCAGCCGCTCCCTCCGGTGGAGGGCCGGCGGTGGGGCAGAGAAGGCTCCTGCTCCCTTTTTTATTTTTTTTTTGATTTTTTTTTTGTAATTTTTTGTGACTTTTCTATAAACAGGAATGATATGAAATTAAAAGTTTAAGGAAGAGGTGGAGTGTTTGTGTGATGATGTGATTTGTGTGTTGGTGGAGGTGATGTAATTTTTTTATGTGATGATGATGAAACAAGGAAGGAAATGCGAGTGGTGGGATGTTGAGCCGGCTAAGAGAGGGCGAGGACGGCCCAAGAAGTGTTGGAAAGAGACTATACGAAGGGATCTTAGTTTTTTGGATATAAGTCCGAGATTGACCCAAGATAGATGTGAATGGAGGCGAAGAATCCATGTAGCCGACCCTACTTAATTGTGGGAAAAGGCTTTGTTGTTGTTGTTGTTGTGATGATGATGAAACAAGGAAATTTGTTAGATAAAAAATTGACAAGAGAAAGTTTAGGGTACTTACCTGTGTTGTTCGCCAGATTGTGGAACCCTGTCGTGCGGCTTCCGCCGTGGCCTCGAGAAGGATGGCGAGAGTCCTTCGAAGCTGAGCAAGTCCAATTGGATCTCGCGACGCGACAATGGTGATGCCGCGGATCTCGCCTTGAGGTTGTCGTCGCTCGACTCGTCTCCTACGGCTGTCACCTGAAGGTTAAAGGGGCTCGACCTCACTTCACTCGAAAACGGCGGATGGGAAAGAGTGTGGGAGATGGAGAGGTTATAAAGAGGAGGAGGAGGCAGTTGGAGAGGAGATGGAGAAGGTGGAGGAGATGGGGTGGGATGGGAGGTGTCGAAGAGGCTTCTCCCTTAAATTCAGGGAGAGTGGGGGAGGAATGGGTAGAGAAGAGGGAGATGACGCCACTTGGTGCGCTAGGATGCGGCCATGTGGCATTTATTTAATTAGTAGCCAAAAACCAAGGGATTGACATGTGGTGGCTTCCGGAGCCACCACGTGTCGCTCTCAGAAAATTCAAAGCTAAATGGAAAAAAGACATAATAAAAGGGATTAAATCAAAAAGTGGTCAACATGAATATTGCTCGTCTCGATGAGATCTACAACTTTCGTGAAGGATCGAAAATCAAACGAGATCATCTGTACAAAAATGTATTTTTGGGCAGTACCTTATAGATATAAAATACCACAATTTATCTTTTGTAATTTTTTTGTCATTTTTCAATAAGAGAAAAATCAAAATAAAACTAGAAAAATATGATAAGAATATTTACAACTTAATCTATTTTTTTTGGATTTTTAATAATTAAGAAAATGAAATGTAAAATACAGGGGTAAAACGGTCAATGTCTACAATATACAAAAGGGTCCCAAAACCCAAATTTTGCATACGAGCTCCTATTTTAATGAAATTGGTCTTGTTTCGAAGATCTCTGAATGTATATTACTTTAAAAGTGAGTAGACCTTAATCAGACAGTGTATGAGAGAGATATGTGCATTTTAAAGTTCCTAGTTTCAAACTTGGATTGGGGTTTTATTGGTCCATTTTGCAAGTTATGATTTTTTGGATATTTTTCTTTAATTAGTGTTAGTAATATATACACAATAGAGTTGGTTTTATTAGATTCGGAGTTAGTATAAAATATATACAAATAGGGTATTTTTAGCTAATATACATGTTAATATTTACAAGTAAATTGGCTTCTTATTTTATGTGAATATGAATGCTAACATGCAGATATTATGCTTGCATGCATGAATGGTAATTATGCAATATAAGTAGAAATATGCCTCTAATTACTCGGGAACAAAGCTGTATTTTCAACTTTTAGAGTGATGAATCACAGATTCATCAGTTATGTACTAAATAGAGTGTTAAAATGACCAATCCGTAAACGAGAAGTTATGAACTTTATAAAGGTAAAATTTCCAAGATAAGACATTTAAAAGTGTTTCGAAGTAAATGTTTTACACTAAACACTAACGATAATGTAAATAAGTGTGATGCTAAAAGAGAAAAATGCATATTCATTGGTTACTCAAATCATAGTAAGACTTAGAGAGTTTTTAATAAAAACACACTAGTTGTGGAAGAATCAACGTACATAAAATTCGATGAAAAGCCATAAAAATTAAACAATCAAGACATTGTTAATGAAGAAGAAGATGAAGAACAAGCTTTTATTGATATAATGAAGATAAAAGTCACGAATACACATAATCTACCTAAAGAATGTATATTTAAGAAGGAACGCCCTAAAACTCAAATACTTGGAGAAATCTCAGACAATGTTAATTTTGTACAGGATGCTTATGTATCACAACTAGAACTTAATGAGATATAAGATATACTAAAAGATGAATCTTGGATAGTACCAATGCAAGAAGAACTTAATCTGTTCACAAGAAATGATGTTTGGGAACTTCTTGTTGGACATGCGAGCCCACGACGAGCCATTATGCAATAAATGTTATTGCGAATATCATTCCCTGATCTGAAATGAATAATGAGTAATTTGCATAATAGTTTCCTTAGTACAATTAGGGTTATGTACCATGGCCATCTTAATAATCATACTGCTGTTGATTAAACTGTTGAATTATAGAGGCTGGTGCTTGGATGAATATCTAAAGGGTTTGATTGAGGACTCATCAAGCACCGTCAAATGATTGTTAAGAGATGATCTCCAGCCTGAGTAGGAGATAGCAATCCTTATCTCTAAAGGTTGATATCAAACCAGCCTCTTGATGCAGGTCCTCTACATAGAAATAGAGATTCGGAGGTGTCAGATTAGTTAGGTCAAAGAGTTGACTTAACGAGATCGAGATAACCAAAGTCCTGTATCGTATGCTGTCACGATCCAGGCATGCATCCTCTGACCAGAGACAGATGTGTTACTATATGTCTGAGTATGTACATTTGGCAGACCAATAGGTTGATGACCTAACCAAGGTCTATACACCGGTGCGCTGGTGTACATGTAAGGGCATATGAGTAATACGATCTCTCAAAGGGATCATACAGGTTCATTACTAAACTGGAAGGCATGAGCTCCCTCATGAGATATTGGGAAGAATCAAGTTCCGTGCACGGTCGTCTCGCTTTGGAAGCTTGACTGAATTTGTAGGTTTGATGTATACTTTTGGAATGTATATGATCAAGACCTAGGTATGATATATGCTCTTGGAAAGTATATGATCGATATCGACTCCCAATGATCGAATGAGAAACTTACTGATAAAACCATGAAGTAGGTAGTATAAAGTTGATCCAATACTTCGGGTTTATTCTGAGTGTTCCAGTATGTACAGTTATTGGGATAATTAAATGTAGGGATAATTACACCCATAACCCTGAGTAATTCCTCAATCTCAATCATAACCCTACATAATCGCGAATTACACGAGAAACCCCGAGTAATCATTCCGTCTCACACTCATGACCCTCCGTTAAATTTCTCCCTTAACCTAACCATATCATTGGGTTAATCCAACCCTTCTTGTATCCAACGGCTGAAAAAAATTTAAAAAATTGTCCTCCATCTTCTTCCAACTTAGCCGACCCCCTCCCCCTTCTTCCTCCTCCCTCCTCCCTCCCTCTGCCTACAACCACCCCCTTCGCCGCCCCTCTGCCCCACGCAACCCCAGGAGAACGGTGCGAGTACGAGCGAATGGCGGGCTGGGAGCTTTGAGCTGGGGAGGATCAAGCTTTGAGCAGGTGAGGTCGAGCAGGAGCGCGGGGCTCACTTGACAGCGGGAGGGTGGGGGGAGTCCGAGCAGGGGAGGAGCAGGCTCGGTGGGGAGTGGATTCGAGCAGAGGAGGAGGACCTGGGCGGTGGGGGGGTTGAGGTTCTTCTAGCCCGCTGGGCGGTGGGGTGGCTTGGGGGCTTCCAGCTCCGTGGATGTGGAAGGGTCTAACGTTTTCAAGTTTTATGAGAAGGCACATATGGATCATAATTCGAAGGATTCCTGTCGAGATCAATCAGAGGAAAAAGAAAAGAGTTCGACTTTTAGTGCAAGAGATAAACATCGTCAATTCCTTTCTTCCCTCAATAAGAATCGAGGTGCACAAAAAGAAAGAATGTCGGAACTTGACATTTACTTGAAAGAAGGATGTTGTGAAGATAGTGATACATTTAATATCTAAAATTGGTGGAAGGAAAATTCTGGAAAATATCTCATTCTTTCGAAGATGGTAAAGGACATACTTGCAGTTCTAGTGACTACAGTTGCTTCAGAATCATCATTTAGTACTGGAGGCCATGTGATTTCTGATAATAGGAGCACTTTTTATGCTGCCACAATTGAAAGTTAGCTTTGTTGTGGAGATTGGCTGAAACAAGAATTCAAAGATGGACATATATTGGTGGTATGTTTAGAACGTTTCTTTTCTTACAATGTAATGCTTATATGTTCTTGCATATATATGTCATTACTTATTATTATTTCTTTTGTAGACTAATGTTATTGGAGAGTAAAATATAATTGAAGTTGTTTCCACAAAAATTGATGATTAGCCATTGGTATGTAATAATGAACTGTATCAATGTATCATGTCATTTTTGTTACTTCGTTAACATATAGCTCAACAATGATATTTACATAAATTATTTTTTTAATGCAGGAATCAACTATTTTGGAAATCTATCATTTTGGAAGAGTTCAGCGACTAGAACAAGACATATCAACTATTTCATAAGATTGTCATTTTGACTTGATGTTGAGGCGATTCAATTGAACCTAATATTTTCGTTTTAGTTTTCAGAACTTCTATTTGGGTCTGTGAAGTTGAGATTTTGGCTTTTTATTCAGGGTATAAAATGTACACTAAGTATTATTTTTACACAAACTCAATTTTGTAATTTTATTTACAACATCATCTACAACTTTTATGAACAAAGTTTCTTTATTTGATGAATAAATAATTATGTACAAAATAGGTGTCAAAAATGCATAAATAAATGCATGAATAAATGAGGTGTTTATTGTACACTGGCCCTTATCTCCCCATACTTTATTCCTTGTCGACCAATTCCATGCTGGCCTTGGTCTCGGGGTTAGGGTCATAAAATATTTGCAATATTTTACTCCTTTTTCTTTTCTTCTCTTTATTCTATAATTTTGGCATTAAACACCTTATTTAATGTGTAATTAATACAATGAATCATGAATGCTATTATGTACAATTTGATGCTATTTACATGCATTTGCTGGGGTTTTTGAGGCCAAAATGATAGAATAAAGATGATGAAATGGAGATTCATCAGTCTACGAAATTAGAGCATTAATGAATGGTTCTTTAATATTTCTAATACTGAAAATTTAGACCTTAAAAGATCAATAGGAATATGAAGATAATTTGACAATGATCTGGCATCAAGACTTGGACATATGTCTATAGGTGAGATCAATAGACTAATAAGAGATGAAACTTTAGAATGTCTGAAATTTCATATCTTACGTACTTGTGAATATTGTATTCAAAGTAAAAATGTCCAATACACCCCTCTTTGAGAATGGTGTAAGTTGTCAATGTATTCAAGGTCTCATACATATTTATGTATGTGGATCATCTATATCATAATAAACATTAATGATATGTGATATCTATTGATGATTTATTTGTGATGTGAGATTTCTTCCCTTCATCTTAGAAACCTTTGAAATGTTCAAAGATTTCACTTTTTGGTTTAGAACCAAAGTCTTAAGGAAGATGAAATGAATTTGATCTATCCTTGGTAGCATGTACCTATTAGATGAATTCAAGGAATACTTTATGGAGAAAAGAATATCATTCCTATCTCACTCTTCCTAATACACCTAAACTCAATAGAGTTGTAGGAAGATTTAATTGGATCATGTGTGACATGATTTGGTAAATGATTAATATTAGCATAATTAGCTCTTAGTTTCCAGGAATATATGTAGTAGAGACCACACCATATATCCTCAATAAGATTCCATGTAAGAAAGCTTGAATCTAGCATCAGAGAGTGTTACTTCACCAGGAATATAAAAGATGGCATTGGATACCTACTTTATGACCTTGAGATTCTTAAAAGATTTCATATCTAAGGATATGATTTTTAGAAAATGACTTTCAAGAGAATTAAGATGAAAATGAAGTGAAGGAACTCATTTAATCTTGAAAAGATAATGAAGCTTCAAAAGTGAAAACTAAAAGGACAATTAAATATGAAACATTTATACCTCTTAAAATTAGTTTGAGGATGGATTCCCTGTGTCTATTAAATCTGATAATGATCTGACTTCATATGATGAAGCTCTTGAGGATCATGACATAGAAAGAGGGATGTTAGCAATAAAGTCTAAAGTAGACTTCATATACAAGTGTTGTATATGGACCCTCAAGGATCCACCTATAAGGGTAAGGACCATTAGGTGTAAATGGATCTTCAAGAGAAAGAGTGAACCTGATGAGAAGGTAGAAACATTCATAGCACGGTTCGTAGCCAAGAGATACACACGAAGAGAAGGCATCGTTTGTGGTGAGATTTGCTCTCATGTGACTCTTCTTAACCCCATCATAATATTGCTAATTATAACTACACAACTTGACTTTAATATCTATAGGATGGAAGTCAATATTGCATTCCTCTATGAATACATAAACGAGGATATTCAAATAAGTAGCTCTAAGTCTTCATAGCTGAGGAAATCAATGTGTGCAAGCTAAAGAATTCCACTTATGGACTCAGATAACTTCTAGTAATTGGAACATCATACTTAATGAAATTATAAATGTTATGATTTCAAAAAGAATCTTGAAGAACCACGAAAAGCTTAGTGGGAGTGCCATTTTGTTCATCGTGCTAAATGTAGATAATATCCTAATCATTTGGAACGATACAAGGATGATAATAAGTGTTTTATAATCTAGTTGTTCCATAGAGATGTATGGTCTCAAGGATACCTCTCAGATCTTAGTTCTGAAGATGTTCGGAAGCAAAGAAAGGAAGGCATTGGGACACTTTGAACATATTCCATTTTCTGAAAAAACTCAAGGAAGACTTCCTTCCCTTAAGATATTGTACTGACATATCTAAGTGATAGCACCTCAAAGAGTTGAGGAAGTGAATGTCTACTTGCCCTTGTAAATCAGTTATGAGAAGCCTAGTGTATGCTAGATGTGTATAAAAGCCAGATGTCGGCTATGTAGTGGGAGTTGTAAACTGTTACTAATCTCGGTATAGAGATAAAACACTTTATTGCAGTAATAAAAACAATATATTCAAAGATGATAAGATTTTTGAGATAGCGATCTCAAAGTCTTATCTTCAAAACTTAAGACTTTATAGATAGTGATCTAAAAGGTCTTAACTGCAAATACTTTAAGACTGGTCCTTGATCTTAGGAGATAGAGTTCTTTGAAAATAAGGGCATTCTAATAAGTATATAGAAATTACATATTGGTTATAACGATTATTGAGTTGTAATGTCAAAGACATTGTAACTGCTTTAACAATATTGAGTATTGATTGCATAAGTTGCAACATTCGCATTAGATGCGAGCATTGTTACTAGGAGATATGCAAGTACCGTAAAAGGACTTGACGTAGTCTCGCAGAATAGAGTGTTTTTTCAACTTACCTACCTATCTTTCTAAATAGATTTTGATTAAAACATGAGTGTGGGCTTAAAGATTTGCCCATTAATGGCTCTTTGGGCTAGTGGAGCCAGCCATTATGCAATAAATGTTATTGCAAATATCATTCCTTGATCTGAAATGAAGAATAATTAATTTGCATAATAGTTACCTTGGTACAATTAGGTTATGTACCATGGCCATCTTGATGATCATACAGTTGTTGATTCAATTGTTGAATCATAGAGGCTGGTGCTTGGGTGATGTCTAAAGAGTTAGATTGAGGACTCATCAAGCACCATTAAATGATTGTTAAGAGAGGATCTCCAGCCTGAGTAGGAGATGGCAATACTTTCTCTAATGGGCTAATATCTAACCAACCTCTTGATGTAGGTCCTCTGCATAGAGATTCGGAGGTGTTACATAAGTTAGGTCAAAGAGTTGACTTAAAGAGATCAAGATAACCAAGTCCTATGTTGTATGTTGTCACGATATAGCCATGCATCTTCTAACCAGCGACAGATGTTTTACGATATATCTAAGTATGTACATTTGGTAAACCGATAGGTTAATGATCTAGTCAAAGTATATACATCAGAGCATTGATGTCCATACAAGGTCATTTGAGTAATATGATGTTTTAAAGAGACCATACATTTTCGTTACTGAACCAGAGGACATGATCTCACTCATGAGATATTGGGAATCAAATTCTGTGCATGGTCATCTATCTTTGGATGCTTGATTGAATTTTTAGGTGTGATATATGCTTTTGGAAAGTATATGATCAATACCTAGGTATGATATATGCTTTTCTAAAGTATATGATCACTACTGACTGCCAATGGTCGAATGAGAAACTTAATGATAAAACCATGAAGAAGACAATCTAAATTGATAAAAAATGTTGGGTTTATTCGAGGTTTTCTAGTATACGGGATGTATAGATATTAGGAGTTATTGAGGGTGATGTGATCAATAAATGATTGTATAACCATGACTCTTACATTTCGAGAGAGTGATGAAATAGGTCTGGATTTTAGTGACTCCTCTCACTAGAGAAGTAATCTATTGTTGGTCCAAATGTTGGACATTGATCTGAATGTGATTTAGATACAATAGGAAGATTAGATTTACATGTTTGATTTAATCAAACATCTGTGGGAGGTCCCCAAGGTTTGGATTTGAGATGTAATCTCGACATCCAAATCACTAAACGTGGAATGTACAATCATCATATCCTTAACTCAAAGTATCCACGGAGAAAATGCATTGTTCTTGAAAGAGTTCAAGAATAATTCCATTGTTGAATTATGTATATGAGAATTGAGATATTGATAATTAAATGTGATTTAATTATCATGAATAATATGAATTTGATTCGTATTATTTGGCCAAGGAGTATTATTTAAGATGATTAAATGTGATTTAATTATCAAATATGTGAATAAAGTGAATGTGATCCATGTTATTTGGGCACTTGAGAATAAAATCCAAGATTATTAACTATGATTTAATTATCAAGGATATGAATAATGTGGATAGCATTATCCATATTATTTTTATATATTATAAATTTGATATATAATATATTAGAGAGAGCTTATTGTAAATGGTATCTTCAAATTAATTGTTGATATGATTTAGATTCATATTAAAAATTAATTGAAAATACAATTTACAATATGATTTACAATTATTTAATGGCATGATTACTATATTTACAAAACTAATTTAGAGTTATTTTTGTGAATTAATTCACAATAAAAGTTGTTGTAATATGTATGAAGGATTGGAGGAGCCAACACTACCAATTTATGAAGGATTGGAGGAGTCACAAGGGTTGTTGTCTTCCCCTTTTTTAAAGGGTGGGTGGCTTCCCACCCAATATTCTATGCTAATTAATTTAGTTCAAAATTAAATCATGTTGATTATTCAATATGTTTAATTTAATCTAAATAAATTTTTGTTTTATTTTTCATAATAAAATCATGGTCATTTAATAGAAACACAAATCAATCTCAACCTTTGATTTTGAGTTTCAAATGGATTGGAATCCGTAGACTCCCAAAATACTATAAAAGAACATGCGACCCTAACTCTTCTTGAACGGGAAAATTATATGCTCTCTCCCTCCCTCCCTCTCTCTCTCTATCTACATGCCAAGCTTCTCTCTCGCTCTCTTGCTTATAGTGGCCATTCGTACTAAACCCTAGAGGGGGTCGCCATCGTCCCCATGATGTTGTGTCGCCGCTTCGACCATTCATAGATCTCCATTTCCTTCGATGCATCTTTATATGAAAAAGACATCTGATCTCATTATACGAGATTAGGAGATTTGCTTCTTAGATCAAAAAACCATAATCTTTGATTGTTGTGGAGAATTTTTACTTGTTAAGTTTACAGGTCGGGCACAGGGAACAATGATTTTTAGTTGCACAATTTTAAATTAATTTAATTAATTAATTAATCAAAATGTCAATTCCTGTGTTAGAAAATAAAAATAAAATGTAATGATATGAGTTCAGATGAGATGCAATGAGAATAAAATAAATAGAGGAAATAACAAGGCGTAGGATCTATGATTTTGTTTAATGTTAATCCAATGAATATAATCAATATCCTTGAGAGTTAATCACTGATCAAAAGATATTAGATACAGAAATATATTCAATCAAATTTTAAGCTGCTGGCTAAAAGATTAGTTGGCGAATCATCCTACAAAATGAAGAGATCAAAAGTGCCCTCGAAATTCCCTGTAAATTATTCCTCAAAAATTTAATTTTAGTCATGTAATGTCAGGGAATTGAATTAATTTGCCTCAAATGACCTCCTGTGAAAATTAAATCATCAATTTAATATGATCAATTATCATGAGAAGATTAAATGAAATTTTCCTCAAAAATATCTGGAAAATACAATAATTCCTCCTTTATCTTGCCTCATGTAGAGATTAATTTCTCGAATAGTATGATTACTAACCTAGAGATATTAATCAAATTAAAATCTTAAATCAAGTCCATGCAATATAGATCATTAAATTTCTCAATAAAATATTATACAAAAGGTCAGAAAATAAGCTTACATATATCTGTAAAGATCCTCAAATAACAATCACCAAGAAATGTTCTCTGATCATTCCATAAAATATATAGTATAATAGAGCATAGAAATAGCTTCAAAATGGTATATTGTGCAATAAAACAGAGTTCGCATGAGAAATTTATGTAATAAACAAATTTTAGTGACTTAAATGTAATAAAAAATAAACTTTTCTTCTTGATTAAGTCCCTAGAGGATTGCTCTATAATTAAGCACATCTGCCTGGGCATAGATGCAATTTGCCCAAGGTATCATGTGTATGACACATGACTTTGGCGGCGATAACTCTTTTGTAATTTAGGAGGAGGACTGGGGCTTCTTTACAGTTCACCCGCTCCCGCACACACACCGCACATGCAGAGAAGGCTTGGGGGCGACGACATGCTTAGGGTACCGAAGGAGGAGATTCGAGAGGACGAGCCTATGTGGTGGACATCTAGAGGTTGGTCACCCCCAAACCTTTAGGCTTGGCCTGAGGTTGGGGAGGTGGCGTAGCGACTCAAGGGCTGTTGGATCAAGGGCCTACCCTTGATCCAATAGTGGATGTAAGGTGACTGTGAACGATGGTGATGTGGAGGAGCATGATGGCATGTGCAACCGATGGCGGTCGAGGTGCGTTGGCGTGTGGCGACCAATGACGGTCGAGGCACGGTGGCATGTAGATGATAGTCAATAGGTAGAGGAGCGGAGGCCGGTGGTGGCAGAAGCGAGGGTGGTGGTGGAGGGCTCCGCTTTATGTGAAGGAGATGTGCTATCTAAGAAGAAAAGAAAAATAAGGAGTGGGAGGTTCACCTGAAAGAAAGAGTAAGTAAGGGGGAGGGGCAAGGCCACGACGAAGCTCTAGTTGATTGGAGCAGTCACAAAGGTGGGGGAGCCTTTGGATCTCACCATGAGGAGTAGCTCGAGCCACTGTCACCGATCGAGCATGAGAAAGGGCAGATGATCGAGGACGGGTGGCAGCAACGGCTTAAATAGGATGTAGTGATATAACAGTGGGGACAACGGTCAGTTGGGATGTGTAATGGCTGTGGGACGCGCACAGGTGGCAGATGAGGAGGAGGTAATGATCGCATGGAGGAAGGGGAGCGAGCATAGGGCTTGTGCAGCGCATGTGTATGCGGAGAGAAATGGAAGCATGTGTAGTCAGAAATGGATGAAGGGTCACGTGAGTGAAGAGAGAAAGAGAGTGGAATAAAGAGAGGAGAGGAGGAAAAATGAAAAAGAGATATAAAAATAAAACAAATAAAAGTTAATGAAATATTTAAAGTAAATAAAAAACAAAATAAAATGAAGAGTAAAATAAAATATAAAAAATAAATAAAGATAAAAATAAATAAAAATAGAAAAATGAAAGAAGTAGTAGATGAAATCAAATAAAAAAGTGGTCAATATGAAAGTTGTTTGTCTCGACGAGGTCTACAACTTTCATGAAGAACTAAAATCAAAAGAGATCATCTTCACAAGAAAGTATTTCTGGAGGTACTCTATAGATAATTAAATATCGAATTTTTGTATTTTGTATTTTTTTGTATTTTTAAGTAGTAGATTAATTTATACACAATTATGCATAATTACTCTAACTTGTATGGATTTTTTATAGGTTAAAAAAAGATCAAATAAAAATAACAAAGATAAAATATGCAGAAAGTATACAATGCCATATTTTTTCGATTTCTTTTAATTATGATCTTTTTATATATTTTAATTCTTAATGTTATTTTAGTTGATTACTCAAAGAACAAATTAGAGAAATAATTAGGTTAAAATAAATGATTTTTGTATATAAAATAATATGCTCAATCAGGTCAAAAATAAGGGTTATATTTATAGATTTTAAGCACTAATTTAAGTACAATTGATAAATACTAATTAATTGATTAGAGGATTTCATTTGTGATTTATGAAGGGGATTTGTTAAAACATCCATATAGAGCAGATGAATCATTGATTCATAAATGATATTGTAAGGGTTTTCTATACATACCATCAGATCAAAGCCAAGATTATACAATGTCTTGTCTCTAAGGTTAGGATCAAAGAAAAGGGTTTTGTAGAAACTTGTCGCTATATGGACGATCTCATTATGGCTAGAACAAGAAATGCCAAGCTCATTTTTAAAGCAAACATCATGTTTTTCCTTTTATTTGCAAAGGTCACTTTTTGAAGGAGTCCAATGTTTTTGTCACCATTCTTTAACCAACGAAGCTTCGCTCTTTACTACCAACACTCAAATTCATCAGCTTGAAGATTCTTAATAAAAATGTAAATCTTTTAGCCTAGAGAACTAAATGTCATCAAAATGGTCAAGCTATTTTTTGATGGTATCAAAATCATTTATGAGCTTATCAAATTCTTGCATTACTGGATGGAAATTTGAGATTTTCTAGATGTGTATACGATTTTAAGGAATTTAACTTTTGGACCCACTAGTGAAAGAGATTGTATGAGTGAACATTTGAGTTCCACGAGTCCCTTGTGAGAGTCGAGAAAGAGGGGTTTTAAACCAAAATGGCTCCATTTCAAAGTAGATTTTTTGAGCTTTGAAAGGACAAGCTTCCATGACCGAGGGTCGATGGTCAGAGAAGGTGATCGAAAAGGAGTTCATATTAATGCTAGGGGCCATGTTTGAAAAGTCACCACTACTTAGAATCCTATCCAAAATCGCCTCATTTTCTTGGGAATTTCCACCATACCAACTGAAAGAGATGTTCCAAAGAGGAATGTTTGTGAGACCTTCATCATCTATCTATGAATTGAATATGGAGAAAAATCTATTTATAGTAGTGCTAGACAATCATTTCAAACAGCAAAATATTAGGTTAAAGTCACAAGCTAAGATAATAGGAAGCTTAGGGGGGGATGAGGGAGGAAAGAAAATTTATAAAGTCAGCCTTTACACTCTCAAAGGATGGGCCAAAAATATTTATGAGGTATAAGTATGGGAGATTTAAGCCCATGAAGTGTGATATAAGATCCAAACGTAAAATCATGGATGTTTACACAATCAAAATCCAAGTAATTCCATCCCATGGCCATTCCCCGTGAGTTGCATACGGGATTTGGGTGTTAGGAGAGATGATCGAGTCCCACACATGATATTAATTCATGGATCACGAGTATGGGTTTCCTGAAGGGCGAAGAGATTTAGTTTCTCCGAAGCTTCAAAAGTTCTATGTCCATATTTTTTCCAAACTCCTAATATTCCAAGATATTAATTTTATATCCATGATGAAATTATAGAGTAAGAACCAAAACAAATATAAGGAAGAAGTTATTTCCTACTCCAAACCGAGTCAATAAAGTAGTGTTCATGCTTTATCTGATTGAAGTCAATCCTAGGTTAGAATAGGACTCAGATCATGTGAAGATACTTCAGAAAAAAGAAAATGAACTAGGATATTGATGTCCAAGGAGGTTACCTTGGGGATGGGGGAGGGGGAGGCAGAGTCGTACTTGTTTATTGGTTGTCTGCTGTCTCTTCCAAGAGTGGGGATAAGATGGCATTTTAAAGATGATCTGGAAGTTATGCACTCTTGCATTCCATCCAGCGTGACAGATTTTCTGTAATTTCTTTGGCATGGCCCACTGGTGATGTAATCAGCGGGGATGATGAGGTGCCGTGATGATTTAGAAAGGGGTGAACTTTTAAAAAACCCTATCCCATACATTACATGTGTAGAGATTGAACTTTCCTGGAACAAGTTCAATAGTGTTGATCTTCACACAGCCCTCTCTATTCCATTTGAAGATATTTTTCTGCTTCGGATCCTCCCTGTGCTAAGATCCTTGGAGGAGGTTTAGGGTGTCACTTGGGACCAGGGAGGACTCATAGGTGGCGAAGGCTACCTCCATATTATATGTCAGGAGTGGAACTTAGCTTCAAAGACTCCATCGTGGTGGCCAAGTCCAGACCCAACGGAATCACTGTGATTCTCAGAACATAAACGAGGAGCTTCACAACTACATCGCCGTCACTATATTTGCCACGCGGAGGAACCTTAAACACCGACAATTTCTCGAAGGTCTTAACAAGGTGGTTAAGAACATATGGTGACAGTGATGGAGAGGTAGGTCCGGAACCGCGATCTAGTATACCCTCACTTCCTCCAAGTTTTTCACTCGAAGGACAAGGATTACTTGTAAAACCAAATTTTTTTGCCGTCAAACATATTTTTGGAGGAGTTGGCCAGCTTGTGAAACCATGTCTTTGACATCTCCTGGGCCATTAACTACCGTTTAGAGATAGCCAATAATGATTATAAGTGACAGGTCCAACACAAGAGCAAGATGTTCTTCAGACCACTTAAAGGAGCGGAATTCCTAGGAGAATCCATGAGTAGACATCTGATAAGGAGGTTTTTTTTGTTGTGAAGGTGACAAACCACTTTCTATCTTCTTAAATTAGTGAGAAATCGATTTATCAAAATCACATAAAAATCTATAATCAATTTAATATGGTAAATTATTATTTTACGTAGGTAAGTTCCAAGGTCAAACTTAAGGAGGTAATGTGAGGGTTTAGAGTTAATTTTCAAAGAGATTCGATTGTTAGGTTTTAAAATAAGAATGTTTAAAATTTTATTTTTTTGCAAATTTTTATGGTGTTTTTTGAAGAAAAGAAATGTAATTAATTGCAAGAAATATGGTGCATGAATTTTTGTAAATAATATATGCAAGAAAATAATGCTATGCAATGTGAGAGAATAAATAAGGCATCCCCTTTTTTGGATTTTTAGATGATGATGAATGCAATGAAAGAGATTGTACAAGCAAGCAAGGCAGACCAATAAACTAAATCCACAAAGGCCTCTTAATTAATTTCAAAGAATAAATGATCAATGAAGTTGCAAATTAAATCCGAAATCAATTTCTCTGATTTTATCTTAATTTTGAGCAGAAAAAATTAATAAAAAATTAATACAGAGAAATATTGATCAAGGAATGACTAAATAAGCTCCTTAATTAAACAATGTTCAAATATGGCTCAGAATGAGTAATTCAGTGTCTCAGACGATAAAGGATTCAATAAGCTTCCAAACATCACCAAGTTCAAGTGAATCATATAATGAATGCTCAATGAATAGATGAGTATATGGGCATAAATACAGGATAAATAAATAAAATTAGTTCAAACTACACCTTCAGGAGAACTGTTCTGCAATTTGTACAACCTCAAGGGACTCTGGTGACGTTTACCCCCTCACGGGGGTAGGTGCGTAAAATCTAGAAGGAGAAAGGGTATTGAGCGGAAAAAGACCATCTTACGTGAGGTGGCTCACGTTCAACGAGGGTCGAGTCTTGCGCTTCGCGTGGCCGTCTGCGATCGCTCTGGTTCCACCCGAGGTAAGAGGCTCGGGTGGCTTTGCGTGGAAGGTTCTGATGCGCGTGATGATGCAATCCGAGGGTTGCAGTTTAGGTGTGGTTCGACGGCTCAAATCAATAGATCTTCTTGATCAGGAGGTGCATGTATACTCACGGGGGCTCCTTCCTTCAAACCTCGACGTACTACTGAAATAGGTCGAGCTTCCTCATATCGGCCAATACACGACCAAGGTGCAAGTGCTCCGGAGGTCGTCTCACGACCAGAGGCCGTCAGAGCCAAGCGATAGGGGCTGCTTGCTCCTGTATACTGCAAGTGAGATTGAGAGCTCGAAGCTTTTGGCTTTGGCTAGGCGTGAAAACACGAGAACAGGGAAGTTACGGACGATGCTTCGGCGAGTTGGTGGTTGAAAGGAGCGAGGTTGGTGAAGGGTTGTGTCAGAGATAGAAGGAGAACACGATGAGATGAAGAGGATGGGGGTGAAGTCGGTGGTCGGCTGATGTCTTTGAACCAGAGTGGTGGTCTTGAAGAAGAACAAAGAAGGGGATTTGGAGTTGATCAACGAAGAAGACGAACGAAGAAGAGAAGGGAAAATGAAAGTGAACAAGAAATAGGAAAAGGGGTATACCTGAGGATTCGCCTGGTGTTCGAGAAAGTTGATTCAACTCCAAATGAATGCCTCGAAGTGATCCAAGGGGCTGAGGCTCTGTTGGCTTCCAAGGAGTTGCAGCAGCACGGTTTTGATGGTCGTCGATTGTAGCTGCGAGGAGGTCGTTACCGAGGGAGTGGAGGCCGCTGTCACCAGCCCCGCCCCTCCAGCCACCTCTCTCTCTCTCTCTCCCTCTCTCTCTCTCTCTCTGACTTGATTAGAAGAATGGTGTATAGTTGAACTTAGGTTCAGATTGGGGTTTAAATAGTGGATAGAATTGGGTCCTGTAAATGAGGTCATCGAAGAAGGTGAGGATGAGTTGGATTTCAGGTGGTTGTTGGCCGATCATAACAGAGTTAGGATTTGTTGCAGGCAATGGGTGGAGGGGATCAGGTTAAAGATGAAGGGGATTTGGTTTGTTTAGGACTGGGGAATCGATCGGGGAAGAAGAGGGGATACAACGGTCGGTGAACATGGTGGTCGGCCGACTTGATAAGAAATAGGATGGAGTTGGTCATTTGGTAGTTCTATCGATCGAGGAGGATGATCGGATAAGGAGGTTTGGGATTTGGGTTAATCTTCAGGCGATGGGGGTTTCATTTCTAGGTGGATTAGGGAAGGAGATAGGAGGTGGGGTTTGGGTAGTTCTGAGAGATTAGGACAGAGAGAGGGGAAACATATGTTGAAGAGGACCGAGGTGGTTCCAGCTATAGGATGAGGATAAGGATAGGAGAGGGAGGATTGCCGGAATTCGCGAGATACATGATAGGAAGAGGAACCGAGAGGGCAGTGTGTTGGAGGTCGGAGACGAGACAATAGCCATTGGATCACAGATCGATCCAACAACTGGGAGACGATTACGTGTGAAGCACGTGAAGTGGGGTGGATGAAAGCAGGAGTGTCTACCGTTGGCTCAGATTTGATCTGATGGTAGTGAGCACACTACATGATAAAAGGCTCAGATCGAGGCTTGGGCGAGTTTGACCTAGGATGAGGTGGTTCCATTAAGAGGGGGACACACGTATGTTGACATGTTGATTATGTATTGAAAATAAAAAAATAAATAAAAAATAGTAAACAACCTCAAATGTAAAAATGCTTAAAATAAAAAATACTGACTAAATTCATTCTATATTGTTCATGAATGATTCAAATGGAAGTGAACTTACCTGTGCAAGATATAATTTTTTTGTTGATATTCTATGTATATAAAATACCAATTTTTTATTTTTTAGATTTTATGTATACAATAAATGCATGTAAATATCAAACATGATATAAAAAATGCAATGAACACAAATGTAAGTTTTTTTAGATTTTTATGAGTTAAGAAAAGGTTAGATAAATGAATGATGTGAAGTATATGTGTGTGGATTAGGTCAGTGAGCTCAAGTCAAAATTTATTTTTTTTCTTTAATTTTCTATTTTTTATTTCTAGTTTTATGTAATTAGTTAAAGCATGAAATGAAATAAATGAATAAGAAAGAAATAAATAAAAAAGGTCAAAATGTACAATTAGCCCCGAAACCCAACTTTCACGAATAAATTCTAATTCTTTTGAATTTGATTTTGATTTGCATATAATTGAGTATACATTAATTCAAAAGTGAGTGGAGTGAAACTGGCCAATGTATTTGAGAGATATCAAATTTTATGGCTTTCTATACTGGAATTAAGGTTTGGTTATTTTTCATATATATATATGCAAGTTTATATTTTTAGAATTTTTTAATTGTTGATATCAATGATATGTGCACAATTGGGTTATTTTATGTCAATTGAAGTTAGCATGAATTAATTAAAAATAAATGAAGTTAGGTGAATATTAGAACTGAATTTGAATGTAAAATGAAATATTTATTTATGCAAACCATTTATGACTACTTGAATGTTAACTATGAAGTATAAACATATGAATGCACCTATTTACTTAGGAAGAATCTCCATTTTCAGGTAATTGATATGGCAAATCACATATTCGTCAACCACATATACATAAACCTTGCTCGTACCTGAGCAACTAAATAATGAAGAAAAGACATGTGATTGGGTTCCATACCAAGATCATGGACAAAAGGTGAAAATAAAGATTGACCCGTCCGTTGGATTAATAGTTCTGTAGAGCTCCTATGAGAATTAGAATTTTAAAATCAATAGTATCCAAGTTTTACACATAATTATACCAGTTTAGCTCATAAGTCATCTTAGATCAACCCCCTCCCAATGCATACTCCATAAATATTGATGAACTGCCTCTTTGTGTGTGAACGGTGTTAGTTCTCCCCATTCGAAATGATGAACTACCGTGAAGACCTCTCCTCCTATAACTCGTCCTCAAGGAGTCGGGTATTTCCTTCTAAGTTCAAGTGTTGCTAGTACTATAGAAAAGAGAAATAAGGAAGAAATTGTTGGAAATGCGAGCCCACGGCGAGCCATTATGCAATAAATGTTATTGCATATATCATACCATGATCTGAAATGAAGAATGAATAATTTGCATAATAGATCCCTTAGTACAATTAGGGTTATGTACCATGGCCATCTTAATAATCATACAGCTGTTGATTCAACTATTGAATCATAGAGGCTGGTGCTTGGATGAATATCTAAAGGGTTAGATTGAGGACTCATCAACCACCGTCAAATGATTGTTAAGAGATGATCTCCAGCCTGAGTAGGAGATGACAATCCTTATCTCTGAAGGTTGATATCTGACCGACCTCTTGATGCAGGTCCTCTGCATAGGAATAGAGATTCGGAGGTGTCAGATTAGTTAGGTCAAAGAGTTGACTTAACGAGATCGAGATAACCAAAGTCCTATATCGTATGCTGTAATGATATAGGCACGCATCCTCTGACCGGAGACAGATGTGTTACTATATGTCTGAATATGTACATTTGGCAGACCAATAGGTTGATGACCTAACCAAGGTCTATACACCGGCGCGCTGGTGTGCATATAAGGGCATATGAGTAATACGATCTTTCAAGGGGATCATACATGTTCAGTTACTGAACCGGAAGGTATGAGCTCACTCATGAGATATTGGGAAGAATCAAATTCCATGCGCATGGTTGTCTCGCTTTAGAAGCTTGACTGAATTTGTAGGTTTGATATATACTTTTGGAAAGTATATGATCAAGACCTAGGTATGATATACGCTTTTGGGAAGTGTATGATTGATACCAACTCCCAATGATCGAATGAGAAACTTACTGATAAAACCATGAAATAGACAGTATAAAGTTGATTTAATACTTCGGGTTTAGTCTGAGTCTTCCAGTATGCAGGATGTACAGGTATTGGGAATACCTGAGGGTGATGTGATCATAAACGATTGTATAACCATGACACTTCCATTCCTAGGGAGTGATGAAACGTGTCTGGATTTTAGTGACTCCTCTCAGTAGAGAAGTGATCTGATCTTGGTCCAAGTGTTGGACATTGATCTGAATATGATTCAGATGCAATGAGAAGATTAGATTTACGGTCTTGATTTAATCAAGCATCTATGGGAGGCCCGAGATCTGGATTTGAGATATGATCTCAATATCCATGTCACTATACGTGGAACAATACAATCGCCCTGTCCTTATCTCCAAGTATCTGCGAAGAGATTGCATTATTCTTGAAGGGTTCAAGAATAATTCCATAAGATCTAAGCAATGAAGAAATCATGATTAAATGTGATTTAATCATCTTGATGTATGAAGAAATTATCCAATATAATTAAATGTGATTTAATTAATGTGGATAAGAATAATGTGGATAGAAATATCCAATTATTCATAATATACTATAAATGTGATTTATAACGTATTAGAGAGAGCTAATTATAATTTATATGTGTTGATTAATTGTTATGTGTATTGGATACACATTGTGTAATTAATGGACAATGTAAATTATATGTTGTTTTGGGTTGTGAATATGACTCACAATTTTTCCATGGCAAGATTGCAATATTCTCAAATATAATTGTGAATTATTTTTGAAGAATAAAACCCAACAAATTTGTTGCAAATAAATAAAGAGAGATTTCCATGGAGATATGCAATCTCATGAATTATCATGAGATTGCTCTCCCCATGGAAATAGTGGGTGGCACACCATTCTTAATAGGAATGAGTGGCCGTCCACAAGGAAGGTGCATGGAGATGAAATCTCCATGTGCATTCTCTCCTACTTTATTGGTTTGATTTAGGACTAATTTAAATATAATTTAACCTAAATTTGTTGGTTTTACCAACAACAATCTTGACCATTGGATAGACATAAATCAATCTCATCCATTGATTTTATATGTCACATGGATTGAGATCCATGGATCCCAAAACCCTATAAATAGAGAGGCATACCATGCTCTCTCTTTACATGCAATATTGGAGCTCTCTCTCTCTCTCTCTCTCTCTGTCTCTCTCTCTCTCTTTCTTCATACATGACAGCCCTCTCTCCTTCTAATATTGGTGGCCGTCCATCATACCCTAGATGAGAGGATAGTCGACGCTCTCGCCACCGCGCCGCCGCTTCGACGTTCTTCGATTCTCCGTCTTCTTGGTGTGCTACGCCCATGAAGGAGACGTTCGATCTCGTGTGACGAGATCAGGAGCAACCATGCTTGGATCAACTTCTTGGATTGCGAGGACAACGTGGTTCATCCCCGCGCTCGCAAGCGGTCTCACCGACGATCGAACTTTAGACAGGAGGTCTCTCCTCTTAGAGACTCGATCAACCACGCTTCAAGAAGTATTGCATTATACTTGTTGTGGTTATAGATGAAACGATCTGAGAATCGTTCTCGGATCATGTGGTTTCATCGCATGAAAAAAATTTTAAATTCCGCTGCACCGAACAACTAGTGCGACTAGTCGTTCTTCGTCGTATCCGATACGACGATCACGCTTCCGTGATGAGCTTGAGGATAATTCCATATCCTTCAAGTTGTATCAGAGCCTTAGGTCGACGGTTTCGAATATGATTTGAAAACCGAGGACGACTTGGGTTCATTAAGGTCACGAAAGTTTTTATCGCATTTTGATTTCGCAGATCTGTTTAGTAAATAATTTCGGCCATTTTTAAAATGTTTAAGCCACAAATTATTTCATGTATTTTGTTTCCCATTAAATAAGGAAACCATAGGATCTGAGTTTGCGTAAATCGGATTTTGTATGCTCAAGATATGGTTGTTTTAATGAACATGTATGCACTGTTGCGGGAACAATAGATCTTAACATGATTAAAGAGATAATTACTGTTTAGATCCGTATAGAAATGCATGAAAAATCACTTGGCTTCTGTCCTAAATCAAGTTAGCAATGTTTGAAAATTGAGTTTGACTAATTTGGATTTAAATTGATTGAGATATGTTAATTTTAGTGAGTAGGGGTCACTACTAAAGTTGCAGTCCTAATCTAGAACCAAGTGATTATCAATTAGTGAAATTAATCGTTAATTTCGTGAAATAATTATGAAAAATATTTGTGAAATATTGGAAGATGATTATTTACATAATTGATTTGTCCTCAACCAATTAATTGATTAGATTTGATCTAAATCTTAATTGGAAACACAATCTTCAAAATTGATGCTTGAATAGGATTTGGAAATTTGTGTAGCAAATTTCCTTATAATCAAAAATATTTTGATTATTACTATATGGTACAATTTTGGTTGAAAAACCGATGATCATCTCAAATACAAATTGATATATCTGGCATTATGCTTTCTCGAGGTGGATATGGTGTCTAGTCGGAGAGCATTGGGGTTGCGGGTTGCAACGTATGTAGTCCGTCCCACTCTCGTCGGTACTGGCCATGACAGCGGGTAGGGACTGTATAATGCCGGACAAAATCAAGGTCTAATTATTAAAATTCGAATTAACACGCATTTTGAGATATTATCGTATATATTCAAGTAAAATAATCAAGTTTGTTGATTGAATTGGATTGATAATTAATTTAATGTGATTAAATTGATTATGTCCAATTGAGATACTCTATTATGAATACAGTTATAATTTCCCTTGGAAGAATTAATTATGTGAATGTGATTTATTATAATTAATTAAAATTTGAATATGAGGCGGAGGATCACATAAGTGACATCCATGGTCTCCCGTCAAGGCGATGGGTTCCGTCGCTAGGGATTGTATATGGGAGATGCCCGTCCGAAGTGACAGCTCCTGTATGCAAGCGCATCTGGATCGGGCTCTTTGCTTCTCGAAAGAGTAAGGCCGTATGCGTAGTGACCCCAATATCGGATCCTCATATTATTGGGGCGATATTGGATTGCGCATAGCGAATACTATTCCTGTTGACGGTTGGTTCAATTAATGATGGGTCAACATTGCCTTAGGGGTGGTGGGCCCGGGTGTTAAAGACCGAATTGGGAAATGCAAGTTGGACTTGTAAGGCGGAATGTGTTCCCGCTTCTTTTTATCCGAGTTGTAGATTCTCATATTATTGGGATGTAACAAAGATAAGGAAGGAGATCCCAGGTCTTGCTGAGATATAATGGTAAGTATATCTCTTACATTGAAAGCGATTAAGGGAATGAACTTTTAGTGTTGATAAGGCAAGACAACTTTGATATAAAAAATCCTAAATCAAAGTAAAATGTGTATATATATAAATTTATGCAAATTTCTTATTTCAGATAATCTTTCATTAAAACCCACTCAATAATATGCTCAATAATAACCAGTAGAATATCATGGATTGGACTCATGATCCAGATATTATACTTGCAGTTGGACACATAATGTATGTGGTTGCAATGTGCAAGTTTCCTCACAATAATGAGGAATGACAATTAAATAGATAATAGGACTACAACCCTAGGGTTTGTATGTCTCTTTAGTCTTGATCTCATCGGATGTACTTTGGATGTAACATGTCGATGATGATCGCAATTGTCAAATAATCCTTATAAAATCAATGAAGATATTCTGGCATACATATGTGCTCTTGACATTTAATCATGAGCGACATGGTTCTCTGCATCATGTAGAATGGTAGCTCTATAAGAGATGATATATTCAAATTGTTTGAGTACCTACCTGAACCTATGTTTTAAGAGTTTAGATGGATGTAGATGATGAGTGTCATCATTCTACTGTCTATACTCTAGTCATTCATGAAGCTTCATAATATTCATATTGTATGAATTTAATGAAGCATGTATAAATGTTGAAATGATCTTACATTGAATTCTTTTGAATTTAACGTAAGAGATCCTTAGTCTTAAGCAATGGTTGCTCATAGATAAAGGGAGCGTAGTGGAAGCATGGGTCGGACCCGAGTAAGAAGGAAAGTCAAAGAGTTGACCTACTTCTATGACTTCCATATGAAATCCAAAGAGTTGGATGAATGCCAATACTGCAGCAAGTTGACGTGTTGATAGTATGACTATCAAGTCTGTCTAGAATTCTTAGAGAAGGACTCGGATAGAGCATCAGAATAATCTACATAAATCATTGAAATTGACTTTCTTATTTGATAAGATAGAGTCTAATAATTGTATCTCAATCTTCTAACAACACTTGCAATGGGTTGCATATGTTTTAGAAGACTGGAAAATTTGATCTTAAGATTTATAGTTATCCATATGGACATTGATGCAATTGTTGCAACAATCTCTGTTGGATTGATAGACTTGTTAATTTCAGCGGGAGAGCCCTTAGTCTTAGAGAATGTCTCTATGACCTAGATATAAGAATACACTCATTGTTTGTTTCTAAATGTTGGAAATAAACATGAATTCTGAGATAGAACTATCATAAAGAGTTATGATGGAGATATTTCAGATACTAATCTAAAATCTAGTGGACTCCACAAAATTAGAAAATTAATGAATGGTTCATTAAGATTTCTAATACTGAAAATTAAAACCTTTATAAGATCAATTGGAGGATGAAGATCATTTGACAATGATCTGGCATCAAGTCTTGGACATCTGTTTTATTGATTTGATCAATAGACTAGTAAGAGATGAAACTTTAGAATGTCTAAAATTTCAAAACTTACATACTTATGAATATTGTATTCGAAGTAAAATGTCCAATACACCCTTCTTAGAGAAAGGTGTAAGATGCCAAGGTATTCAAGATCTCATACATATTGATGTATGTGGATTATCTATATCATAGCGAACATTGTGGATATGTGATATCTATTGATGATTATGTATGATATGAGATTTCTTCTCTTCACCTAAGAAACCTTTGAAATGTTCAAAGATTTCATAATTTTGGTTTAGAACCAAAGTTTGAAGGAAGATAAAATGAATTTGATCTAATCTAGGTAGCCTGAACCTGCTAGATAAATTCAAAGAATACCTTATGGAGATAAGAATATCATTTCTATCTCAATCCTTTTAACACACCTTGACTCGTTAGAGTTATAGGGAGATACAATTGGATCATGTGTGACATGATCTTATCAATGATGAATTTTAGCGTAATTATCCCTTAGTTTCCAGGTATATATGTGTAGTAGAGATTACAATATATATATATATATATATATATATATATATATATCCTTAACAAGATTCCATGCAAGTATGCTGGAATTGAGCACTATAGAGTGCTACTTCATTAGGAAAATAAAGGACGGTATTGGATACCTACTTTATGACCTTGAGATTCTTAAAAGATCTCATCTCTAAGAATGTAATTCTTTGAGGTTGAGACTCTTGAGAGTCAAGAAGAAAATGAAATGTAGGAACTCAGTTAATCTTGAGAAGATAATGAGGCTCCTGAAATTGGAAATTAAAAGGACAATTAAAGATGAAACACTAATACCTCTTCAAATGAGTTTGAGGATGGATTCCATGTGTCAGAGAAATATGACAAATATTGGATTTCATGTGATGGAATTCCTGAGGATCATAACATGGAAAGATGGATATTAGCAATAAAGTCTAAAGTAGACTTCATATACAAGTGTTGTATATGGACCCTCGAGGATCCACCTATATGGGTAAGACCTATAAAGGTGTAAATGGATATTCAAGAGAAAGGGAACCTGATGAGAAGGTAGAGACCTTCAAAGCACGGTTCGTAGCCATGAGTTACACACCGGAAGAGAAGACATTGCTTGCGATGAGACTTGCTCTTCGGTGACCATGCTTAAAACCATCAGAATATTGCTAACCTTAGCTACACAACTTGACTATTGCATCTTCAAGATGTAAGTCAATATTGCATTCCTCTACGAATACCTCTCTGAGGATATTCACATGAAGTAGCCCCAGGGCTTCATGATTGAGGAAAGCAAGGTGTGCAAGCTAAGGAATCCATCTATGGACTCAAATAAGCTTCTTGAAGTTGGATCATAAGATTTGATGAAATTATAAATGTTATGATTTCAGATAGAGTCTGGATGAGCCATTTGAAGCTTAGTGGGAGTACCTTTGTGATCATCGTGCTAAATGTAGATAATATCCTAATCATTTAGAATGATATAAGGATGATAATAAGTGTTTTATAGACTGGCTATTCCATATCTCGAAATATGATTTCAAAGATACCTCTTAGATCTTAGTTCTGAAGTTGTTCAGGAGCAAAGAGAAGAGGGTATTGGGACTGTCACATTAATAGTACATCTTGGACATATTCCACTTTATGGAAATTTCCAAGAAAGGCTTCCATCCCTTAAGATATGGCACTGACCTATCTAAAGGGATAGCACCCCAAAGAGTTGAGAAAGTGAATGCTAGAACTACTTGCCCTTGGGCATCAGTTCTGAGAAGCCGGGTGTGTGCTAGATGTGTACAAAAGCCAGATGGCTGCCATGCAGTGGGAATAGGAAACTGTTACTAATCCTACTATGGAAATAAAACACTTAGTTGCAGTAATAACAAAATCTTCATAGATGACAAAATTTTTGAGATAGTGATCTCAAAGTATTATCTTCAAAATGTTTAAGACTTTATAGATAGTGATCTAAAAGGTCTTACCTGTAGATTGTAGATACCTTAGGAGATAGAGATCTCTAGGAATAAGGGTATTCTGATAAGGATAATGGAAATACTGATTATGATAATTGTTAAGCTGTAGTGTCAAGGACACTGTAACTAACAAACTTGAGTATTGGTTGCATAAGATGCAACATTCGTATTGGATGTGAGCACTGTTACTGGGGATATGTAAGTGCCGTAAAAGGACTTGGCATAGTCTCGCGGGAACAGAGTGAGTGATCAGCTTACCTAGCTATTTTCTAAGTAGCCTATGATTGTCACATGAGTGCGGGTTTAAATGATTAGCCCATTAATGGCTATTTGGGCTAGTGGGAGATTGTTGGAATTGCGAGTCCACGGCGAGCCATTATGCAATAAATGTTATTGCATATATCATTCCCTGATCTGAAATGAAGAATGAATAATTTGCATAATAGGTCCCTTAGTACAATTAGGGTTATGTACTATGGCCATCCTTAATAATCATACAACTGTTGATTCAACTATTGAATCATAGAGGCTGGTGCTTGGATGAATATCTAAAGGGTTAGATTGAGGACTCATCAACCACCGTCAAATGATTGTTAAGAGATGATCTCCAGCCTGAGTAGGAGATGGCAGTCCTTATCTCTGAAGGCTGATATTTGACCGACCTCTTGATGCAGGTCCTCTGCATAGGAATAGAGATTCGGAGGTGCCAGATTAGTTAGGTCAAAGAGTTGACTTAACGAGATTGAGATAACCAAAGTCATATATCATATGCTGTCACGATATAGGCACACATCCTCTGACCGGAGACAAATGTGTTACTATATGTCTGAATATGTACAATTGGCAGACCAATCGGTTGATGACCTAACCAAGGGATCATACAGGTTCAGTTACTGAACCGGAAGGCAGGAGCTCACTCATGATATATTGGGAAGAATCAAATTCCATGCGCATGGTCGTCTCGCTTTGGAAGCTTGACTGAATTTGTAGGTTTGATATATACTTTTGGAAAGTATATGATCAAGACCTAGGTATGATATCCGTTTTTGGGAAGTGCATGATTGATACCAACTCCTAATGATCGAATGAGAAACTTACTGATAAAACCATGAAGTAGAGAGTATAAAGTTGATCCAATACTTCGGGTTTAGTTTGAGTCTTCCAGTATGCAGGATGTACAGGTATTGGGAATACCTGAGGGTGATGTGATCATAAACGATTGTATAACCATGACGCTTCCATTCCTAGGGAGTGATGAAACGTGTCTGGATTTTAGTGACTCCTCTCAGTAGAGAAGTGATCTGATCTTGGTCCAAGTGTTGGACATTGATCTGAATGTAATTCAGATGCAATGAGAAGATTAGATTTACGGTCATGATTTAATCAAGCAGCTATGGGAGGCCCGAGATCTGGATTTGAGATATGATCTCAATATCCATGTCACTATACGTGGAACAATACAATCGCCCTGTCCTTATCTCCAAGTATCTGCGGAGAGATTGCATTATTCTTGAAGGGTTCAAGAATAATTCCATAAGATCTAAGCAATGAAGAAATCATGATTAAATGTGATCTAATCATCTTGATGTATGAAGAAATTATCCAATATAATTAAATGTGATTTAATTAATGTGGATAAGAATAATGTGGATAGAAATATCCAATTATTCATAATATACTATAAATGTGATTTATAATGTATTTGGAGAGAGCTAATTATAATTTATATGTGTTGATTAATTATTATGTGTATTGGATATACATTGTGTAATTAATTGACAATGTAAATTATATGTTGTTTTGGGGTTGTGATTATGATTCACAATTTTTCCATGGCAAGATTGCAATATTCTCAAATATAATTGTGAATTATTTTTGAAGAATAAAACCCAACAATCTTGTTGCAAATAAATAAAGAGAGATTTCCATGGAGATATGGGAATCTCATGAATTATCATGAGATTGCTCTCCCCATGGAAATAGTGGGCGGCACGCCATTCCTAATAGGAATGTGTGGCCGTCCACATGGAAGGTGCATGGAGATGAAATCTCCATGTACAATCTCTCCTTATTTATTGGTTTGATTTAGGACTAATTTATATTTGATTTTGTCAAATATATTTTAACCTAAATTTGTTGGTTTTACCAACAACAATCTTGATCATTAGATAGACATAAATCAATCTCATCCCATTGATTTTATATGTCACATGGATTGAGATCCATGGATCCCAAAACCCTATAAATAGAGAGGCATACCATGCTCTCTCTTTACATGCAATATTGGAGCTCTCTCTCTCTCTCTCTCTCTCTCTTTCATACACGACAGCCCTCTCTCCCTCTAATATTGGTGGTCGTCCACCATACCCTAGAGGAGAGGATCGTCGACGCTCTCGCCATCGCGCCGCCGCTTCGACGTTCTTCGGTTCTTCGTCTTCTTGGTGTGCTACTCCCAAGAAGGAGACGTTCGATTTCGTGCGATGAGATCAGGAGCAACCACGCTTGGATCAACTTTCTGAATTGCGAGGACAACGTGGTTCATCACCGCGCTCGCAAGCGGTCTCACCGACGATCGGACTTGAGACACGAGGTCTCTTCTCTTAGAGACTCGATCAACCACTCTTCAAGAGGTATTGCATTATACTTGTTGTGGTTATAGATGAAACGATATGAGAATCATTCTTGGATCATGTGGTTTCATCGCATGAAACAAATTTTAAATTCCGCTGCACCGAACAACTATTGCGACTAGTCGTTCTTCGTCGTATCCGATACGACGATCACGCTTCTGTGATGCGCTTGAGGATAATTCCATATCCTTCAAGTTGTATCAGAGCCTTAGGTCGACAGTTTCGAATATGATTCGAAAACCGAGGATGACTTGGGTTCGTTAAGGTCGCGAAAGTTTTTATCGCATTTTGATTTCGCAGATCTGTTTAGTAAATAATTTCGGCCATTTTTAAAAATGTTTAATCACGAATTATTTCCATGTATTTTGTTCCCCATTAAATAAGGAAACCATAGGATCTGAGTTTGCGTAAATCGGATTTCGTATGCTCGAGATATGGTTGTTTTAATGAACACGTATGCACTGTTGCGGGTACTGTAGATATTAACATGATTAAAGAGTTAATTACTGTTTAGATCTGCCTCGAAATGCATGAAACATCACTTGGCTTCTGTCCTAAATCAAGTTAGAAATCTTTGAAAATTGAGTTTGACTAATTTGGATTTAAATTGATTAAGATATGTTAATTTTAGTGAGTAGGGGTCACTACTAAAATTGCAGTCCTAATCTAGAACCAAGTGATTAACAATTAGTGAAATTAATTGTTAATTTCGTGAAATAATCATGAAAAATATTTATGAAATATTGGAAGATGATTATTTACATAATTGATTTGGCCTCAACCAATTAATTGATTAGATTTGATCTAAATCTTAATTGGAAACACAATCTTCAAAATTGATGCTTGAATAGGATTTGGAAATTTGTGTAGCGAATTTCCTTATAATAAAAAATGTTTTGATTATAACTATATGGTATAATTTCGGTTGAAAAACTGATGATCATCTCAAATACAAATTGATATATCTAGAATTATGCTTTCTCGAGGTGGATATGGTGTCTAGTCGGAGAGCATTGGGGTTGCGGGTTGCAACTTATGTGGTCCATCCCACTCTCGTCGGTACTGGCTATGACAACGGGTAGGGATTGTATAATGCCGGAGAAAATCAAGGTGTATTTCTAATTATTAAAATTCGAATTAACACGCATTTTGATATATTACCATATATATATATTCAAGTAAAATAATCAAGTTTGTTGATTCAATTGGATTGATAATTAATTTAATGTGATTAAATTGATTATGTCCAATTGAGATACTCTATTATGAATAGAGTTATAATTTATCTTAGAAGAATTAATTATGTGAATGTGATTCATGATAATTAATTAAAATTTGAATATGAGGTGGAGGATCACATAAGTGACATCCATGGTCTCCCGTCAAGGCGAAGGGTTCCGTCGCAACGGATTGTATATGGGAGACGCCTGTCCGAAGTGACAGCTCCTGTATGCAAGCGCATCTGGATCGGGCTCCTTGCTTCTCGAAAGAGTAAGTCCGTATACGTAGTGACCCCAATATCGGATCCTCATATTATTGGGGCGATATTGGATTGCGCATAGCGAGTACTATTCCTGTTGACGGTTGGTTCAATTAATGACGAGTCAACATCGACTTAGGGGTGGTGGGCCCGGTGTTAAAGACCGAATTGGGAAATGCAAGTTGGACTTGCAAGGCGGAATGTGTTCCAGCTTCTTTTTATCCGAGTTGCAGATTCTCATATTATTGGGATGTAACAAAGATAAGGAAGGAGAACCCAGATCTTGCTGAGATATAATGGTAAGTATATCTCTTACATCGAAAGTGATTAAGGGAATGAACTTTTAGTGTTGACAAGGCAAGACAACTTTGATACAAAATTCCTAAATCAAAGTAAAATGTGTGTGTGTGTGTATATATATATATATAAATTTATGCAAATTTCTTATTTCAGATAATCCTTCATTAAAACCTACTCAATAATATGCTCAATAATAACCAGTAGAATATCATGGATTGGACTCATGATCCAGATATTATACTTACAGTTGGACACATAATGTATGTGGTTGCAATGTGCAAGTTTCCTCACAATAATGAGGAATGACAATTAAATAGATAATAGGACTACAACCCTAGGGTTTGTATGTCTCTTTAGTCTTGATCTCATCGAATGTACTTTAGAAGTAACATGTCGATGATAATCGCAATTGTCAAATAATCCTTATAAAATCAATGAAGATATTCTGGCATACATATGTGCTCTTGACATTTAATAATGAGTGACATGGTTCTCTGCATCATGCAGAATGGTAGCTCTATAAGAGATGACATATTCAAATTGTTTGAGTACCTACCTGAACCTATGTTTTTAAGAGTTTAGATGGATGTAGATGATGAGTTTCATCATTCTACTATCTATACTCTAGTCATTCATGAAGCTTCATAATATTCATATTGTATGAATTTAATGAAGCATGTATAAATGTTGAATGATCTTACATTGAATTCTTTTGAATTTAACGTAAGAGATCCTTAGTCTTAAGCAATGGTTGCTCATAGATAAAGGGAGCATAGTGGAAGCATGGGTCGGACCCGAGTAAGAAGGAAAGTCAAAGAGTTGACCTACTTCTATGACTTCCATATGAAATCCAAAGAGTTGGATGAATGCCAATACTGCAATAAGTTGACGTGTTGATAGTATGACTATCAAGTCTGTCTAGAATTCTTAGAGAAGGACTCGGATAGAGCATCAGAATAATTTATATAAATCATTGAAATTGACTTTCTTATTTGATAAGATAGAGTCTAATAATTGTATCTCAATCTTCTAACAACACTTGCAATGGTTGCATTTCTTTTTTACAAGACTGGAAAATTTGATCTTAAGGTTTATAGTACATATGGACATTGATGCATTTTTGCAACAATCTCTGTTGGATTGATAGACTTGTTAATTTCAGGGGAGAGCCCTAGTCTTAGAGATGTCTCTATGACCTAGATATAAGAATACACTCATTGTTTGTTTCTAAATGTTGGAAAACATGAATATGAATAGAACTATCATAAAGAGTTATGATGGAGATATTTCATGATAGTAATCTAAAAATCTAGTGGACTCCACAAAATTAGAAATTAATGAATGGTTCATTAAGATTTCAAATACTGAAATTAAAACCTTTATAAGATCAATTGGAGGATGAAGATTTGACAATGATCTGGCTCAAGTCTTGGACATCTGTTTATTGATTTGATCAATAGACTAGTAAGAGATTGAACTTTAGAATGTCTAAAATTTCAAAACTTACATACTTATGATATTGTATACGAAGTAAAATGTCCAATACACCCTTCTTAGAGAAAGGTGTAAGATGCCAAGGAATTCAGGATCTCATACAATTGATGTATGTGGATCATCTATATCATAGCGAACATTGTGATTATGGTATGTATATTGATGATTATGTATGATATGAGATTTCATCTCTTCACCTAGAAAACCTTTGAAATGTTCAAAGATTTCATAATTTTGGTTTAGAACCAAAGTTTGAAGGAACATAAAATGAATTTGATCTAAACTAGGTAGCCTGAACCTGCTAGATAAATTCAAAGAATACCTTTTGGAGATAAGAATATCATTTCTATCTCAATCCTCCTAACACACCTTGACTCGATAGAGTTATAGGGAAATACAATTGGATCATGTGTGACATGATCTTATCAATGATGGATTTTAGCATAATTATCCCTTAGTTTCCAGGTATATATGTGTAGTAGAGACTACAATATATTATATATATATATATATATATCATTAACAAGATTCCATGCAAGTAAGCCGGATTGAGTACTATAGAGTGCTACTTCATTAGGAAAATAAAGGACGGTATTGGATACCTACTTTATGACCTTTAGATTCTTAAAAGATCTCATCTCTAAGAATGTGATTTTTAGAGGTTGAGACTCTTGAGTGTCAAGAAGAAAATGAAATGTAGGAACTCAGTTAATCTTGAGAAGATAATGAGGCTCCTGAAATTGGAAACTAAAAGGACAATTAAAGATGAAACACTAATACCTCTTCAAATGAGTTTGAGGATGGATTCCATGTGTTAGAGAAATATGACAAATATCGGATTTCATTTGATGGAATTCCTGAGGATCATATATTAGCAATAAAGTCTAAAGTAGACTTTATATACAAGTGTTGTATATGGACCCTCGACGATCCACCTATATGGGTAAGATCTATAAAGGTGTAATGGATCTTCAAGAGAAAGGGAACCTGATGAGAAGGTAGAGACCTTCAAAGCACGGTTCGTAGCCATGAGTTACACACCGGAAGAGAAGACATTGCTTGCGATGAGACTTGCTCTTCGGTGACCATGCTTAAAACCATCAGAATATTGCTAACCTTAGCTACACAACTTGAATATTGCATCTTCAAGATGTAAGTCAATATTGCATTCCTCTACGAATACCCTCTGAGGATATTCAAATGAAGTAGCCCTAGGGCTTCATGATTGAGGAAAGCAAGTTGTGCAAGCTAAGGAATCCATCTATGGATTCAAATAAGCTTCTTGAAGTTGGATCATAAGATTTGATGAAATTATAAATGTTATGATTTCTGATAGAGTCTGGATGAGCCATTTGAAGCTTAGCGGGAGTGCCTTTCTGTACAAAAGCTGGGAAGCCGGGTGTGTGCTAGTTGTGTACAAAAGCCAGATGGCTGCCATGCAGTGGGAGTAGGAAACTGTTACTAATCCTACTATGGAAATAAAACACTTAGTTGCAGTAATAACAAAATCTTCATAGATGATAAAATTTTTGAGATAGTGATCTCAAAGTCTTATCTTCAAAATTTTTAAGACTTTATAGATAGTGATCTAAACGGTCTTACCTGTAGATACCTTAGGAGATAGAGATCTCCAGGAATAAGGGTATTTTGATAAGGATTATGGAAATACTGATTTTGATAATTGTTAAGCTGTAGTGTTAAGGACACTGTAACTAACAAACTTGAGTATTGGTTGCATAAGATGCAACATTCTCATTGGATGCAAGCACTGTTACTGGGGATATGCAAGTGTCGTAAAAGGACTTAGCGTAGTCTCGCGGGAACAGAGTGACTGATCAGCTACCTAGCTATTTTCTAAATAGCCTATGATGCGGGTTTAAACGATTAGCCCATTAATGGCTCTTTGGGCTAGTGGGAGATTGTTGGAAATGCGAGCCCACATCGAGCCATTATGCAATAGATGTTATTGCATATATGATTCCCTGATCTGAAATGAAGAATGAATAATTTGCATAATAGGTCCCTTTGTACAATTAGGGTTATGTACCATGACCATCTTAATAATCATACAGCTATTGATTCAACTATTGAATCATAGAGGCTAGTGCTTGGATGAATATCTAAAGGGTTAGATTGAGGACTCATCAACCACTGTCAAATGATTGTTAAGAGATGATCTCCAGCCTGAGTAGGAGATGGCAATCCTTATCTCTGAAGGCTGATATTTGACCGACCTCTTGATGCAGGTCCTCTGCATAGGAATAGAGATTCGGAGGTGCCAGATTAGTTAGGTCAAAGAGTTGACTTAACGAGATCGAGATAACCAAAGTCCTATATCATATGCTGTCACGATATAGGCACGCATCCTCTGACCGGAGACAAATGTGTTACTATATGTCTGAATATGTACATTTGGCAGACCAATAGGTTGATGACCTAACCGAGGTCTATACACCGACGTGCTGGTGTGCATATAAGGGCATATGAGTAATACGATCTCTTAAAGGGATCATACATGTTCAGTTACTGAACCGGAAGGCATGAGCTCACTCATGATATATTGGGAAGAATTAAATTCCATGTGCATGGTCGTCTCGCTTTGGAAGCTTGACTGAATTTGTAGGTTTGATATATACTTTTAGAAATTATATGATCAAGACCTAGGTATGATATACGCTTTTGGGAACTGTATGATTGATACCAACTCCCAATGATCGAATGAGAAACTTACTGATAAAACCATGAAGTAGACAGTATAAAGTTGATCCAATACTTTGGGTTTAGTCTGAGTCTTCAAGTATGCAGGATGTACATGTATTGGGAATACCTGAGGGTGATGTAATCATAAACGATTGTATAACCATGACGCTTCCATTCCTAGGGAGTGACGAAACGGGTCTGGATTTTAGTGACTCCTCTCAGTAGAGAAGTGATATGATCTTGGTTCAAGTGTTGGACATTGATCTGAATGTGATTCAGATGCGATGAGAAGATTAGAAATACGGTCTTGATTTAATCAAGCATCTATGGGAGGCTCGCGATCTTTGGATTTGAGATATGATCTCATTATCCATGTCACTATACGTGGAACAATACAATCACCCTATCCTTATCTCCAAGTATCTGCGGAGAGATTGCATTATTCTTGAAGGGTTCAAGAATAATTCCATAAGATCTAAGCAATGAAGAAATCATGATTAAATGTGATTTAATCATCTTGTTGTATGAAGAAATTATCCAATATAATTAAATGTGATTTAATTAATGTGGATAAGAATAATGTGGATAGAAATATCCAATTATTCATAATATACTATAAATGTGATTTATAATGTATTAGAGGGAGCTAATTATAATTTATATGTGTTGATTAATTATTATGTGTATTGGATACACATTGTGTAATTAATTGACAATGTAAATTATATGTTGTTTTGCGTTGAGAATATGATTCACAATTTTTCCATGGCAAGATTGCAATATTCTCAAATATAATTGTGAATTATTTTTGAAGAATAAAACCCAACAAATTTGTTGCAAATAAATAAAGAGAGATTTCCATGGAGATATGCAATCTCATGAATTATCATGAGATTGCTCTCCCCATGGAAATAGTGGGCGGCACACCATTCCTAATAGGAATGTGTGTCCGTCCACATGGAAGGTGCATGGAGATGAAATCTCCATGTATATTCTCTCCTTATTTATTGGTTTGATTTAGGACTAATTTATATTTGATTTTGTCAAATATATTTTAACCTAAATTTGTTGGTTTTACCAACAACAATCTTGACCATTGGATAAACATAAATCAATCTCATCCATTGATTTTATATGTCACATGGATTGATATCCATGGATCCCAAAACCCTATAAATAGATAGGCATACCATGCTCTCTCTTTACATGCAATATTGGAGCTCTCTCTCTTTCTTCATACACGACAGCCCTCTCTCCCTCTAATATTGGTGTCCGTCCACCATACGCTAGAGGAGAGCATCGTCGACGCTCTCGCCACCGAGCCGCCGCTACGACGTTCTTCGGTTCTCCGTCTTCTTGGTGTGCTATGCCCACGAAGGAGACGTTCGATCTCGTGTGACGAGATCAGGAGAAACCACGCTTGGATCAACTTCTTGGATTGCGAGGACACCGCAGTTCATCCCCGCGCTTGCAAGCGGTCTCACCGACGATCGGACTTGAGACAGGAGGTCTCTTCTCTTAGAGACTCGATCAACCATGCTTCAAGAGGTATTGCATTATACTTGTTGTGGTTATAGATGAAACGATCTGAGAATCGTTCTCGGATCATGTGATTTCATCGCATGAAAAAAATTTTAAATTCCGCTGCATCGAACAACTAGTGCGACTAGTCGTTCTTCGTCGTATCCGATACGACGATCATGCTTCCGTGATGCGCTTGAGGATAATTCCATATCCTTCAGAAATTAGATCCTAGCTAGTGTAGCTAAGTCTCTTATTTGAAGCTTGGCTAGTGTAGTCACGTCTTTGCTATGCAGGCAATGGACCATTGTGGTCAAGAAATTGGGATTTTAATTTTCACTATATATTTATTTCTGGGTTTTTTTTCTGATTTTTTGCATATTGGTGACTGTATAAACCGCGTGATTCGAGTAAAGGTGTTAAATTAGGGTCATTGCGACCCGAACCGCGAGACTCAGTCAATCAAGAAAAAAAATCAGACCACCAAATAAGAGAAATCAATCAATCAAGTCAAATAGCGGTTTAGCTATTTATTTAACCTGGTATAGCTACCAGGGTCGAACTCAAGGAGCACGGACTAGACAAGTCATACGAAGTAGTCAGAAATCAAAATAAAATATTTTTTGGTGGATTTTTAAGTTTTTAAATTTTGTTGTGATTTTTAATTATAAAGGAAATATAAAAGAGGGAAAAAACTCACAATCAACAAATTATTTCACACCTTAAAACAAGTCAGAAAATTGTAATAAAAATATTTTTGGATTTTCTACTTTTTCATATATTTTTGGTCTTTTCTCATATTTTTAGGATTTTTACTGAATTTTCTAAAAATGAAATAAGGTAAAAAGTGAAAACCAATGTGCAGCCAGAATCTAAAGGCTATTTAAAAACAACTAAATAGCCTATAAAATTTTAAAGACAATTTTACGATGAAATAAAGATAAAAATCTAACTACAAGAAAAACATTTACATTTTTTGAATTTTTTAGAATTTTTAATGATTTTTATGAGTATTTAGTGTTTTTTAATTTTTATGATTTTTATAAGTCCAATTGTGACAAAAATTCCACAAAATAAAAAAGAGAACAAAACAAGCTGACACTATTTTTTTTAGAATTTTTGGAGACTTTTTAATGTTTTTGTTGGTTTTAAAGTTATACAATAGCAAAAATAGAGGTTTTTGAATTTTTAAAATATAAAATGAAAACAAAAATGTCACAAAAATTCAATGAAATTTTTACACAGTGGCTGGGGCCACTTATCCAAATTTCATGAGATTTGGAGTCAATTTGCTATTTTATTCAACCAATAAAACATGCCCAGTACACATGGACCATTCTATAAATAAAATAAGTTCCCAGGTCTAAATAATAACACGTTTGAAAAGTGTGAGGGGTCTATTGTAAATTTCACAAGATATTCAGCACATGTCACAATCCAGTGTTCACAGGGGCATAAGTGCAAATATGAAATCTATCTAATGATATGGATTTGATCGGGGGTTCCGAAAACTAACCTTGGAAATCTTAATGCCATAATGCCTTGTCGTAACACTCATAAACCCTGAGGGTATACATGCAATCATCCCAGATATGCACCTAACGACGCACGTGCATCCACAAAAGGAGGACTAAATTGCAAATCAAAAAATAGTAGATCTACTAAGCAAAAAGTCCACAGAGTGCTACTTTATTTAACAGACTAAACAATAACAGAAAATAAATTGCAGGGGTCTGCGCAAATTACCCAGCCAAGAAGCATGCGGGTCACGTGGGGGCCAGGTGGCAGGCGGTCAGTGGCTGAATGCGTGCGACTCTAGTGCGGCCACCTGACGGATCTGACGGTTGTCGTTCAGGCACAGACGTGGGTATACGGTGGCCGTTAGATACCAGATGTAACGACCTGTCAGATGCAGGCGCTGGACGACCCATATGGCGTCTGGCGAACGGGCTCGATCCGACGATGGAGAGGAGATCTGGAAGAACTCCTCCCTGGCGAGGTTTGCAGGCAAGTGATGAATCCACATTTCATCATCTTTATTCTATCATTTTGGCACCAAAAACCCTAGCAAATGCCTGTAAATAGCATTAAAATCATCATCTTAGCATTCATGCATGTGCATCTAAACAGTGTATAAATTACTGTAATTAAGGCCAAAATTATAGAATAAATAAAGAAAAGAAAAAGAATAAAATATTGTAAATATTTTATGACCCGAAACCCCGAGACCCAGGCATCTTGATGAATAGGTCGACAAGGAATAAAGTAGGGGGAGATAAGGTCAGAAATACAGATAATACACCTATACATTTTATTCATTCTTTATTCATTTTGGTACATCAAATAAAGAAACTTTGTACATGAAAGTTGTAGATAATTTAATAAAGAAAAATACAAAATTGATTTCATTCAAAAATAATGTACAGATAAAAAGTTATGGTCTGAATAAAATTCCAGAATGCCAACATCCCAGACCCGTATCTCACAAATAAAAACTCCAAATGCAGCGTACTCACCTTTAATTGTATATAGAAGAAAATAAGCTAATTAATGGCGGTGGTTTCGCATTTGGTAGAGCTACGGTTTGAAAGTTGAGTTTTGGACCCTCATTGTACATTGTACCGATTAAAATATTCAATTTATTATTTATCTATTATTTTTACAATTTTATATTTTTATAATGTTGTAAATATTACTTATAATGATTGTGAATATTAAAATCAGAATAAAAACATCATTAAAACTCAAAATAAAATACTTGTATACACAGGTAAAATACCTACACATATACCTATACAATATATTTTATTAATTATACAAGGAACATCAATAAAATAAAATAAAAATATAAATATAATTATGTGTATAAAAGTGTGTTATAATTATATAAATTAATAAACATAATTAATCAAATTAAAATACACAAAATAAAAATAAAATACTTAAATATATAGATATATATACTATAAAGGGCATAAATGCAAACTTGTAAAAATACGTCTCATAAAAATAAATAAAAATCACAGAAAAATTCTTCATAAAATAATAAACATTTTTTATTTTATAACCTAACATCAATAAATTCATTTACTATTTTATTTTGATTTTTCAAATAATTTCTACTCTGAGTTTCCTGGTTGGTCCACGTGGACCAACCAGGCGCGGTCTAGAGTTGACCCCGGTCAACTCCTCGACCAAAGTCTGCCACCTCTGACGCCCGCGATTTTGCCCCATTTTCAAGAAATTCTCGCGCTCGATCCGCTTGTCCTCACGCCTTGATTCCTTCTCGGAAGTTCATCCCTGATATCCACTCTCCCACGCCATATCTTCGGATCCAGCCATATCTTCATGATGCGCGCGTGGAGCTCGCTTGAAGAAGACGCCATCGCCTCCTACTAAAACCACCCGCCGCCTTCGAGCCCAAGTTTGAACCCTCCTTAGCCTTTAATCCTCCTCCCTGTAGCGCTTTTTGTGTAGCCGGAGGTGACAGCTCCGCATCCACACCTTCAGGCGAGTCGAGGAGGCTCTGTAGCGGCTCCGCCACCTCCGCCGACCACCGGCGTCGAGGTTCCACCACCTCAGGTCCTCAGCCTTCGAGGTTTGCCCTTTTCCCTTTTCTTTTCGTTTCATTTCATTTCCCTTAGCTTCCGTATCGAAAACCCCAGAAAAATCCGAGTTTCGTCGTTTGATTCGCTCCCCATCGTTCATCGCCGGAGTGCACCTCCGGCTGTCGTTCCTTCGCCTTCCACCGATCACCTCCGACCGCCCCTACGCCTCCGCGAGACCCAGGCAATTTGCCCTGGGCCTTCTCACAACTTTTTGCAGGTCAAAGACCCTTGAAAGCACCTGGAGGGCCATTTTGATTCCTCGCCGGAGATATCTGGAGCGCAAAGCTCCGCCGCCTTCGCGCCAGTACCTCGACGCTCCTCCGGCGAATCCGAGCCATCCAGTCCATAGAAGGACCTTCCAGGAGCCTGCAGCTCCATTTTGGAGCCCATCCACCGTCTGAGGAGCGAGATCGGAGTCGGGGAAGTTCGCCTCCGCCGGCCTTCTTCCCCGTTCTTCCTCCTCGCTTCTCCACCGTCCGATTGAGCCGCAGCTCCAGTTCGCGTGACGACCGTCCGATCTTCCAAGCCCGTCCACCGTCAGATCTCTGTCTGAGATCTAATCTCAGACGTCAACGCCAACCGTCATCGGCCGCTCTCGTGCTGCCACGTGGATAAGTGGCCCGCTTCCCGCCGTTGGATGCGCGCCACGCGTCACCTGCAGAGCGCCTGAGCGAGGGTATTTTGCATCCCCACCCTCGCAACTTTTGTATTGACTTTTTAGTCTTCAAACTTTTGTTTGTAGTTTAAATATTTTGTAATATTTGCAAAGAGGCCCCCCCAGACTTTCGATATTTGCTTCCAGGTCCTCGCCACGTCACCTCACGTGACCAGTTCACGTGAGGGGGTGGGCATTTTGCAAGGACCCCCTCGGGCTTTTGTGTATTTCGTTTCAGTACAAAAACTTTCGTATGAAGTGTAATATTTTTGGATATTTTGCACGTCGACCCCTCAAGTTTTAAGATCGTACATTCCAGTCCTTCCCAGGCGCGTGCAAGTCACGCGCCCTGGTGGGTCAATTGTTTGCGTGCCCCTGGATGTTTGATATATTGCATATATGCCCCTGCCAGGACTGTTTAATGTTTGGATGTTTGTTCTAATTATTTGATCTATCATTTTAACTCCAAAATTTCTCAAATTTTGAACTTAAGCTCCTGGATACGTGCTCTTCCACGCCATCAATTTAGTTTTTGATTTTATTCTATTTTTATATTTATTAAAAATCAAAAACTTGCTTTTTATGCACTGTCTAGCTTAGAAAATACCAAAAAATATCAAAATACCTCTAAAAATTCCAAAAAAATTACCTAGTGTCTATTTTATCGTATCTTAGTGTCAGTCCAAAAACCACTAAAAATCTCAGAAGAAAAACCTAAAAAAATTCGAAAAGACTCAAAAACTCAAAAAAAATATATAAAATAGTAGAAAACTCCAAAAATCAAAAACTCAGTTTCTGTTTGTTCCTTATTTTGTCCTTTTTATTTGAAAAATAGTGTGAAAATTTTGAGCTACTGGTTGCTATTTTTAAATCTCATTTTATCCACAGCCAGCCTTATTTGCACTGTTTTGCTTTATTTCAGTATTTAAAAATACCAAAAACACCTTGAAAATTTTCCAAAAATCACAAAAACAGTAAAAAACCCTAAAAAGACTAAAAACAATTTGTTTCTGAATTTTTGGTAATTTTTACTTAGTTTTATAAATATTTTAGCTTGCCTTCTATTATATTGTCTTTACTTTCCAATATTGAAAAAAAGAAAAAGAAAAATATAAAATATAAAATATAAAAATCAGAAAATTAAAAACCAAAATACAAAATATAAAATATAAAATAAAAAAATTAAAAATTAAAAACCCACAAAAATTGTAGTTGCTTGCTTGCTTAGTGTAGACACTTTACACACACACACTTGTGCTTACATTTGCTTGAATTACCCTGCTTGCTCCCTGTGTTCGAACTCTCTGCATACTTGTCACTATACACCATTTGTGCAGAGTTAAAAATAAATTTTAACTCCACATTAGTTCTAATTTGTTGATCTTTAGTGTGGGTTAATTGTTGACTTTAATCGAGATTTGTGTGGTTGACACTTCGACTGAGTTCACGCTTTGTGTTGAACTTAAGACCACCTAATTTCGGTCAAATCAGCAAGCTAGAGAAAATCGGAGCGTCCGATGGATGATCAGAGAGAGGAGTTTGACTCGCGTCGCCCCTCCGCGTCTGATAGCGATGTCGGATGGAGCTCCCAACAACTAGATCTCTGGGAAGGGGGCTACGTCCTGGGTCGACTCCGGCGAGGATGGTTGCACGAAACTTGGGTGTGCTTTGACTCTTATTTACCTGCAAATGAAAGCTGATGCTCGAAGGAGTGCTCCGGCAGTGGTTATTGCATGAAAGGCAACATGAAGCAACGGTGGGATGAGAGGGCGGCTCCGGCGTAGGCGGAGGAAGGAGCCTAGCTCAATCATGGCTCGGATATCCAAGATTGAGATGATCAGATGGTGGGGGAAAGGTGACGATGTAACGGAGGAGTGATCTGAACGACTAGATATGGTCGGTGGAGCTCTGACCACTAGGGTGGAGCCGGCGGAGCGAAGGGTGAACAATCGACGATAAGTAAAGCTAGGATAGCTAGAAGAGTTACATGATGATCGGAGGTCAATCCTTAGCTCCAGGAGGGTGCGGTGAAGGTGGTCATCGCCTCGACCGAGCTGCGGTAGGTTGGGAGGCTCCTACGTGGCGGCGCTCCGTCCACATTCGTCGAGCGTCGGCTACAAGCGCCTAATCCGGCCACCAAAGAGTGGTTCCGGTCGCTTTCACCGAGAGGAGACTCTTTAGGGTAGGTTTAGGGCTAGCGGTGCAAGCTGGAGAACTGGGGGGGGGTAAAATAAAGGTCTTTATAGGCATCCCATGTGATAGGAAAGAATGGGCAAGAGCACGCAATCCGAGGTAGATCCGCCAAGCCCTAGTGATCTGAGGAGGTGTCCTATCCATGGATAAGAGGTGGGTGCAGGATTCAGGGGAAAAGGCGGTTGGATCCGTTCTATAGAATTTCGAGAAGTTGGGCTAAAGAATAGGATCTGCGAAGAAGAGGTCCGAGGGGGAAGAGTTGACCGGGGTCAACAATCCCCCGTGGACCAAACAGATAATTCCAAGTCAAATAGATTTGTAAATTCAAAATAAAATAAAAAACGGTTTTATTTAAAAATATTTACAAAGTGAAAAATGTTTATTTATTTTCAAACTATTTTTTAGTTCTTTTTATTTATTTTTTTGAAAAATAAATTATGATATACACATTATATTATATTATGTGCATGTATACAATTATTTTCTTATTTTTGTTTTAATTTTTATTTTGTTTATTTTTGTACAAATATTCTAAATTTTATATTTTTTATTTAAAACATAAAATTTAGAACATAAAATAATTTTTAATTTATTTTTATGGTTTATTTACAAGGGTGAAATAAATAGGTATCTTATTCAGATATACATGGTATGTACAATGTGAAGAGAGATAAATTATTTTATTTTTTGTCTTTATTTTCTTTTTCTAATTTTTATTTTATTTTTAGAAATATATACAAATTAAGATAAACACATTTTTATTTTTATTTTTGAGAAAATGAATTATGTATACACACATAGACACACAGACACACACACACACACATATACATGTAGGGAATATCTACAAGGATGAGTGGCCCTATCTCTCTCTACTTATTTTATTTGGAGATCAGACCCAGATTGGGCCCTCTTGGGTTCAGGTCACTCAATATTTATTCTAAATGTTTCCCTCTTTTTCTTTATTTTGTTATTATTTTATTTTTGCACAAATATATGCTAATTATTCATATTTATACAAAGCATGCATTTTCGTAACTTATTGTATTTACAATCATATACATGGTATTTTGCCAAAATATCTAGCTAAAATAAAAGAATAAAGAGTGATGAATGGGGATTCATCACCCCCCTATACTTTACTTTTGCTAGTCCCTTAGTAATCACTTATTTGAATAAGAAGTGAAAAAAGAAAGAAAAAGAAAAAGAAGGGAAATCAAGGTTGATTATTAAACTTTCCTTCATTAAATTGAAATATGGAGCTTAGTCAGACCTTTGGATTATTTATTTGTCGGAACCTTATTTGGACTTAAGATTAAAACTTAACAGCCTCTAAGTTCCACCAATCTTTGGTCAAGACTCCTTGATAATCCAGATCAGAACAAGTCTACATACACCAACTCTAATGACCATGAATCTTTCCTTGTACTGTGTAAGTTATATTAGCTCCCCACCTCAGAACTGATAAGTGCCAACCCCCCTTAACAAGGTAACTCTAATGTCTCAGTCTAGCAACTCTTTCCTCGAGGAGCAGGGTATTCCCTTCTAAGTTCAAGTACAACCGGCTCAAGTAGAGGGGGAAGAAGAGAATGGACCATGACTAGTGTAGTCACGTATCCCTGGGAGCCCAACCAGTGTAGTTGAGTCTCCCGCTGCAAGCTTCATGAGATGGTCATGTGTAACATAAGCTTTGCTTTATTTGACTATATACACTCTGGTGGGTAATTTATTTTCAATCAGATCCACCACTTTTTTGGAGCTTTTCTTTCTTTGCACATTTTTTTATGTGCATATGTACAACATATCTACATGGTGCAACATATATACATAATGAGTTTTTCCTCTTGAGCTAGTAGACTATCCCTCTTTTGATGCTTTATTGCAACCCATAACTCCTGTCTTTAGACTTCATCACCACCAGACCAAGTTGAGATGCACTTCCTTCACTATAAGAAGAAGAGAGGTTCCACCTAGAAGTACTACCCTCATATGCTACCCCAAGCCAAAGGAAACTGCCTCCTCACCACCTTATCCGTGGAGAGCTATGTGTAAAGTACTGGTGCAAATAAAGCCATTGTCTCTGAGAGTTATGTGTGCATTGTTAAGTGTTCTACTTAGGCTCATCAAGATGACATTTGCTCATAGCCTAGTGGACCCAAAGAATTAAGTCCCAAATGGATATGAAAAGTCTTAACCCTAAGCCCTATAAGGTTCCTCTTAGAATTAGGTGGATTAAGGTCTTAACCAAGCTCCATTTTCCAATTTAATTCCAGGCCAGTTTAAATGTCAATCAAGATTCAGGAAAACTGTACACATATTTACAAATATGCAATTTTGACAGATTTTTGAAAATGTGCAAAACTTTTGAAAAATGTTTGAAAACATGGATGTATGCATGAATGCGAAGTTTTCCAAAATATTTACACACATTTACACAAGGTTTTGCAAATTTTTTGTTTTCAAACATTTTACAAAATTTTGTACTATATACATAATTTTGATATCAAAAATATTTACGAACTCTTTACACAAAAGATTTTTACAAATATTTGTACAAAAATAATTTTTATAAATAGCTATATATGTGCAAGAAGAATTTTATGTACAAAGAATTTTTTAAATTTTTATGAATTTTATGGATGGATTTTTAGCCATTTTATTTATTAACACACTCACACAAAGTACAAGTTATGGCTAAAGTATATATGAAATATATACGACACCCCCTATACATAGCTCGAACGATGTCCTCAGAGTGAATTGATGAATTCACATTTAATCATCTTTATTCTATCATTTTGGCATCAAAAACCCTAGCAAATGCGTGTAAATACCCTTAATTAGAGCATATTAGCATTTATGCATGTGCATGTAAATATTGTATAAAATACTGTAATTAAAACCAAAATTATAGAATAAAAAAAAGAAAAAAAGAATAAAATATTGTAAATATTTTATGACCCAAAATCCTTAGAACTAGGCATCTAGATGAATAGGTCGACAACGAATAAATTAGAGGGAGATAAGGGTCAAAACACCATAAAAATACCTTCATTCTTTATTCATTTTTAAGACCTATTTTTTGTTCCACTTTTTATACCTCAATTAAAGAAACTTTATACATGAAAGTTGTAGATAATTAAATAAATAAAAATACAAAATTGATTTCATTGAAAAATAATACACAGATAAAAAGTTATGGTCTGAATAAGATTTTAGAACTCCAATTTCCCAGACCTGTATCTTGCAAATAAAAACTTGAAATGTATCAAACTCACCTTTAATTGTACATAGCTTAAAATAATCCATTTAATGGAGGTGGTTTTGTATTTTTCAGATTTACGGTTTGAAAGTTGTGTTTTGGACCCCTATTGTATACTTGTACATATTAAAATATTCAATTTATTATTTATTCATTATTTTTATAATTTTATATTTTTATAATTTTGTAAATATTATCTATAATATATGTGTGTATTAAAATTAGAATAAAAATACAAATAAAACTTAAAATAAAATACTTGTTTATAAAATACATAGGTAAAATACCTATATACATACCTATATACTTTATACTGTTATTTTATTAAGTGTATAAAATATATCAGAAAAATAAAATAAAAATATTTTAAAGTGTATAAAAGTATTCTATAATTTTATAAAATAATAAACAAAAATAAATAAATTATATTCACAAAATAAAAATAAATTAATAAAATATATAGGTAATATACCTATAAGGGCTATAAAAGGTAACTTGCAAAAATACACCTCATAAAATAATTAAAAATCACCATAAAATACTTTATAAAATAATAAATATTTTTAATTTAATAATTAAAATTTATTTGTTCATTTTCTATTTTAATTTGATATTACAAGGCAATTTCCAGGGATTTTTCCAGGTTGGTCCACGTGGACCAACCAGGTGCAAACCCTAGTCGACCCTGGTCAACTAGGTGTCCTTACCCCTGTAGCCCGTGTCAGGCCTAGTTTTTCACCTCTTTGGCGGATTTCTCTAGGTTAAGTGACCTTTCGAGATGATTTCTTCTGCAAAACTTCTCCTCGATTATCCACCTTACTCGCCCAGTGATTAACTTGGGTATTGGATCACTGTGACGCACATGCCTCTCGATTCTTGGAGCCTCTTCACCATCAGGTCAAACCACATAAAATGGAACCCCCGACCTTCCTTTGAATTTTGAACCCCTCATTTCCATAGCTACGCTCCCCTTTCGTGCCTAATCGGTCCAGGGAGGTGACATCTCCCTTCAGCGAGTCTCATGCGGGTCGAGCAATGCTCGAGGCGGCTTCCACGACCTCCGCCATCGCCGGCGTCGAGGTACCCCCTTCCCTCCGGTCACCACCGTCGAGGCTACCCTATTTCCCCTATTTTTCTTTCGCATTTTGTTTCCCTTAGCCTTAGGATTAAAAGCCCTCAAGAAATTTTTGCTTCCATCGAACAAATCACCATCCATTTCAACCTCGCCGGAGCGCACCTCCGGCCGACCACCTCCTCGTCGTTTCGCCCCACCATTTCACCACCGCGGGACCCAGGCACTTTGCCCTGGGTCCTCTCATGTGTTTCTGCAGGTCAAAGGTGCGTTGACTGGAGACTGTGCTCGTTTTGCGTCTCGCCGGAGTTCAGCGGAGCTCCATAGCTCCGCCGCCCTCTTCCGCGAGCCACGGCCACCGCCGAGGCGTTATGGAGCCATCAGGAGATAGAGGACCCCTGCAGGAAGATCCGCGGTCATTTTGGGACCTTCACGACTGCCGGAGGTCGGAGATCGGGTCGGGAGAAGGTCGCTTCGCCGCACCTTCGCCCATGTTCTTCCTCCCGCCTTCATCGTCGTTCGATCAAGGGCGCCTTCCAGGCGCTACAGCTGTCGTTTGATCAGCCACACCACCAGCTATCCGATCTTCATCACTGATCTAATCGTGACCGTTGGCGGCTGAAGCGTCATCGCGCAAGGAGAAGCTGACACGTAGTTAAGTGAACGCATCGGGACCGTCCGCTTCCGCGCAAGTCTGGGTATTTTGTAACTTTTACCCCATGTGTTTTTGTTTTATTAAATAGAACTCAAACTTTCATTTGCCGTTCAAATATTTTTGTAATATTTATAAGTAGGCCCCCAAACTTCTTGTATATTGCATTTCAGTCCTGGCCACGTCACCTCACGTGACCTGTACACGTGAGGTGAAGGGCATTTTGCACAGGACCCCTTCAGGGTTGTCGTATTTCGTTTCAGTCCTAGAACTTTGATATTAAGTGTAAACATTTTGGGATATTTGCATGTGAGCCCTCAGGCATTTTGAATATTACATCTAGGTCCATCCCAGGCGCGTGCTAGTCATGCGCCCTGGTGGGTATTTTGCAGGTGAACCCTTGCGGTTCTTGGATTTTGTATGTGGTCCACTAACTTCAATATCCAGTATTATATTTTGTGTGAAATTTGCACTTTAGACCTTGGTTGTTTGCTTATTTGCACTTATGCCCTTGTTAGTAGTGTAGTTTCTTGATGTTGTCTTTATTTATTTAGTGCATCATTTTAATTCGAAAAATTCTCAAAAAAAATACCATAGGCTCTTGTTGCATGTTATTTTCACGCCATATTTTTGCATTGCATTTTTATTTCATTTCAATATTTATTAAAAATAAAAAACATGCATTTTCAGCATTGTCTATCTTAGAAAATCCATAAAAATTAGCAAACTACTTGGAAAAATCTAAAAAAAATATTTTGCTTGTCTTGTCATATTTTAGTGTCACTCCAAAAATCATTAAAAATTTCAAAACAAAAATCTTAAAAATTAGAAAACCCCTAAAAACTTCATAAAAATCTAAAAAATCACATAAAACCCTAAAAATATAAGGTCAGGTTCTGTAGTTTCCTTATTTTATTGTCTTTTATTTAAAATTAATTTGAAAAAAATTTGTTACTGTTTGCTATTTTCATTCCCATTTTAATTTCGGCCAGAACCTTTATTCACTGTTTCCTTGCATTTTTTCTTTTAAAAATAAAAAAAACATTTAGAAAAACCCCCTAAAATCACAAAAATAGTAAAAACTTATAAAAGATCAAAAAAATTTTATTCCCTGATTTTTGACTATTTTTACCTATTTTTATAAATACCTCATCCTCTCTTTCTCTTATATTGTATATATATCTTAATATTGAAAAAAAATACAAAAATATAAAACATAATAAGAAAATATAAAATCAGAAAAATCAAAAATTAAAGATAAAATAAAAAAATTTAAAAAATTAAAAACCACAAAAATTTGCATTTTGTAGACACATAATCACATTCACACTTGCACATTTTTTATCTATCCTGCCTCGCTCCCTGTGTTCGATACATACTTATACCTATACATCTTTTATGTAGAGTTAAAAATAATTTGACTCCACACTTGTCTTTCATTGCTTGATTTATACTTGTGGGTTCATTGTTGACTTTAGTTGGATTTCTGTGTGGTCGACACATCGACTGAGTTCCCGCCTTGTGTGGAACTTAAGACCACCGAAATTCGGCTAAATCCAATGGCGTCGTTGCCAGGGAGCAACAACGTATAGGTCATATTTTTGATTGATTGTGATAGTGATTATTTGTGTACATCATTGATTTATTTTATCTCTCTACTTTTGATATATCTTATTGAGCTATCTGACCAATCTTCTTTCTTGTCTTCTTGCGAGGGAACGCGGATCAAGGAGGATCGCCTAGGGGATCCGGTGCAACCTTGGGAAGCGGAGTCGGCTTTTCTAGCCCAAGCCGACATGAGAGAGCTGGAGGAGTGAGAGAGAGAGGGAGTGTTAGCTAGCTTTTATTTATTTTTGTGAGAGAGAGGGATTCATTTAAATTGTAATAATACAGGTACTTGGAGACTTGGACACTCGGGCCTAATTTCCCAAGTGATTGTTCACTTTGGGGGGGGGGGTGGGTCTCACCGCGGTTTTTATCGTGTTTTCACCGCTGTCATTTTCCGATTTTGTTTTATTTTCCCTTTCTTTTGTGGATTGAGCCGTTAGATTTTTGGGCATTGCTTGATCGTTTAGATTAGGTCCAAACACCCTAATAACCATTGCATGTACCTATAGTACGTATTTGGACTTAGTTTAATTAAACAGTCGCCTCGTCATCTTCGAGCCTACGTGCCGCGAGCCCACCCCATCAAGCGCTACTCCTGAACTCGATGTGTCGAGAAGAGGAGGGGTGAGTCTTGACCGGACTTTTTGGATTGAAGATTGGTGATCGACTTGTGGTTCTTCACGATAGCAATTGCCTGCTTAGGACAATTTCCGTGTGCATATCGGCATATAGATTCGGTTTATAAATTCCTATTTTGCATCCCGCATGGAGAGAGCTGGGAGTCACTATAAGTCTTCTATCTTAGCATCCATCATTTAGGCACTAAGGTTAGATTTCCATCTTAGTGCCACTTGCATTGGCTTTTTCGACTCTTATCCCTCTGTTTTTGGATCAAGTAGGAATCAAGAAAATACAAAAACGTTAGGTCTTGTTTGAAATTGACTCAAAGTAAGTGATAACACCAAAAAAATTAAAAAAGGGACTGCTAAGAAAACTTGACCTAAATAAAATTGGTAATTGGATTCATTGCTTGGGGAGAGAAACACCCTCACTTGTATTCAGGTTGCATGGGAAGGTCTCCTTCCAAGTGAGAGAGCGACTTCGTAAGGATTAGAGCCAAAAACCCAGTCTGTGGCTGCCTTGTGTATTGTCTAGATTTCTGAAGTATTGGCGCTTCTATCATACGTGGACGAGTAGAGCTTGGTCACCAGTGATGACTCTCTATTGTGTAGAGCATCGACCTTGTCCGAAGTATCGAGCCTAGGCCACACCTTCACGGGGGTGTCTGTCTCATCGTCTTGCGTCCGAGTAGGTTCTTGCACGCTCACGGGTGATTCCGTTGCGAGCGAGTTCTGAAGTATTGGTTTCACCTATTGGCTTCCTCTCTCTATTTCTTTGGCTGAGTAGGGATCAAGGAAGGGTTACAAGGACTTCAAAAAGTGTAGACTACAGGTTACACAGGAGGAGGGCAAGTACGGGATACTCTTCCGGCAGTACTCTCGCTCCTATAGGCGTAGCTCTCTAATGACTCGTCGAAAGATAACTTCCTGAATTCGAGCTAAAAATTACAAAGATAAAAGCCGAACCTTCACGGTTTCATGCATTGAGTTGGTGAATCCCCTTGTTTTGTGTTTGATTGCTAGTTGTATTTAGGTCAAGATCAAAAACACCGCACAATTGTGCGCAATTTCACCACCTTTTTCTTCATTTCTCAGCCTTACTCTTCTCAATAATCAAGATGATGGGACGGAGATCTCTTAGGCCAACTTTGTCGGTACTGCTATCCAACACTCCTCCCTATTCATCTAGGACAACCTTGGAGAGTCCAGACCCACTCTCCGAGCCTGAGTTCACTTCCACCATGTTCCCCCTCGACCTCCCTTCTCCTTCCATCAGTCCAAGAGTTTCAGAATTTAGTGCATTATAGAGCTCAGATCATTTGACGGCACCTGAGATGGGTTCTTTTGCATTTTCAGAGAATCCAGACATGGCAGACAGAGGAGAACACCCAGATGAGCATGAGCACCCTCCATTCTTATATGATCAAGCAGCCATCAATAATTCATTGCTAGCATCCCTGGAGACTATGCAGAGGCAGATCCGAGACCAAGGAGTATTCATGGGTGACCTCATGAGAGAGATCGTGTAGATGCGAGAAAACAGACCTGGGGGCGGTGGCGGTGGAGGTGATATACCAGTAGCAGAAGAGGGAGGAGAACCGAACCAGGAGAGGCCGCCACAGACCATCATGAGAGAATTGCACAATCCAGCAGCCTCCCTCACTCATCGTTGGATCCGACTCCCTCCCATCCATGGAGACTTCGAGCTTCGCCCACATACCATTAAGCTTCTGCCTAAATTCCATGGGCTACCGACCGAAGAACCACACCTCCATATGCAATAATTCAAGATGATCTGCAGTACAATTCATGATAGGTTGATGACTGAGGATACCATCAGGATGATAGCTTTCCCATTCTCTTTTGTTAATAGAGCCGCTTACTGGCTGAAACATTTGGGGAGCTTCGTCGACACTTGAGCACAACTCCGGACTGCCTACTTGAAGAAGTACTATCCTCTCGACTGGACAAATACAGCGCGAGCTATAACTTAGCAACTTCACAATGATCCCGAATGAACAATTCCATGAAGCTTGGGATCGCTTTAGAGAGCTCATTGACCGGTGTCCACACCATGACATATCCAAGCCCAATCTGGTTCAGAGTTTTCTTCTGTGGGCCGACACTGGAGCTGCAGGGGCTTGTCAATGCCTCTTGTGGTGGGTCCTATTTTTCCAAGGTGAAGATGACGTTTGGGCCATCTATGAAGGGATGGCAGAGAACTCGACAGTCATGGCCCAAGCCCGCGTCTACACGTAGCAGAAGCCCCCCAAGGAGCGGGATCATTTCAGAGGATCGCCTGCATCGATGCAGGTCCCTATACTCCGTCGGCAGCCGCAGCCCAAGCCGAATCAGCCGCAGCCGACATGGGTATCATTAATGAGAAGTTGGACCGTCTCGAGATCCTCGAGAAGAAGCAGATGCAAGGACTGGCCCAGATGGACCAGATTACCAAGACAATGAGTCACCTGAAGACTCAGATTCTTTGCATCCAGGAGGCACAGACGTCTACTCAGCAGACTCCCAGGTCACGAGCTGATCCCAGCAGTAGCAGCTCAACCCAGCCCTCTGCCTCGTACCGTCAGGTCAACCACGTCAAGCAGAGCCGGTTCCGCAGCTACAGTATTACCCATCGTAGCCACCATCTCATGACACTCAGATGGTGGTCTATCAGCCGGATCAGCCACTGCAGTTCTACCTCCACCATCCTTTGAGTAGGACCCATTGATGGAAGTCAATGGGATTTGGTAAGACCGATACCCGCAGCCGGGATTCGTCGCGATCACCCCGAATTCTGTTTGGACCACTGATGGCAGCTCTTCCCAGCAGCAACCTCCTGCTCAAGGATATCAGAACAGCCAGCAGCAGCAGCAGCCCCAGTATGCCCATCAGCAGAACCAGCATGGTCCTCATCCCTCCTATCAGGGGACAACAGTGGGAGGCAGTGTCAGCAGCCTCAACAGTCATATTCCCAGCCTCGTGAGCACTTCTCCTCCCAGTAACAACCTCATTTCTAGCAGGGGAATACATCCGATTCTCAGGCACCTGCCTTCGAGAACCCGGTATTAGATGACCTCGCAAGATTGCTCTCTGAACATCGGGAATCCTACCGGCAAGACATGGATGAGTTCCTGGCAGGAGGTGAGGGATTTAATCAAGGGCAAAGCCGCCATACCAGCTCAGATTGAGCCTAATCCTAACAGTTTGAAAAGAAAGTCTGAGCAGGTACAGTTTAAAAAGGATACCTCTCCTAGTGATTATTTGAGTGACATGTCTTCTTCTTTGTATGATGCTGATTTTGTGACTACTAGGAGCGATAGGATGCCAGCCGGTGGCTCCTCATCTGAGCGACAACCATATGCAGAACTACGAGCGTTAGATGAGCAGAGTAGCGGTGCTGATGCCGCTGATGATGTTGATGACGGTGGTGCTGATGCCACCAATGATGGAGATCCAGATGACGGTACTGAGGCCATCATGATACCCGATGCATACGGTGGTGCTAATGCCACCATTTTTGATGCAGAGCCAGAGTGCAGTGTTGATGCCACAAAGACAGGTGTCGTGGGTGGTACTGAGGCTACCACTTCCACTTTTGTTGAGTTTCCTTCTGTGATGTTACCACCTTTTGCATCTCAGGAATGTGGTAACAAGAAAAAGAACAAAAATATGAATAAAGGAAAGGTTTCTTTTTACACTTCTGATCCATATGTGTTGAATGATGTTCATGGTATGGAATCTATTCCTTCACAGGCACAAGAATCTCGTCCTATTCCTCCATCCGAGGAGGCCCCTACCATCCCCTTTCTTGAAGCACTTCGCCGGCGAAGGGGAATAAAAGAGAAAATCCTAAAAAGACCCAACAGGTAGAGTTCAGCAACCAGATGATTGATAGATTCCATATTCATCTGACTCTACGAGAAGCATTTGAGCACATTCCCTTCTTCCAAAAGAACGTGAAAGAGAAAAATACAGTCCGTAGGAAGAAGAGATACAGAGATCAGATCCATGTGCTCACTCATGACACTTGTTGCACCATTCAGAACAAATTTCTAGCCCGGAGACCTGATGCGGAGCTCCCTATGTCAGATGCGAGATTCAGAAGCAGCGGTTCGATCGTACTCAATTAGACAGCGACTCTTCCATTAACCTTCTTCCGACAGCCTTACTCGACCAATTCGAGTTGGGTCCTCTTCTTTGGAGCAGGACGGTCCTTCAGTTTGCTGATAGGTCGACTAAGAGGCCGAAGGAGTTGTTGAGAGACATGGTCGTTACCATTCAAGGCTTGAAATTCCCCATGGACTTTGTTGAATTAGACATGGAGATCCCTGAGTCGATAACTGATTACCCCCATCATACTTGGACGCCCATTCTTGGCCACTGCCAAGGCGGTATCCGACCATGACAGTGGGACGGTGTGCTTTCACGTAGAGGGCGAAACATACAAATAGAGATGATCGAGGAGACTAGAGCGAGAGAATTAACATGCTCAGAGCAGTGATATTGAGCTGATGACAGAGGAAGAGCTAGACGTCCACCAGAATGTGATTTTGTGAATGACTGATGATGAATCTATTTGGACAGATCTCGTAGCACAGGCCCTCGCCTTGCCTACAGACTCACCATACTTAAAGCTTATGGCAGTTGAGAGCCTGGAGAGCACACTCCTGGACGAGGACACATTTGAGGCTGACACTTGTGGGACGAATGATGATGATTTTCAATCTTGTTCTTCTAATTCAGATCCCTCGGATTCAGACATTGATTGGGATGACTTTGATGATTATTTGCCATGTCTGATTCCTTTTGAGCCGATAACTAGGACAGAGTGCGAGCCAGTACAGTTCATAGATGATGCAACATGCCTCCCTTCATCATATTCTCATGCACAACGATAGTTCTCCCATACAGATCTGGTCGCCTTCACACATACATATCAGAATCCAGATCTGCCACCTCCCAGTTGTCCAGAATGGAAACCTTGCCGCAGTCACTGAAGTATCGATTCCTTGCGGGTGAGCCAGAAATGCACCCAGTCATTATCTCAGCAGGTTTGACTGGAGAGCAAGAATCTCGTCTGATGGAGGTTCTTGAACGCAACCTTAAGGTGATAGGATGGAGTATAGCTGATCTCCAGGGGATTAGTCCAGCTCTGTGCTCCCACCACATCTATCTTGAGGAGGAGGCTAGGCCGTTGTGTGAGTTCCAGCAACGGCTGAATCCGAATATTCGAAATGTGGTCATGAAAGAAATATCGAAGTGGTGGAGCACCGATTTTATCTACCCCATCTCCGACTCCAAGTGGGTTAGTCCATTACATGTGGTACCCCAGAAGACGGGTATCACTACAGTTGTGAATGAGTATGGAGGGGAGATAGCTACCCGGGTACCAACTTCTTGGAGGGTATGTTTGGACTACATACGATTGAATCAGGCCACCAAGAAAGATCATTTCCCACTGCCATTCATTGATCAGATTATCGAGAGGCTAGTTGGGAAGAGTCACTATTGTTTTCTTGACGGGTACTCCGGTTATAATCAAGTGGCTATTGCGCCCGAAGACCACGAGAAAATGACATTCACATGTCCGTTTGGGACTTATGCTTTCAGACGGATGACCTTTGGTCTATGTAATTCCCCCGCGACATTCCAGAGGTGCATGTTGTCCATTTTCTCGGACATGGTGGGTGATTTCTTAGAGGTCTTCATGGATGACTTCTCGGTCTATGGGGATGGGTTTGATACTTGTCTTGACTGCCTAGACCGTGTGCTTTAGCACTGCATAGAGGTTAATCTTGTCTTGTCTTGGGAGAAGAGTCACTTCATGGTGACTCAGGGGACGGTCCTTGGTCATATCATCTCCGACAGGGGCATAGAGGTTGTTCCGGCCAAGGTGGAAATAATTAGAAAACTCAATCCACCGTCTAACCCGTGTCAACTACGGTCTTTTCTGCGGCATGTCGGTTTCTACCGACGGTTTATTCATGACTTCAGTCGAATTGCCCAACCGCTCATTGATCTGCTGACGAAAGACACCGAGTTCATTGTAGATGATAAGTGTCTCGCATCCTTTGAGACTCTCAAGAACATGGTTGTCACGGCTCCTGTCCTTCAGCCACCCGATCGGTCTCTCCCATTCGAGATCATGACAGACGCTTCTGATTTTGCCGTAGGGGTTGTGCTTGGACAGAGAAGGGATGGATTGTCGTATGCCATTCACTACGCCAGCCGGACTTTGGATGCTGCTCAACAGAATTACATTGTAACTGAGAAAGAGATGCTGGCCGTAGTCTTTGCTTTGGATAAGTACAAATCATATATTCTCGGATCTAGAGTGACTATCTACACAGAGCACACCGCCATCCGATACTTAATGGCCAAGAAGGATGCCAAAGCACGTCTTATCAGATGGATCCTTCTGCTCAAAGAGTTTGATATTGAGATTAAGGATAAGCCTGGCGTTAAAAAAGTGGTGGCGGATTATCTCTCCCGCTTAGAGAACCTTGAGGAATCTGAGCCCAGTGCACCTATCATAGAGACATTTCTAGATGAGGCGATCTTGGCTATCGCCTCACTCCCATGGTATGCGACTTTGTAAACTATCTTGTTGCCAAGATGGTTTCCCAGAGTTGGCCCAGGCAGAAACTTGAGACCTTCTTAGCTAAGACCAAGTTTTACCATTAGGAGGATCCCGTCCTTTATCATGAAGGAGGGGATAGCATCTGGAGGAGGTGCATTCCTCAAGAAGAGCAGCAAAGCGTCCTCACCTATTGCCACAAGCTTGAGGCAAGAGGACATCATTTTGGGAAAAGGACAGTACAGAAGGTGCTTCAATCTGGCCTTTGGTGGCCTACTCTCTTCAAGGATTCAGATGAATTCGTGAAGAGGTGTACTTACTGTTAGAAGATGGGTACTTGCGGACAGAGAGACATGATGCCCATGCAACCCATTCACTTTTGTGAGGTTTTTGATGCATGGGGGATTGATTTCATGGGCCCATTTCCTAAGAGTCAGGGATTCGAACACATTTTGCTTGCTGTAGATTATGTTAGCCGTTGGGTTGAGGCCATCCCCGCCTGAGTCACAGATGCTAAAACTGTGTGTAATTTTTTGAGGAAAAATATCATTTCACAGTTCGGGGTACCTAGAGTTCTGATTTCAGACGGGGGGTCTCATTTCATTAATGATAAAGTCAGGGCACTTGCAGACGAGTTCAACATTGACCATCGTGTTGCCACGCCGTACCACCCTCAGACTAATGGTCTTACTGAAGTATCGAATAGGGAGATCAAGACAATCTTACAGAAGGTTGTCTGCCCAGACCGAAAGGATTGTTCACAGCTTTTGGACTCGGTCTTGTGGGCCTATCGGACCTCCTTCAAAAATCCATTAGGGACATCTCCCTTTCGTCTCGTCTATGGCAAGCCGTGCCATTTGCCAGTGGAAATCAAGCATAAATCATTTTGGGCAGTCACCGAGTTATTGTTGGATCCGGAGAGTATAGGAGAACAGAGGAGAGCAGAGTTGGCAGCCCTGGAGGAGTTGAGAGATACAACTTTTTCTAGCAGCCTACAGTACAAGGAAAAAGTGAAGACATGGCATGATTCTCATATCAGCCATAAATAGTTTGAGCTCGATCAACGTGTATGGTTGTTTGATTCCAGGCTGAAGTTATTTCTAGGGAAATTACAGAGCAAGTGGAAAGGTCCGTATGTGGTCAGGAAGGTACATGAAAATGGTAGCATTGATATATCCGAGCCGTCATCTTCCTCTACCTTCCGTGTTAACGGTCAACGCCTGAAGCTATATCTAGATCATGATCTGCCGATCGTTGACGTTGCCCCCATCCTTCTGGTATGAGATGTGTTCTTTTACTCTGATCATTTGCATCTCGTACATGGTTATCACGTACATCTTCCGCTGTATAGATCCATCTGTTGATATCTTTTCTTCTTTTCTTCTTTTCCTCCTCTATCTTATGTATCTATCAAAAAGGTGTCGCCCCTTGTAAACAGTTTTCTATACTTAGGACGTACTTTGTCCTAAGTATGGGGGGGGTGCACCCCGAGTGTTCTATTCTTTGATCCTCTCCATTGTCTCCTTTTCTTGTCTATACTTAGGGATATCTTACCCTAAGTATAGGGGGAGACAGTCTGAGTACGATCTGTTCATTCCCACCCTTGACCCTCCCTGTTTTGTGTACAGTTTGCTATACTTAGGGTTATTTGATCCTAAGTATAGGGGGGACGGTCAACTTCTCATTTATTCATTTATTCGTTCCTTATTCCTTAGACTTGTCTATACTTAGTACGAGTTATGTCTTCTCTTTTCTCTCCGATCTATGAGGACATAGCTCAAGCTAAGTATAGGGGGTCATATATACTGCGTATATACTTTAGCCATAACTCGTACTTTCGTATATTCTTAATAATTATGTCTAAATATACTTTTAAAAAAATTCATTAAAAACATTAATAAAAAGATGTTACCATTCCTCGGATTCCTTTTATACCTACTGATTAATAAATCAGGTGAAAATATTTTTTGCAAAATGTTTGAAAATTAGTTTGAAAATCTCTTTGAAAAATCTTTTGAAAACTATTTGAAAACGTTTTGTTACATGTTTTCAACCTTTGTAAAAACATTTTGATTGCAAAACTATTTTATTTGTGTGAAATAAAATGTTTGAAAAATGATTTGCAAATTGTTTGAAAAATCAGTTGCAAAAATATTTTAAAAATCTATATATACTGTTTAGAAAACCTATTGCAAAATGACTTTCAAATGTGTGTACATGTGTGTAAAATTGTTTGTAAAAATTATTTTGGACTATGGTTTTCAAAATTGTTTGAAAAACCTTGTGTCAAATAAGTTTGAGGAATACATACATCTCACCAAAATCCACTGTGTATATACTTATAAAATTGACCACTTACCCTTTGTAAATTCTTAAAACCCACTTCTTGTAAATATAAGAAGCACTCCCGTGTAAATATTTGTACCTAGCTTTTGGCCAAATCTTTTGTTTTCAAAAATCCCAAAAACATTTGCAAAATTAAAATCCAAAAACATTTGAAAAATCTCTTTGAAAAATACAAAAAATGCATATGCATCATCTTTTCAAAAATCCATAAAAAGTTCAAAATCTTTGAAAATTACATCACAAAAATATTTTCTGCATAGCATTTGCATGGCATTCGCATTTTTCAGATTGAGTTTGATAGTTGAACGAGTCTAAGTAAAATCCGAAGATTGGAGTTTGGTTGGACCTTAAATCTACCTAACTAACAAGAACCTTATAGGAACTGGGATTGAGGTACTTCAGGCCTAGTTGACTTAATTCTTTGAGGATCACGAGACTTGGTTCAATGGATTCTTGACTACCTAAGTAGAGTATTTCGGAGCACACGCATGACTCTTGTTGAAAATGACCTAACTTGGACACATGCACCTTTCACATGGCTCAACTTAGTTGGAGCGGTGAGGGGGTTGGATTTGCCGGTATGAGACGCACACAGGTGGAAACATTTGTCCTCCTCCTGGGAGGGAAGTGCGCCCCAACCCGTCCAGTAATGATGAGTTTCGAGGATAGGAGATCCTGGGTTGCAATAAAGCTTCAAAAGAGGGATAGTCTACTGGCTCAAGAGGAAAAACTCCCTATGTAAATGCTGCTGTATATAGTATTTTAAAAAAATGCAAAAGCAAAAAATTCCAAAAAAGTGGACAGGCCTGTACAAAAATAAAAATGCATGCCGGAGTGTACATATGTTGTAAAGTCAAATAAGCAAGCTTAAGCTTCAAAGTCAAATCATGTGAGCCTGCGGCTTGATGACTTGACTACACTATTCTTGCATCCTAGGATAGGTAGCTACACTGGCTACCATCCATTCTTCTCTTCACCCCTCCTCTTGGGTTGGTTGTCACTTGAACTTAGAAGGGAATACCCTGCTCCTTGAGGGATGAGTTGTTGGACTGGGGAATCATTGGGTTGTCATATTGGAGAAGTCAGTCTCTTTGTCATTTCAGTTGGGGAGAGCCACCATCACTTACACTGTACGAGTCAGATTCATAGTCATAAGGGTTTGCATATAAGTTGAAGTATTTTTGACCTGGCTATTGAGGAGATTTGAACAGAGTTTTGGGGTTCTCGGAGACTGTTGGATTTCAAATCTGGTTCTCATTAAGGTTCCACCCGCACTAAAATTCCAGAGGTCCGACTTAAGCTCCAAACTTTGATTTTGTGAAGACAAGTTTTATAATTAAACTTAATACATCTTCTTCGTTTTCTTTTCTTTCTTTTTCTTTCTGCACTTATTGCATAAGTGTTTGCTAGGGACTAGCAAAGGTAAAGTATAGGGGGATGATGAATCCACATTTCATCATCTTTATTCTATCATTTTGGCATCAAAATCCCTAGCAAATATATGTAAATACCCTTAATTAGAGCATATTAGCATTCGTGCATGTGCATGTAAATAGTGTATAAAATATTGTAATTAAAGTAAAAATTATAGAATAAATAAAAGAAAATAAAAAGAATAAAATATTGTAAATATTTTATGACCCAAAACCCCGAGACCTAGGCATCTAGATGAATAGGTCGACAAGGAATAAAGTAGGGGGAGATAAGGGTCAAACCACCATAAAAATACCTTCATTCTTTATTCATTTTTGGGACCTATTTTTTGTTCCACTTTTTATACCTCAAATAAAGAAAATTTGTACATGAAAGTTGTAGATAATTAAATAAATAAAAATACAAAATTGATTTCATTGAAAAATAATACACAGATAAAAAGTTATGGTCTGAATAAGATTCCAGAACTCCAACTTCCCAGACCAGTATCTTGCAAATAAAAACTCGAAATGTACAAACTCACCTTTAATTGCACATAGCTTAAAATAATCCATTTAATGGAGGTGGTTTTGTATTTTTCAGAGTTACGGTTTGAAAGTTGAGTTTTGGACCCCTATTGTATACTTGTACATATTAAAATATTCAATTTCTTATTTATTCATTATTTTTATAATTTTATATTTTTATAATTTTGTAAATATTATCTATAATATATGCGTGTATTAAAATCAGAATAAAAACACAAATAAAACTTAAAATAAAATACTTGTATATAAAATACATAGGTAAAATACCTATATACATACCAATATACTTTATACTGTTATTTTATTAAGGGTATAAAATATATCGGAAAAATAAAATAAAAATATTTTAAAGTGTATAAAAGTATTCTATAATTTTATAAAATAATAAACAAAAATAAATAAATTAAATTCACAAAATAAAAATAATTTAATAAAATATATAGGTAATATACCTATAAGGGCTATAAAAGGTAACTTGCAAAAATACACCTCATAAAAATAATTAAAAATCACCATAAAATACCTTATAAAATAGTAAATACTTTTTGTGTAATAATAAAAATTTAATTCGTTCATTTTCTATTTTAAATTGATTTTACAAAGCAATTTTCAGGGATTTTTCCTGGTTGGTCCACGTGGACCAACCAGGTGCAAACCCTAGTTGACCCCAGTCACCTAGGCGTCCTCCCCCCTGTAGCCCGTGTCAGGCCTAGTTTTTGACCGCTTTGGCGGATTTCTCTAGGTCAAGTCTTTCACCCTTTTGAGATGATTTCTTCTGCAAAACTTCTCCTCGATTATCCACCTTACTCGCCCAGTAATTAACTTGGGCATTGGATTACTGTGGCCCACATGCCTCTCGATTCTTGGAGCCTCTTCACCATTAGGTCAAACCACATAAAATGGAACCCCCGACCTTCTTTGAATTTTGAACCCCTCATTTCCATAGCTACACTCCCCTTTCGTGCCTAATCGGTCCAGGGAGGTGACAGCTCCTTCCAGCGAGTCTCAGGCGGGTCGAGCAAGGCTCGAGGCGGCTTCCACGACCTCCGCCATCGCCCGCGTCGAGGTACCCCCTTCCCTCCGTCACCACCGTCGAGGATGCCCTATTTCCCCTATTTTTCTTTCGCATTTTGTTTCCCTTAGCCTTAGGATTAAAAGCCCTCAAGAAATTTTCGCTTCCATCAATCAAATCACCATCCATTTCAACCTCGCCGGAGCGCACCTCCGGCCGACCACCTCCTCTTCGTTTCGCGCCACCATTTTGCCTCAGTGGGACCCAGGCACTTTGCCATGGGTCCTCTCATGTGTTTCTGCAGGTCAAAGGTGCGTTGACTCGAGCCTGGGCTCGTTTTGCGTCTCGCCGGAGTTCAGCGGAGCTCCATAGCTCCGCTGCCCTCTTCCGCGAGCCTCGGCCACCGGCGAGGCATTCTGGAGCCATCAGGAGATAGAGGAACCCTGCAGGAAGATCCGCGGCCATTTTGGTACCTTCACGACTACCGGAGTTCGGAGATCGGGTCAGGAGAAGGTCGCTTCGCCGCACCTTCGCCCCTGTTCTTCCTCCCGCCTTCATCACCGTTCGATCAAGGGTGCCTTCCAGGCGCTACAACTGCCATTGGATCAGCCACGCCACCAGCCGTCCGATCTTCATCGCCTATCTAATCGTGATCGTTGGCAGCCGAAGCGTCATCGCACAAGGAGAAGCTGACACGTGGTTAAGTTAACGCATCGGGACCGCCCGCTTCCTCGCAAGTCTGTGTATTTTGCAACTTTTACCACAGGCATTTTTTTATTAAATAGAACTCAAACTTTCATTTGGCTTTCAAAATTTTTTGTAATATTTATAAGTAGGCCCCCGAACTTCTTGTATATTGCATTTCAGTCCTGGCCACGTCACCTCACGTGACCTGTACACGTGAGGTGAAGGGAATTTTGCACAAGACCCCTTCAAGGTTGTCATATTTCATTTCAGTCCTAGAACTTTGATATTAAGTGTAGACTTTTTGGGATATTTGCATGTGAGCCCTCGGGCATTTTGAATATTACATCTAGGTCCTTCCCAGGCGCGTGCTAGTCACGCGCCCTGGTGGGTATTTTGCAGGTGAACCCTTGCGGTTCTTGGATTTTGTGTGGTCAATTAACTTCAATATCCAATACTATATTTTGTGTGAAATTTGCACTTTGGCCCTTGGTTGTTTGCTTATTTGCACTTATGCCCTTGCCAATAGTGTAGTTTCTAGATGTTGTCTTTATTTATTTAGTGCATCATTTTAACTCAAAAATTCTCAAAAAATACCATAGGCTCCTGTTGCATCGTATTTTCACGCCATATTTTTGCATTGCATTTTTATTGCATTTCAATATTTATTAAAAATAAAAAACATGCATTTTCAGCACTGTCTATCTTAGAAAACCCATAAAAATTTGCAAAATTTCTTGGAAAAATCTAAAAAAAATTATATTTCGCTTTTCTTATCATATTTTAGTGTCAGACAAAAAATCATTAAAAAATTAAAAACAAAAACCTTAAAAATTAGAAAACCCCTAAAAACTTCATAAAATCTAAAAAACCACAGAAAAACCCTAAAAATATAAACTCAGGTTCTGTAGTTTCCTTATTTTATTGTCTTTTATTTAAAATTAATTTGTGAAAAATTTGTTACTGTTTGTTATTTTTCATTCCCATTTTAATTTCGACCAGAACCTTTATCCACTATTTCCTTGCATTTTTTATTTTAAAATACCAAAAACATTTAGAAAACCCCCAAAAATCAAAAAAATAGTAGAAAATTATATACCAAAAATATTTTATTCCCTGATTTTTGAATATTTTTACCTATTTTTATAAATACCTCATCCTCTCTTTCTCTTATATTGTATATATATCCACTATTTCATTTGGCTTTCAAAAATTTTTGTAATATTTATAAGTAGGCCCCCGAACTTCTTGTATATTGCATTTCAGTCCTGGCCACGTCACCTCACGTGACCTGTACACGTGAGGTGAAGGGAATTTTGCACAAGACCCCTTCAAGGTTGTCATATTTCATTTCAGTCCTAGAACTTTGATATTAAGTGTAGACTTTTTGGGATATTTGCATGTGAGCCCTCGGGCATTTTGAATATTACATCTAGGTCCTTCCCAAGCGCGTGCTAGTCACGCGCCCTGGTGGGTATTTTGCAGGTGAACCCTTGCGGTTCTTGGATTTTGTGTGGTCAATTAACTTCAATATCCAATACTATATTTTGTGTGAAATTTGCACTTTGGCCCTTGGTTGTTTGCTTATTTGCACTTATGCCCTTGCCAATAGTGTAGTTTCTAGATGTTGTCTTTATTTATTTAGTGCATCATTTTAACTCAAAAATTCTCAAAAAATACCATAGGCTCCTGTTGCATCGTATTTTCACGCCATATTTTTGCATTGCATTTTTATTGCATTTCAATATTTATTAAAAATAAAAAACATGCATTTTCAGCACTGTCTATCTTAGAAAACCCATAAAAATTTGCAAAATTTCTTGGAAAAATCTAAAAAAAATTATATTTCGCTTTTCTTATCATATTTTAGTGTCAGACAAAAAATCATTAAAAAATTAAAAACAAAAACCTTAAAAATTAGAAAACCCCTAAAAACTTCATAAAATCTAAAAAACCACAGAAAAACCCTAAAAATATAAACTCAGGTTCTGTAGTTTCCTTATTTTATTGTCTTTTATTTAAAATTAATTTGTGAAAAATTTGTTACTGTTTGTTATTTTTCATTCCCATTTTAATTTCGACCAGAACCTTTATCCACTATTTCCTTGCATTTTTTATTTTAAAATACCAAAAACATTTAGAAAACACCCAAAAATCAAAAAAATAGTAGAAAATTATATACCAAAAATATTTTATTCCCTGATTTTTGAATATTTTTACCTATTTTTATAAATACCTCATCCTCTCTTTCTCTTATATTGTATATATATCCTAATATTGAAAAAGAAAATACAAAATTATAAAATATAAAAAGAAAATATAAAATCAGAAAAATCAAAAACAAAAATATAAAATCAAAAATTAAAGATAAATTAAAAAATATAAAAAAAGTAAAAACCCACAAAAATTTGCATTTTGTAGACACATAATCACATTCACACTTGCGCATTTTTGATCTATCCTGCGTCGCTCCTTGTGCTCGAACTCTCTACGTACTTATACCTATACATCTTTTATGTAGAGTTAAAAATAAATTTGACTCCACACTTGTCTTTCATTGCTTGATTTATACTTGTGGGTTCATTGTTGACTTTAGTTGAATTTATGCGTGGTCGACACATCGACTGAGTTCTCGCCTTGTGTAGAACTTAAGACCATCAAAATTCGGCTAAATCATGAATCGAGAGAGATGAAGAAGACATAACTCGTGCTTAGTACAGGGAAGTGAAAAGTAATGATATACTACAACGACGAATCAAAGAATAGAATGAAGAGGACTCGGTGTTCCCCCTATACCTAGGATCAAGTAATCTTAAGTATAGCAAGCTATACATGAAGGGAAATCCGAGGGAGAATGTACAGGGTCTACCTCCCCTATACTTAGGGCAAAATATCCCTAAGTGTAGGCAGCAAAACAGAGGTAGAAAGAATCAACAGAATACCCGAGAGTCCGACACCCCCCCTATACTTAGGGTAAAGTACACCCTAAGTATAACATAATCGTAAGATAAAGATGGGGTGTGAGACCTAAAGAATGGAATGATATAGGAAACTGGATCTATACATGGCGGAAGAACAGTGATAATCAGAAGTGAGATGCAGTAGATGTGAGTCCAAGAGACCACATCTCACGCAAAATGAATGGGGGCAACGTCAACGACCATCGGCTCATGATCTAGATATGGTTTGAGCCGCTGCCTGTTGACACGAAAGGTAGCCTCAGATGACAACTCGGATATGTCAATGCTTCCATTGTTGTGTACCTTTCGGACCAGATAGGGTCCCTTCCATTTTCTCTATAGCTTTCCTGGAATTAAACAAAGCCTGGCATCAAACAACCATACTCTCTGTCCTGGCTCAAACTGCTTGTGGATGATATGAGAATCATGCCACTCCTTCACTCTCTCCTTATACTGTAGGCTGCTCAAAAAGGCTGAATCACGAAGCTCCTCCATGGCTGCTAACTCTGCCCTCCTCTGATCTCCTACACTCACTGGATCCAAAAGTATATCAGTGACTGCCCAAAGTGACCTATGTCTCAGCTCAATAGGTAAATGGCAGGACTTTCCATAAATGAGGCGAAAGGGAGATGTACCCAAAGGCGTCTTGAAGGACGTCCGATATGCCCACAAGACCGAGTCCAAAAGCTGTGACCAATCCTTTCGGTCAGGATGGATGACCTTCTGCAATATAGTATTGATCTCCTTGTTCGACACTTCAGCAATACCATTGGTCTGAAGGTGGTATGGAGTGGCTACTCGATGGTCTATGCTGAACTCACTAGCAAGGGTCTTTACCTTGTCGTTGATGAAATGAGCACCCCCGTCAGATATCAAAACTCTAGGCACCCCTAACTGTGAAATGATATTCTTCCTCAAGAATCTGCAAACGGTCCTAACATCTGCGGTTCGGGTGGGGATGGCCTCAACCCAACGACTAACATAATCAACGGCTAACAGAATGTACTCGAATCCCTGACTCTTAGGGAATGGACCCATGAAATAGATGCCCCTTTGTCAAAAACCTCACAGAAGTGAATGGGTTGCATCGGCATCATATCACGCTGTCCACAAGTGCCCATCATCTGACAGTAAGTACATCTCTTCACGAACTCATTAGAGTCCTCGAAGAGAGTAGGCTACCACAGGCCGGATTGGAGCACTTTCTGTGTTGTTCTCCTCCCAGAGTGATGTCCTCCTGCCTCAAGCTTGTGGAAGTAAGTGAGGACGCTATGGTGCTCCTCCTGAGGAATACACAGACGCCAGACGCTATCCCCTCCCTCATGATAAAGGACGAGAATCCTCCCAATGGTAGAACTTGGCCTTCGCGAGGAAGGTCTCAAGTCGTTGCCTGAGCTAATCTTGTGCAAAATTCTTGGCAACAAGATAGTTCACAATATCGGCTTACCATGGGAGAGAGGCAATAGCAAGGATCGCCTCATCTGGGAAGTTCTCACAAATAGGCTCAATCTGCTCAGAATCCTCAGAAACTCCGATCGGGAGAGATGATCCGCCACCACATTCTTAACTCCAAGCTTGTCCTTAATCTCTATGTCAACTCTTGGAGTAGAAGGATCCATCTGGTCAATTTGGCTTTGGCATCCTTCTTTGCCATGAGGTACCTGATGGCGGTATGATCAGTAAAGATGGTCACCTTAGATCCAATGATGTACGATCTGAACTTATCTAGGGTGAATACTACGACTAGCATCTCCTTCTCAGCGACAGTGTAGTTCCGCTGAGCGGTGTCCAGAGTCCGGCTATCATAGTGAATAGAAAAGGGGACTCCATCCCTCCTCTGTCCCAACACGGCCCCTACGGAAAAATTAGAGGCAACCGTCATGATCTCGATTGGGAGAGACCAATCAGGCGGCTGGAGGAGAGGAGCCTCTACAACTAGACTCTTGAGAGTCTCAAATGACGTAAGGCACTTATCATCAACTATGAACTCAGTGTCCTTGGTCAGAAAATTAGTCAATGGTCGGGCAATCCTGCTGAAATCATGAATGAATCGTCGGTAGAAACTGACGTGCCCCAGAAAAGACCGTAATTGTTGCAAGTTGGACGGTGGATTGAGTTTTCGAATGATATCCACCTTGGCTGGATCACCTCCATGCCCCTGTTGGAGATGATGTGTCCAAGCATCGTCCCTTGAGTCACCATGAAGTGACTCTTTCTCCCAAGACGAAACAAGGTCGACCACAATGCATCGCTATAGGACGCGGTCTAGGCACTCAAGACAAGAATCGAACCCATCGTCGTAGACCAAAAAGTCGTCCATGAAGACCTCCATGCACTCACCCACCATGTCCGAAAAGATGGATAACATACACCTTTGGAATGTTGCCAGAGCGTTGCATAGATAAAAGGGCATGTATTTGAAAGTATATGTCCCGAAGGGACAGGTGAATGTAGTCTTGTCCTGGTCCTCTAGCGCAATGGCCACCAGATTGTACCCGTCCAAAATGTAGTAATGGCTCTTCCCTGCCAGCCTCTTTATAATCTGATCAATAAAAGGCAACGGGAAATGATCCTTCTTGATGTCCTGATTCAATCGTCTGTAGTCCACACAGATCCACCAAGAAGTGGGTACCCGGGTAATGATCTCCTCTCCCGACTCACTCACAACTGTAGTGATGCCCGTCTTCTTGGACACCACATTGTAATGGATTACCCACTTGGAGTCGGAGATGAGGTAGATAAAATCGACGCTCCACCATTTCGAAATTTCCTTCATGACAACCTCTTGAAGATTTGGGTTTAGCCGCCGCTGGAACTTAGGCGACGGCTTCGCGTCCTCTTCGAGATAGATATGGTGGGAGCACAGGGCCGAACTTATCCCCTAGAGATCGGCTACACTCCATCCTATCACCTTGTGGTTCTTTTCAAGAACCCCCATCAGACGAGATTCTTGCTCTCCAGTCAAATCCATTGAGATAATGACTTGGTGCATCTCATGCTCTCCCGCAAGGAACCTATACTTCGACGACTGTGGCAAGGTCTTCCGCTCTGGGCAACTGGGAGCTGGTGGATCTGGCCTCTGAAAAGTCTGAGTGAATGCAACCAAATCTGCATTGGACAATGAGAACTCTTTTACAATCTGAATCTGGTGAAGGTTGCTCTGCTGGTGTGTCTCTGCTCTGCATGGAATCAACCTCCACCCTAGTTGTAGGCTCTGTGGAAGTCAGACATGGTATCAAATCATAAAACTCTGCCTAGTCTATATCTGACTCCGAGGGATCTGTATCAATATCAAAATAAGAATCTGCCTCACGACCGGGAACCGGCTCTGTTGCCTAAGATGTATCCTGGACCAGGAATGCGCTCTCCAGGCTCTCCTCTGCTGGCGTCTGTGCATCAGCGAACTCTGAAGGTGAGAGGATGGCATGTGCTGCTTGATCTGCCCAAACTGTCTCGTCGTCTGTAATCATAAAATCACAGTCCTGGTGGATGTCTCGCCCTGCCTCTGTCATCTACTCTGAATCTGAAGGCGGTTCTGAGCAAGATGAATCTCTAGCTCTAGTCTCCTCGATCGTCTCTATTTGTATACTTTCGCCCTCTACACGAAAGTATACCTTCCCGCTATCATGATTGGATACTGCCTTGGCTGTGGCTAAGAATGGGCGTCCTAAAATGATGGGGGTATCGGTCACGGACTCAGGGATCTCCATGTCCAACACAACGAAGTCCATGGGGAATTTCAGGCCCTGAATCGTGACGACAACGTCCTTCAGCAACCCCTTCGGCCTCTTGACAGATCGATAAGCAAACTGAACGACCGCCTGCTCTGTCGTAGAGGGCCCAACTCGAAGCGCTTGAGTAGAGCTGCTGGAAGTAGATTGATCGAAGAACCATTGTCTAATAGAGTACGGTCGAACCTCTGCTCATGAATGTGGCATATGACATAAGGGGCTCCTACATCTGGCCTCTTGGCTGGCAGACGGTTCTAGATCGCAAAGCATGTGGTGCGAGTGAGCACATGGATCTCTGACTGGTGGTTCCGCCTCTTCCTCCCAAACTATAGTCATGTCTCTGAGGGATCTCTGGAAGAGAGGTATGTTCTCCAAGGACTCTTATAGAGTCATCTGTATATAAAATCAGTCCTTGATCTGCTGGTAGAATCTCTAGCTGGTGGGACTTTTTTGGATCCTTTTTTGTCCCCTTAGCCAAGTGGACTGCTTGGGGAGAGGGAACGGCTGTGTCCTTCTCAGATGAAGGACTAGGATCGGGTCTATGCTGCTCAAGCAAAGTAGAATCCATACAATCATCATCAATCAACACAGATGGATCCATAAAACTAAACCCTTTCCTTTATTCACAGAAGTGTCCTGAGATACATCAACTAAATGAAAAGCAACAGGAAGTGAAGAGCTGGAAATGGTGGCCTCAGCACCAACCTTGGCATCTGGAATAGCGACATCAGTACCGTGCTCTGGCTCAGCAACAATGGTGGCATCAGTACACCTTCTCTATCTGGTGAAGCGACGGCCTTAGTACCATCGACTGGATCAACGTCCTTGGTGGCGTCATCACCACGACCATCATCATCATCTCTAGCAGCATCAACACCTCTCTCCTCCTCGTCTGGCACTCCTGAGGTTGCATGGGGTGATCGCTCAGACATGGTGTCGCCTGCTGGCATCCTACCGCTCCTAAGTGTAATAAAATCAGCATCAATATGTATGCAGTAACATCACCAAGTGAATTACTATGAGTGGTAATCTCAGTGAACTCTACCTGCTCAGACTTCCTCTTCAGGTTGTTTAGGTTTGGCTCGATCTAGGTAGGAATGGTGGCCTTCCCTCTCACAATCTCCCTCATCTCCTGTCAAAACTCGTCCATATTCCGTCGGAAGGTGGCCTACTTCTCGGACATGAGGCGGTCTAAGTCATCAAAGGTGGGGTTCTCATAGGTGGGCCCATGAGGACCTGATGAGTGGCCTCTCTGAAACTGAGGCGGTTACTGTAGAGGAGAGTGAGAGGGGTACTGTGAGTGATACTATTATTGAGGCTGCTGCTGCCTCCAAGACTGTCCCTGCTGATAGGGATGAGAACCATGTTGCTGGTGTGGTGGGAACTGGGGTTGCTGGTGCTGCTCTTGCTGTTGGCCTTACTAGTCACGGTGAACTGGATGCTGTTGCTGGGAACTGGTACCTCCGGTCATCCAACGGAATCTGAGATGGTCTCGTCGGTGGTTAGGGTTTGTCATACCATATCCCGTTGACATCCATCAACGACTCCTGCTCGTAAGTGGGTGGGGGTAGTACTGCTAGGGGATGGTCCGGCTGATACACCACCATTTGGTTGTCCTGAGATGGTGGCGACTGGATGTACTGCTGCTGCTACGACTGGTAGGGCTCTGCCTAAACAAGGTAAACTGTCGGTACTGGGCAGAGGGCAAGGTCGAACTGCTGTTGCTGCCGGTGTCTACCTGTGACCTGAGATGGGGCTGAGAAGCCGTCTGTGCCTCTTGTAGACACATGATCTGTGTCTTCAGGTCACTCAGCGTCTGTGACATCTGATCGATCTGCGTCATGCCCTGACAGTGCTTCTTCTCTATCAACTCAATTTGGTCCAGCTTCTCGCTGATGATACCCATGTCAGCAGCTGTCAACTCTGCATGTGCTGTTGCCGCTGACAAAGTAGAAGGACCGGCATCGACCCGTGCTATCCTCTGATACGACACGACCTGTGTCTGGGGTCTCCCCTGTGTGTAGAGTCTAGTCTGGGACATCACTGTATAGTTCTTGTCCATCTCCTCATAGATGGTCCAGATCTGATCCTCATCCTTGGCGAAATATGAGCCCCCACAGGATGTATTCACTAACCCCTGCAGCTCCAGTGTAAGCCCGCAGAAAAAGCTCTGAACAAGGTTGGGCTTGGATATGTCGTGGTGGGGGCACCAGTCTGTAAGATCTCGAAACCTCTCCCATGCCTCGTGGAATTGCTCATTGGGGAACATGGAGAAGTTGATGATCAAGGCCCTAGCTGCATTCGTCCGACTGAGTGGATAGTACTTGTTCAAGTACTCAGTTCGGAGCTGCTCCCATGTGGTAACAAATCTCCCTAGATGCTTCAGCCAGTTGGTTGCTCTGTCTACGAGGGAGAATGGAAAGGTGATCATCCGGATGGTGTCCTCGTCTACATGCCGATCGTGGACAGTGATGTAGATCATCTCAAACTCTTGGAGATGGAGATGTGGCTCCTCAGTCGCGTGCCTGTGGAAGTGGGGAAGAAGCTGAATCATCTAAAGGGGGAACTTGAACTCCCCCACAATTGCTGACAGCACGATCCATCTGTGTGTGAGCATCGATCTGGGGCTGTTCAACTCCCGCATTGGTCGGGTCTGGCTGGTGGTGCTGGCTGGACTGGCTCCTCAGGTTGGTCTGGAATCTCTCCCTCTCCTGCGGCTCTTGGCTGATCTCTATCTTCTCTCAGTCTCTAGATCTCTCGACGCATCTCAACCATGAAAGCCCCCTAATCTCGAATATGTCACTGCATCATCTCAAGGGAGGCTAACAGGGTGTTGTTGATCGCACCCTGGTCCAACACGTAAGTCTGCTCTGCTCTGGGACCATCGGCGCGCTCTTCGTTGCTGGCCATGGTCTCTGCAAAGGAAAAAGATCCAAACTTAGGTGTTGATAAATCAACTGGCTGCAGCTCTCTCTGATGGGGCACTGGCACCTCGGAACTGGTAGTAGAAGGGTGGTCAAGGGGGAACATGGTGGAATCAAACTCGGGTTCGGAGAGCAGGTCTTGGCTCTCATGAACCAACCTAGATGAGTGGGATGGAGTGTTGTGAAGCAGTGCAACCAAGTGCTGCCTAAGAGACCTCCTGCCCATCATCTTGATCTGGCGAGTGAAGGTGGATGAGATCTGGAAACACACAAGATGAGAAAACAAAACCCCGATTCACCTGCTAAACGCTGAGCTGAAGACCGTAACGGTTCGGTAAATTATCTTATCAATTTTTATTAGGTGATCAAGTCAGTCTTTTAGAGCAATTAAGCGAGCTGATAGGAATCCAATACTCCCAATAGACTATCCTGTATAAAAGGCCGGTAGTCTACTCAGAAATCGGATGTGGCTCTATCCTGGTGTGCGGGTCACTCTCTCTCTCATCCAAACCAAACAATGAAGGGGTTACTCTCCCCAAGACAGATTTTTAGGTGAAGTGTCTTTTAGGGTCAAGTGTGTTTAGCAGTTCCAATTTTATGGTTTTTGTTTTGTTTTTTTTAGATATTTTTCAGATCAAACAAAGCCTAACGAACTTTTCAGTTCTCCTGGTTATTTAAGTCCGAAAATTGGGGAAGAAGGCAAAAAGACGGATGCGCGATCAAACACAATGATGCATGTAGAGTAAGAAATGCGTACCTGACTCCAACTCTCTACATGCAGGGTGATTGGCACATAAAAGTAAAGACTGAAATAAAACTACATATATGATGCACGAGGAAAACGGCCTTAGATGAAACAATTCTACACGCGAAGCACGGTAGTCAGGTAATCAAACTAAAGTCCTAAGTCCGATCTTGGGAACCACTCGGTGTCCGCTACAACGGATCTTGCACGCGCTGTATGTGGTTCCTCACGACACGTGGACTCGAGCTTAATTAATCCGACTTTTTCTTTGTGATTTAATTAATTAGGTCTAATTATCGAACTATAGGTGCATGTAGATAATTAAGGTTGGGCCTTAATTAATTACGTCACAATCAAATAAAATCCTAAGGCTAAGGCTAAATCCTCGAAAATCAGATAAGCAGTATAAAATGTGATGAAAACAAAATCAGCGAAAATCACGGTGAGGTCCCCCGAGCACATCGGTGCTCAGCAAAACAGACCCCGAAAATCACCACAAAAGTTGAGTGTCCCTGTTGGTCCTGTATTATTACAATAATATAGTTAGCAGAAAAGGAAAACTACTCTACGGCTAATCTATGCTAAGCTATGCTCCCGCGCTCATGTTCGCCTTCCTCGCGCTCCTACAGCTCTATACAGAAAAGAGCCGCCTTTGATTCCTGCGGTTGCGTCGGCTTCTCGAAGAAAGCCACCTCGGTACTCAGGCCCTCGCAAGAAAAGTAAACAAGAGTGTGTCAGTCCACAGATTATTATAAAAATATGATAAAAATGGAATATGAATTTATTGCTAGAAAATGCAAGTAAATACGAAAAGCCGAAAAAATGAAAATCGACTACTAAGTCGTGCTCCCTAGCAACGATGCCATTTTGATGACCGTATAAAACGCACGATTCGAGTAAAGGTGTAAATCAGGGTCATTGTGACCCGAACCGTGAGACTCAGTCAATCAAGAAAAAAATCAGACCACCAAATAAGATAAATTAATAAATTAAGTCAAATAGCGGTCTAGCTATTTATTTAACCCAGTATAGTTACCAGGGTCGAACTCAAGGAGCACGGACTGGACAAGTCCTACGAAGTAGTCAGATATAAAAATAAAATATTTTTTGGGTGGATTTTTAAGTTTTTAAATTTTTTATGATTCTTAATTATAAAGAAAATGTAAAAGAAGGGAAAAAGTCACAATCAACAAATTATTTCACACATCAAAACAAGTCAGAAAATTGCAATAAAAATATTTTTGGATTTTATACTTTTTCAAGTAGTTTTGGTAACTTCTTAGATTTTTAGGATTTTTAGTGAATTTTCTAAAAATGAAATAAGACAAAAAGTAAAAACCAATGTGCATCCAGAATCTAAAAGCTATTTAAAAATAACTAAATAGCCTATAAAATTCCAGAGACAATTTTATGATGAATAAAGATAAAAATCTAACTACTGGAAAAGAAATTGTATTTTTTTTAATTTTTTAGAATTTTTAATGATTTTTATGAGTTTTTTAATGTTTTTCAATTTTTAAGATTTTTATAAGTCCAAATGCAACAAAAATTTCATAGATATAAAAAGGCAACAAAATAAGTTAACACTAATTTTTGGAGACTTTTTAATATTTTTTATTTGTTTTTAAAGTTAGATAGTAGCAAAAATAGAGGTTTTTGAATTTTTAAAAATAAAAAATAAAAAAAATGTCCCAAAATTTCAATGAAATTTTTACACTATGACAGGGGCCATGTTTCCAAATTTCATGAGATTTGGAGTCAATTTGCTATTTTATTCAACCAATAAAACATGCACAGCACATAGGGACCATTCTGTAAATAAAATAAGTTCCCAGGTCTAAATAATAACACGTTTGAAAAGTAAGAGGGGTCTACTGTAAATTTCACAAGATATTTAGTACATGTCGCAATTCAGCATTCACAGGGGCATAAGTGTAAATATGAAAACTATCTAATCAAATCATAACACTCATAAACCCTAAGGGTATACATGCAATTATCCCAGATATGCATCTGACGACGCACGTGCATCCACAAAAGGAGGACTAAAGTGCAAATCAAAAAAACAGTAGGGGCTACTAAGCAAAAAGTCCATAGAGTGCTACTTTATTTAACAGACTAAACAATAACAGAAAATAAACTATAGGGGGGTCTGCGCAAATTACCCAGCCAAGAAGCGTGCGGGTCACGTGGGGGCCAGGTGGCAAGCAGTCAGTGGCTGAATGTGTGCAACTCTGGTGCATCCACTTGGCGGATTTGACGGTCGGTCCTTCGGGCACAGACGTGGGTGGACAGTGGCCGTTAGATACAAGATCGAATGGCCTGTCCGATGCAGGCGTTGGATGGCTCAGATGGCGTCTGGCGAACGGGCTCGATCCGACGATGGAGAGTAGATATGGAAGATCTCCTCCCTGGCGGGGTTCATCGGTGAGCTAGAGAAAATCAGAGCATCCGATGGATGATAAGAGAGAGGGGTTCGACTCACGTCGCCCCTCCGTGTCTGATGGCGATGGCGGATGGAGCTCCCAACGACTAGATCTCCGGGAAGGGGGGTACATCCTGGGTCGACTCCAACGAGGATGGTTGCACGCGACCTGGAGGGTGCTCTGATGCTTATGAACCTGCAAATGAAAGTGGATGCTCTGAGGAGTGCTCCGGCAGTGGTTATTGCATGAAAGGCAACAGGAAGCGACGGTGGGAGGAGAGGGCGGCTCCGGTGTAGGAGGAGGAAGAAGCCTAGCTCAATCTTGGCTCGGATAGCCAAGATTGAGATGATCAGATGGTGGGAGAAAAGGTGATGATGTAACTTCAGAGTGATCTGAACGACTAGATATGGTCGGCAGAGCTCTGGCCACTAGGGCGGAGCCGACAGAGCGAAGGGTGAAAAATCGACGATAAGTAGAGCTAGGATCGCTAGAAGGTTAGCTGATGAGCGGAGGTCAATCCTTATCCCCAGGAGGGTGCAGTGAAGGTGGTCGTCGCCTCGACCAAGTTACGGCGGGCTGGGAGGCTCCTACGTGGCGGCGCTCCGGCCACGTTTGTCGAGCGTAGGCTACAGGAGCCTAATGCGGCCACCAAAGAGTGGTTCCAATCGCTGTCACCGAATAAAGAATCTTTACGGTAGGTTTAGGGCTTGCGGTATGAGATGGAGAACTGGGGTGTGAAATGAAGGTCTTTATAGGCATCCCAGGTGACAGGGAAGAATGGGCAAGAGTGCGCAATCCGAGGTAGATCCGCCCAGCCCTAGGGATCCTCGGAGGTGTCTGATCCATGGATAAGAGGTGGGTGCAGGATTCAGGGCAAAAGGCAGTTGGATCCGTTCTGTAGAATTTCAAGAAGTCGGGCTAATGAACAGGATCCGCGAAGAAGAGGTCTGAGGGGGAGAGTTGACCGGGGGTCAACAATCCCCGTGGACAAATCGGATAATTCCAAGTCAAAGAGATTTGGAAATTCAAAATAAAATAGAAAACGATTTTATTTAAAAATATTTACAAAATGAAAATTGTTTATTTTTTTCAAACTATTTTTTAGTGATTTTTATTTTTTTGAAAAATAAATTATGATATATACATTATATTATATTATGTGCATGTATAATTATTTTCTTAATTTTGTTTTAATTTTTATTTTGTTTATTTTTATATAAATATTATAAATTTTATATTTTATTTATTTACAACATACAATTTAAAACATAAAATAATTTTTATTTTATTTTTATGGTTTATTTACAAGGGTGAAATAAATAGGTATCTTATTCAATTGTACATGGTTCGTACAATGTGAAGAGAGAGAAATTATTTTATTTTTGTCTTTATTTTCTTTTTCTCATTTTTATTTTATTTTTAGAAATATATACAAATTAAGAGAAACACATTTTTATTTTTTTAGAAAATGAATTATGTATATACATATATATATATATATAGGGAATATGTACAAGGATGAGGGCCCTATCTCTCTCTACTTATTTTATTTGTCGATCAGACCCGGGTTGGGCCCTCGCTTGGGTTCAGGTCACTCAATATTTATTTTAAATACTTCTCTCTTTTTTCTTTATTTCATTATTCTTTTATTTTTGCACAAATACATGCTAATTATTCATATTTACACAAAGCATGCATTTTGGTAACTTATTGTAGTTACAATCATATACATGGTATTTTGCCAAAATATCTAGCTAAAATAAAAGAATAAAGAGTGATGAATGGGGATTCATCACATATTAAGGTTATACTTTTTTTATTTTGGGTACAAGAGTGAACACCCATTTTAGGTGGTTGCATTAGCCCTCACTTCGACTGAACGACTAAGTACTAGTAGACTATTCCTCATTTAGAGCTTTATCTCAACCTGCACTATGGCTTTTATATGTCCACGCTACTAGAAAAGGATCCCACATAGTCTCCCAACACCCTGTCTGAGTTGAGCTAAGTGTGGAGTGCTCGAGTTAATATTAATTCCATATTCAATAGCCATCCTTATAATGAGGAAATCAATTTAGACACTAAGAGTCGAGGTTTGAACACTGGCATGCAGAACTCGGAGATTCAAGTGTGGGACTAGAAGCTTCTAAAATCCTACTTATCAGTGAAGTTCCTATGAAAACTAAGGGGATTAAGGTCATGCCAAGACCACTCCTGTTTTTACCCATGACTCGGTTCAAACCCATTAACTTTTCACCAATGCATATTCATGGTGTGATGAATGAAGTCCATATGCTTGAGATGCATTTTCTTTATGGGTTTTTTATTTTACAAGGATTATACATGTTTATAAGTAATTTACGTTTTATGCATGTTTTAAAAAATTTTAAGTTTTAAAAGAGTTACATGCACCCCGTATAAGTAAGTACGATACCATATAGTACAATGCAATGCAGAGTATGTACATAAATGTAACTCACCTCCCATATACCTTGTGTATGCTAACTATAACCAGGTGCAAAACAAGAAAGGAGAGGGGTAGAAGTTGATTGATCCCTAATGAATCTCCATTTCATCACCTTTGTTATTTCATTTTAACCTTTAAATCTTAGACAAATACATGTATATAGCATTATTTTGCGCAAAATAACCCATGTTATTTACACTATAAATATTGTATAAAATATTATATTTAAAGCCAAAATAAAAGAATAAAGAAAAGAAAAGAAAAGAAAAAGATATGAAATACCATAGGTATTGAATAACCCTAAACCCCAGGACCGAGGCATCATGTCGACTGGATCGACAAAGAATGAAATAGGGGGAGATAAGGGCCAAAAATACAATGAAACCCCTAATTTTTAATTCCCCAATAATTCAATTTGGGATCTACTTCATTCTTTATTATTATACCTCAAATCAATAAACATTGTATACGAAAGTTGTAGATAAAAATACATAGAAAAATATGAAATTTGTTTTATATAAAAATAATGCACAGTGTGCCCTAGATGTCAAAATAAAAGCCAAAATCAAAACTTCCCAGATCTTTATCTTCTCCATACTGTATCAAAATTGACCAAACTCACCGCTATTATTCCTAAAATTAAATTATTTATTTAATTAGGGTGGTTTCATTCAATTTTATAAGTTGCAAAAGTTAGGTTTTGGGTCCTCATTGTGCAATTAAATGGACAGAATAATCACTTTATTTACTCTTTAAAGTTTTCTTTATTTTATATTTTTTTCGTTTTTAAATATTCTTTATAACATATATAAATAATTAAAATAAAATAAAGCAATGAACATAAAATAAATAATTACACTAGAATATATAGACGAGTTATTGATGAATCTCCATTTCATCACCTTTATTCTATCATTTTGGCCTCAAAAACCCCAGCAAATGCATGTAAACAACATTAATTTGTACATAATAGCATTCATTATTCATTGTATTAATTGTACATTAAATAAAGTTTTTAATGCCAAAATTATAGAATAAAGAGAGAAAAGAAAAAGGAATAAAATATTGTAAATATTTTATGACCCTAACCCCGAGACCAAGGCCAGCATGGTATTGGTCGACAAGGAATAAAGTAGGGGGAGATAAGGGCTGATATACAATAAATATCTCAGTTATTCATTCATCCATTTATGCATTTTTGACACCTATTTTGTACATAACTATTTATTCCTCAAATAAAGAAACTTTGTTCATGAAAGTTGTAGATAATAATGTAAATAAAAATACAAAATTGAGTTTGTGTAAAAATAACACTCAGTGTACATTTTATACACAGAATAAAAAGCCAAAATCTCAACTTCACAGACCCATATCTTGCAAATAAAAACTCCAAATCACCCAAACTCACCTTTAATTGTATATAGCATTTCATAAACTATTTTATAAAATTGGTTTCATAATTTTTGGAGTCCATCTGTGGAAGTTAGGTTTTTGGCCCTTCTTGTACATAATACCTGACTAAAATATTCATTTTATTTACTATCTATTATTTTTATAAATTTATATTTTTAGAATCTTGTAAATAATGTATATAAATCATGTACATGTTGAAATTACAAGAAAACCAAAAAGAATTTGATAAATAAAATAAGTCTATAATAATCATAGACAAAAGACCTATGCTACATACATGTATATAAATAAAAAGGAACTTAATTCTTTTATTCTTTTATTTATCCATATTTTATAATAATGTACATATAATATATCATTCATTAAAAATACAAATCCAAAATAAAAACAAATAAAATTCATCAAATAAATAAAATGTATATAATATATAGGTAAAATACCTATAAGTATACATACATACACATACATCTATTTATTTAAAAATATAAATAAACTCATAAAAATAAAATAAAAATATATTTATATTCACAAAAATAAGTTATAAAATTATAAAATAAGAAACTAAAATAATAAAATAAAATAAATAAACTAAAAATAAAATATACCAAAATACATATAAAATACATACATATACACATTATTTTAATAAAACCGTAATAAAATACTTCAAAAAAATAAATAAAAATCATAAATAAATACTACATTAATTTATAAACATTTTTTATTTTATAAGTAAAATCTAATAAAATCATTTACTAGGTTAAATAATTCATTTTTTAATAAGGATCCCTATTTTGGCGTGTAGCGGTTGAGGTGGACCAATGGGCGCGTCGCGCCTGTTGACCGCAGGTCAACTGGACCTCCAGGCGTCTGACTTCACGCAACCCGTCTTTTCCCCGACTTCCGCCATTTTTCACGCCTGGCTCAGTGAACCATCGCACTCGCTTCCTTCACAAGATTTGTCCTCTGATCATCCATGATGCCCGCCAAGATCATAGATCAATCTGATACTCACTGGTTTAATCAATAATCGCCGGTCAATAAGGCCACTCATCAATGTCTATAAATAAAAAGCTCCACCCTCCTCCTCGAATTTGGCCAATTTCACCCCCCTTTCTGTGCTTGATTCGATTCCTGGCGTTGCCCTCGTGACAGGAGGAGCTTTCCCAGCAGTTGACTCGGCCGGAGAAGGAGGAAGTTTTGTCGCGGTGGTGCTCCGGCGACCACCCTGCTCCCTGGCGGCCCCCAGGTATAAGAGCTGTTCTTTCTTGCTTAGTAGTTAGGTTTTAGTATTAGCTTTTAATTCCAGCCCTTAGGTTAGCATTTAGATGATTAGCTTAGGCCAAAATCAGAAATTCGAAGTTCGCCGGAGCTGAGCTCCGGCGACTTCCCCACTGTGATCCTATCTGTCTCCGACCGCCTAAATCGCCTCATCTCCATCCCCTTCGAGTTCTCCATCAAATGCACACACTTGTTCAACCCAGGACCCCAGGTCTTGGCGAATCGGAGCTCCTCCTCCGCCCTTCGTCGGAGCTCCTCCGTTCCACCTCATGTTGCTGCACAGCTTCAACCTTTTTGGTCGAGGAGCATCCCCTCGAGCCATGCTATCTTCCTGTGCAGGTCTGGTGCGCAAATAAGCACCCTGAGGCGAAATCAAGTCACGCCGGAGGTACCTGGAGCCCCACTTCTTCTCCGACCTCGCGAGGGTGCTCCAGTGTACCTCTGGTCGATCCAACACCTCCGGACGACAGAGGAACCTTCCAGGAAGCTTTTGGGACACCGTGGAGCAGTGATGGACGGCGGAGGTGCGAGATCCAGCCGGGAGAAGCTCGCTCAGGCGAGCGTTCTTCCCTGTTCTTCCATGCGCCCTCTCCGCCGTTGGATGAAGATGAAGGTCCCAGATTAGAAGGGAGCCGTTGGATGGAGCCCCGCAGCAACCGTCAGATCACCTCAAGTGATCTAATCTCAGCCCTCCATCGGCGAAGCGGTATCGGCTCACGTGGAGGCGCCGCGTGGCAAGTGAGCGAGGATCAGCCGTTGGATGAAGCGCCTGAGGGGGTAAACATCACATACACCCCCCTGCCTTTTTGTAATTAATATTTGATTCCAAAAATAAAATGTCACGTTGTAAATAACTTGTACAATTTGCAGTTTGATCCCTTAGTTTAATTTTATTTGCAGATGGGTCCCTCTGCGTCTCACGTGTAGTCCCACGTGAGGCACAGGAGTTTTTGCACATAACCCCTGCCGGGTTTTGATAATTGTAAAAAGGCCTGTAAAATAAAAAGAAATGTTTATTTGTACTGTGATATTTGCATGGACACCCCGAACAAATGTTATAATTGCAAAAATGCCCTGCCAGGCCATATATTTTGGGATGCTTTGTCTGTTTATTTTGTGCTCTATATTTCTTTGAAAAATTTTGAAAAAATAGGCATATGCTCCTGTTAGGGTACCCTTGCTTGCTATATTTTTAGATTTGAATTTTGTTGCATTTTGGTAATTATTAAAAATCAAAAAACATGCATTTTCTTCACTGTCTAATTTATAAAATACAAAAAAAATTATAAATGTCTTTGAAAAATTCCAAAAAAATATATATGGTATAAATATCTATAGATTGAGTCCAGAAAATGAAAACCCCTAAAAAAGTGAAAAAGAAAAAGATAAAATCATAAAACCCCAAAATCAACATAAAAATTAGAAAAACCCTTTAAAAACCCTAAAAATACATTTTTCTCTTTTATAATTATCTATATATTATCATTAATATGTTAAAATTAATTTGGGCAATTTTGGGTATTATTTGATATTTTTAAACCCAAATTATATACGGCTATTTATTTAGTCCTATATTGTGGACATTTTTGAATTGAAAAATATATAAAAATTAGAAATATAAAAAAAAGGGTTAACAATATGAGCCTATATATTAAGTTTCTAGGTTTATAAATATATATATATTATATATACTCGATATTACTTCTCTCTCTCTTCTTATATATATCTATCTCTTTATATATATATATATAGTATATATATTTACATAATTAATAAAAAATAAAAGTAATAAAAAAAAGGGGTATAAAATATAAAATCAAAATAAAAATTATAATAATAAAAAAAAAAAATATATATATAAAATTAAAACCCACATAAAAACAAGCTTCACACATGGATGACTTGGTGATACATCTAGGCTACGCATTTTGTATTGCTCTCTGTGGTTCGACCTCTACATGCTTGTCACTATACATTTTGTTGTAGAGTAATAAAAATTAATTCACATTTATTTTTTTTGGGACTTAATTGATACATTCTTGCTTTGTGGGTTAATTGTTGATTGACCCCAGGATTTGGTTGGTCGACACTACGACTGTGCTCCCGCCTTGTGTGGAGCACACGACCGGTCGGTTCTGGGGCTCATCAAATGGCGCCGTTGCCGGGGAGCAATGAGCATAGCCTACTTTCTTCTTTGTCATTCTTGTGTACATTTTTGGTGATATTCATTTTTGATTCATGATTGATTATATTCTGTGAGCAGCCATTTTATTAACAATAATCACTATGCTTAATTGATTCATTTCTTGTGATTATCTTTACGTGCTCTATGATTGATTAAGTGAACTATTCTAATACACTCTTTTTGTGACTTTGATGCGAGGGTCCGCCACGCAAGGATGGCTTCTTAGGAGGCCAAGGCAGCCAATCTTGGAGGAGGATGGTCTTCTTTTCTCATGACCATCAGGAGAGAGAGTATCAAGGAAGCAAGGAGATGTGGATTAGATAGGCTTAGAACATTTAGGATTATCTCTGTAATTTTTGGTGAGAGAGAGACTATTTTGGCATGTAATTAAACAAGACTCTACTCTTCACAATGAGGTCCAGTGCCTGGGTGTCTGTTCACCTGGGGGCCTCATCGCTGTTTTCCGCGATTTCTACCGCCTTTTTTTTATTTTGTTTCCCGCTGTTTTGAGCTTTCCGCCTTTATTTTACTTTGTTCTGTGTGCTTGGAGCCCCCTAGATATAGGTTGCTTGACTCGGTAGCTAGGTCCAAACATTAATAAGAATGCATGTTCCTATAGTCCACTTCGATTGGATCTAGTCAAACTCAAACAAGTTGTAAATTCGTCTCTTAGCCCGCCGCGCCGCGAGCTCACACCCGAACAAGCGCTTTCTCCTACTCCAAATGTGTTGGGCAGAGGAGGGGTGAGCCAAGACCGGACTCTCTTGGGCTAGAGACGAATGAGCAACTTATGGTTCTTCACGTTAATAGCAGCTTATGTTTAGGACGATTTTGTGCCTTGCATACCGACATGTAGATAGGTTTAAAAATTCTGTTTTGCATACCACATGGAGAGAGCTGGGATGCACTGTAAGTCTTCTAACTCAGCATGCATCATTCGGTTCAATGGTGAGATTTCCATCATGGAACCACTTGCACGGCTTTTCCGCTATCTCCCTCTGATTTTGAGCACCTAGGACTTAAATGAAAATCTACAAAAACGTTAGGCGCTGGTATGAAAACAGATCCAAAAAAAGTGAAAACCAAAAAAATTAAAACAAGGGGACTGCTAAATAAACTTTGACCTTAATTAAAATCTGTAATGGACTATCCTTGTACCGGGTTCATAAAGCCCTCATTGTTTTCAGGTACTTTGGAGGGGGACCAAAACCCTACTCCCTTGAGCGAGTGCGACCCCTAAGGATTAGAGCCCAAAACCCAGTCTGCAACTGCCTTGTGTATCGCCTGGGATTTCCGAAGTAATGGCGCTTCTATCGTACGTAGGTGAGTAGGACTTGGTCACCAATGGTGACTCTCTGTTGTGAGAGCATCGACCCTGTCCGAAGTATTGAGCATAGGCCACGCCTTCACGGGGGTGTCTGTCTCATCGTCCTGCGTCCGAGTAGGTTCTTGCACGCTCACGGGTGATTCCGTTGCGAGCGAGAACCGAAGTATTGGTTTCGCCTATCGGCTTCCTCTCTCTTTTCTTTGGCTGAGTAGGGATCCAGGAAGGGTTACAAGGACTCCAAAAAGTACAGACTACAGGTTACACAGGAGGAGGACAAGTACGGGATACTCTTCCGGCAGTACTCTCTCTCCTTTAGGGTAGCGTACTAAGGACTTGTTATAAGAAATGCCTGAGAATCAAAACTCTAAAAAATGAAAAGATAATAAATAGCCGAGCTCTCACGGCTTCACATGGCGTGAGTTGGTGAACCCGATTTTGTCTTGTGTTTGTATGGATCTAGATTAAGGTTCAAAGATCAAAGTCCCGCGCCTTTGCGCCAATTTTGTTATGTCTTCCTTTGACCACCCCGCTCAACCGAGCCTTTCTACTGTTTTACACTCCTCTTTGTTCCTCGTTGACCATCGTATCGTTCTTCCAAAATCCGATATTCTCTTGTGCTCCGCGAAGTTGATCCATGGATGGTTTCGTCGGGACCATGCCGACACCTACATCGATTCCATGGAATCACCTTCGCCAATAATTTCGAGGCGATTCCCGAGAACTGATCCGGACTTTGCGGATCGGACTCCAGACTCCTCGTTTTCTACCTTTCTCTTGGCCACCAAATAAACTGGGATCACTTTTGTCCCACTACCGCCGTTGTGAATGGGAGTCGATTACAGTCTACATCATTTTTCCATTCACAACACGCTGGGGTTGACTTGAACTCCAGCCTCATCACGACAGCTGGGTATTTATGGAGAGTGATCTGATTCGGACCATCTCATGATGCAGATAGAAGCCAGTGCGAGCCCTGGAGACTACGCCGGAGTTCATTTCGTCCGATTCAGACCCTGACATGGCGCCAGGAGGAAAGGGCAAGGGTCAGCAGCCACCCATACCAGAGGGACAGATGCCAGATCAGAACCAAGTCAATGCACAGTTGCTGGCATCCATCCAGGCAATACAGCAGCAGCTGACTGAGCAGGCCCTTACGCAGACCGCTTTCCAGGACATTTTGACTGATATGATGAACGACCGAGGAGGAGGCCGAGGCAGAGGAGGCAGGGGAGGAGGAGGTGAAGGTGGAGGAGGTGGTGACGACCCCAATGATGATCCTGAATTCCAACCACAGCCGAAGCCAACACTCAAAGAAACATACAATCCGGGAGACAGCCAGATGACCGAGTGGATTCTCATCCCACCGGTACACGCTCACTTCGAGCTGAAACCCCAATTCATAGCCCTTCTCCCTGCATTCCATGGCAACACCAATGAAGAGCCATACATTCACCTGCAGCAATTCTCCCGCATTTGCCGCACCACCCACTATCCGAATGTCCCCCTGGACATTGTAAAGATGACGGCTTTCCCCTTCAGCCTACAGGACAAGGCCCTCTATTGGGTCAATCATATGGGAAAGGTCGTGACGACCTGGGAGGAGCTAAAGTCCGCCTTCTTGCACAAGTATTACCCTCTGGGTCGACTCAACCAGATGCGGGCCCGTATCAGTAATTTCTCCCAAGGACCCCATGAGTCGATACATGAAGCATGGGAGAGATTCACTGATCTGCAGGAGAAGTGTCCCCATCATGATATTCCGAAGACCAGCTTGGTTCAGCATTTCTTTGGGGGACTGAACATTGAAAGTCAAAGGCTCGTAGACGCAGCATGTGGGGGGCTCCCATTTCAACAAGGATGAAGATGTTGTCTGGCAAATTTTCGAAGAAATGGCCGAGGGAGAGGCCGCACTCTCTTCGTCCAAGGCGTACCAAAAGCAGCCCCAGATCCTCCAGAAACAAGTTCACATGGCTGCATCGAAAGAAGCAGAGAGAGATGAGAGCTCCAACCTCAGTATCATTGGGGGCCATCTCTCTAAGGTTGATATTATTGAGAAGCGATCACAGGACCTTGAGAAACTCGCTGTGATCGAGAAGAGGACCCAGAACCTGGATAAGCTGGACCACATCACCAAGCAGCTAGAACTGCTGGTAGGTACCATCAATTCTGTTCAGTCGGCAGCACCGCTCGAAGCTCCAGCTGAGAGAAAAGACGAGCAACCACCGCTACACCAGCCTCAGCCAAGCCAGCAACCACCGACAGTTCAGCACGTGTACTACGTGCAGGCACCTGATCAGAGCCAGCCGCAACAGCGGATGGTTGTGTACCAACCAGAGTTTATCTCAAACACCGATTCAGTGTTCCCGCCACCACCCCTGGTCCAGGAAGTTAATGGGGTTTGGACTAATGATGCACAGCCGACCCGTCCTCAGGGACAACTCCAGGGTCAGCCATTTGCCAACCGGCAGTACCACCAACCTCAGGGTGGTCGTTTTGGGCACCCCTCTCAGCAACACCAGCAGCCTCCTCAATTCGCACATCAATGGAGGCAGAATTTCCCGTATCAGCAGCAGCAGCAGTATCGCCATCCGCAGCCGTATCACCAATACACAGCTGCCCAGCCTCAATCATACCAGCAGTATCCCTCTCCGTCCTACCAACAACTTCAACTTCCTGCTCCACCACAGCAACACCAGCAGCAGCCTCCCCATCCATCTAACCAACAGCAGCGTGGTATGCACGCTGCATCTTCTGAGGTGCCCCCAGCTAATCCCACCATGGAGTGTCTAGCCCAGCTTGTCCAAGGGCTAGCAGAGATGACCAAGCGGCTTGATGACCTGACCGCCACTCGCACTACCATTCCGGCGCAGGTCGAAGCCAACCCCAACAACTTCAAGAAGAAGGAGCAGGTAGAATGTGATGCCCAGTCCGCGTGTGATAATGATATTACTGTTTTTTTCTAATGCTGTTACTCTCAGGAGCGGTAGGGCCTTGCCTCCGCCTGCTACCAGATATGGGGTGAATAAAGAAACAGGTGGATCGTCATCTTCCGCATCAGCCGTGCCAGCTCCAGGGGCGGGTGAGGAGGAAGAGGAAGGAGAAGCCAGTCCAGCCGTCGTGCATTACCAGAAGCAATTCCAGCCGAAAACGCAAAAAAATCAGCAAAAATAAAAAACAACAAAAAGAAGCCTGTAGCAGAAGTGAAGCCGCGCCAGCCTTGGAGGAGCCGCCAGCAGCAGCCGATCCTGTGCCAGCCGATGGAGCCAATGCTACTCTTTTTGATCGCCCAGCAGCACCAGCAGAGTTAGATCCAGCTTGTACGCCTTTTTGTATTCTGGATGTACAACATTCTGTGGGCGATGATCTTGATGTAAATAAGAACTCTAATTTTCCTGCCAGTAATATGAATATTCCTTTTCCGCATGCAATACAAAAATCCAAAAAAATGACAAAAAGAAAAATGCATTGTCTGATCCTGGTGTTGTAGATATTTTGGATAAATTGACTGTTGAGATTCCCTTGTTAAAAGCCGTGGAATACATGCCAGCTGTGAAGAAAGGATTGAAAGAGGCATGTACTAACAGGCGTCGCCCAGCGCAAGACAACAGACGCCGAGAGGTAGAAAAACACGTTCTGTCCATGGCCACAGTTGCAGCTATCACCAACCTCCCCCAGAAAAAGCAAGACTCAGGAGCACCTCTGATCAGTTGTGTGATCTTCGATCAGGTCTTCGAGCGTACTCTTCTTGACAGTGGTTCTTCCATCAACCTTCTGCCCTCGTCCATAATGCAAGAATTCGGGCTGGGACCGCTCAAGCAGACACGAATGATCCTTCAGTTCGCTGACCGATCCGTTAAGCGGCCCTGCGGTTTGTTGGAAGATGTGATAGTTACCGTGCAGGATATGAAATTCCCAGCTGACTTTGTAGTCCTTGATATGGACTCTCCTGCACCACTGCTCCAGACTCCTATCATCCTCGGCAGACCATTTCTCCGTACTTCAGGCGCCGTGGTTGACTACGGGTCTGGAAAGATCACCTTCAGCTCGAAGACCCAGCGAATTACCATCAACATGAACAAGGAGCAGAACGCCACAACTGATGAGAGTCAAGCAGCATCAGAAGCAGACTGTGAGTTTATTGCAGAGATCAGAGATTCAGAGTTATCATTGGACGATCCATGGACCCGAGAAATCCTCACTCTTGAGGAGGACTTGGAAAGCACGGTCGGCATATGCTCCGATGATTTGGGGAAGACAGATTCTCAGATACAAGCGCATCTTCTTGAGCATTCACTCCAGACCGAACATAATCAGCTCACCGCAGAACCGTTCGGTACATCACTTGGATCTCAACAGAATGTTGAGGATGGTAACAGTCTCAAAATACATTCCACCACCAGCATAATATCAGAAGTGACCGGTAAAGGGGACAGACCGAAACCAGAACTCAAGCCACTTCCTGCAGGCCTGAAGTATGCTTTCCTTACGGGTGAAGAACACATGTATCCAGTCATCATCAGCAGCAGGCTGAATCTGGATCAAGAATCTCGACTTCTCGAGATTTTAGAAAAGAACCGCAAGGCACTTGGTTGGAGCGTATCAGACCTCCGAGGGATAAATCCAGCTCTGTGCTCACACCATATCTATCTAGAAGACGATGCCAAGCCGTCCCGCGAATTTCAGAGAAGGCTAAACCCTAACCTTCGGGACGTGGTAATGAAAGAAATCACAAAGTGGTGTGATGCAGGCTTCATTTATCCCATCTCCGATTCAAAGTGGGTAAGCCCCCTACATGTAGTTCCCAAGAAATCCGGGCTTACTGTGATCACAAATGAAAAAGGAGAGGAGATTTCAACTCGGGTACCTACATCCTGGCGGGTGTGTGTTGACTACCGCCGCCTTAATGCAGCAACCAAGAAGGACCACTTCCCCTTGCCATTTATTGATCAAGTCTTGGAGAGATTAGCAGGCAAGGAGTTCTTCTGTTTCCTGGACGGGTACTCCGGGTACAACCAAGTGGCGATCGCCCCTGAGGATCAAGAGAAGACTACCTTCACTTGCCCGTTCGGCACCTACGCCTTCAAGAGGATGCCCTTTGGATTATGCAATGCACCCGCAACCTTCCAAAGATGCATGCTAGCAGTCTTCGCCGAAATGGTAGGCAGTTTTCTCGAGGTGTTCATGGATGATTTCTCCGTCTATGGTGATAGTTTCGATTCTTGCCTCGAGCACCTAGACAGAGTGCTTCAGAAATGCCGGGAAGTCAATTTAGTGCTCTCATGGGAGAAGAGCCACTTTATGGTCACAGAGGGTATTGTGTTGGGCCATGTCGTTTCCAAACGTGGCATGGAAGTCGACCCAGCCAAGGTGGGTGTCATTTCAAACCTTCAGCCACCTCAGACAGTAAAGAATGTGAGGTCATTCTTGGGGCATGTGGGATTCTACAGACGATTTATCAAAGACTTCAGCCGCATTGCCCGACCTCTGACAGAACTTTTGTGCAAGGAGACAGAGTTTATTGTTGATCAGCCAGTTCTCCTTGCCTTCAATCATTGAAGGAGCTTATCACTCAAGCTCCAATCTTGCAGCCTCCAGACTGGACTCTTCCCTTTGAAATAATGACCGATGCGTCAGATTTTGCCGTCGGAGCTGTTCTAGGGCAGAGAAAAGATAAGGCGCCCTATGCCATTCACTATGCCAGCAGAACATTAGATGAAGCTCAAAGAAATTATACAGTAACAGAGAAAGAACTGCTGGCTGTGGTTTTTGCCTTAGAGAAGTTCAGATCCTATTTGTTGGGGTCAAAGGTCACAATTTTCACAGACCACTCTGCTATTCGGTACCTACAGCAGAAGAAGGATGCCAAGCCCAGACTGATTCGCTGGATCCTTCTCCTCCAGGAATTCGATCTGGAAATTAAGGACAAACCTGGAGTTCAGAACGTGGTAGCAGATCACCTCTCCAGAATAGAGCAGCATGACTCTCCTTTGAGCAACGCCCCTATCACAGAGACCTTCCCTGACGAAGCTATCTTAGCCGTGGATGCTCTCCCTTGGTACGCTGACATTGTAAATTACCTCGCCTCTGGGGTAATACCTTCGGATTGGACGAAGAATCAGAAGAACAAATTCATGTCGACCATCCGCTTTTACCAGTGGGCAGATCCCCTTCTATTCAGGGAAGGAGCAGATTGTATTTGGCGCAGGGTGCATTCCTCAGACGGAGCAATCTAGTGTCCTCGAGCATTGTCATTCGCTCGAATCTGGTGGGCACCATTCTGGAGATCGTACGGCAGCAAAAGTATTGCAGTGTGGCCTCTGGTGGCCCACTTTATTTAAGGATGCAGCAGAATTTGTTAAAAGATGTCTTGATTGTCAGCGACTGAAAGGAACACTCACTGCCAAAGACTCAATGCCTCAGAAAATCATTCAGATAGCAGATGTTTTCGATGCATGGGGCATTGACTTCATGGGACCTTTCCCTAACAGTCAAGGTTTTGAGCACATCCTTCTTGCCGTAGATTACGTGAGTCGTTGGGTTGAAGCTATCCCCGCCCGAGCCGCCGACAGCAAAACAGTTTGCCAGTTTCTGAAGAAGAACATCATTTCGTGGTTTGGGATACCGAAGATTCTCATATCCGACGGGGGTAGTCATTTCATCAACAAAGAGGTCAAGAAGTTAACGAAGGAGTACGGCATCGATCATCGTGTCGCATCTCCTTATCATCCGCAGACCAATGGCATGGCGGAGTTATCCAATAGAGAGATCAAGACCATATTGCAGAAACTTGTTAGGCCAAACAGAAAAGACTGGTCTCAACTCTTGGACTCAGCTCTTTGGGCTTACCGTACGGCCTACAAGTCTCCCTTGGGCATGTCGCCCTACCGTCTTGTATATGGAAAACCATGTCATCTGCCCGTGGAATTAATTCACAAATCCCTTTGGGCAATTAGTAATTGTAACTTGGACTCACGAAAAGGTGGTCAGAAGAGAAAGGACGATCTGAACAGGCTCTTGGAATTCCGAGACTGCGCATACGATAACACCTTGATGTACAAAGAGAAGGTGAAACGCTGGCATGACCGGCACATCAGACGAAAGACCTTCGATGTTGGGCAGAAAGTGTGGTTGTTTGATGCAAAGTTGCGGATATTCCCAGGTAAATTAAAAAGTAAGTGGACAGGGCCATTTCGAGTATGTGACGTGCGTGACAACGGAAGCATTGTTATATCAGAATTGTCCCCTGACGCACAGCCCTTCGTAGTCAACGGCCAACTACTGAAGCCTTACTTGGAACCAGATTCGTTCTTGGCCGTTGTTGACTCTATTCAGTTAGTGCACCCGAGGATATCTCTACACCTCCTGCAGCACCAAAAGATTCAGACGATGTACTCCAACCATTATTGCTCTGATTTTCTTCTTTTCTTCTTTTCTTCTTTTCCTTATCTATTTTCTTTTTCTATCTAAAACGTGCCGCCTTTGTAGACAGTTTTCTATACTTAGGACGTACTTGGTCCTAAGTATAGGGGGGTGTGCACCTAGGGTTTTTAATTTCGGTTCGATCCTCTCCATTGTCTCCTCTTCTTGTCTATACTTAGGAGTATCTTACCCTAAGTATAGGGGGGGACAATCTGAGTACGATCAGTGTATTCTCACCCTTGACCCTCCCCGCTTTTTGTACACCTGCTCTACTTCGGATTATTTGATCCTTAGTATAGGGGGGACGGTCAACTTCTAATTCATTCATTTCATTCGTATTTATTCTTTAGATCTGCCTATACGCAGTACGAGTTATGTCTTTGCTTTTCCTTCCGATCTATGAGGACATAGCTCAAGCTAAGTATAGGGGGGTCGTATATACTGTGTATATACTAAAAGCCATAACTCATACTGAAAAATAAAATATTACTACAACAACAAAATAAAATGTAAAAAGTAGCTTTATAATAATGAAAGATGATTGTGAATTCCTCAGACTCATTGTAATTATACTGACTAGTAAGTCAGAAAAGTGTTCTACGAAACTTTCTCCTTTGAAAAATCGTGTGAAATTTGTTTGAAAATAGCGTGAACAAGTATTCAACGATTGAAAAATTAGTTTTGTGTGTAAAACTTATTTTCTTTGAGTAAAAGCAAAATGTGTGAAAAGTAGTGTGCAAATGATTGTGAAAAGTTGATTGTCAAAGGTGTTTTGAAAAATCTATCTATGTTGTGTAAAACATTTGTAAAAGGATTTTCAAATGCGTGTACATATTGCAAAATTATTTTGGACTAGAGGTTTCAAAAACCCTTGTGAAAATGATTCTCGAAGTAAGTCTGAGGAACCCACACAAGAATCTTTCATTTGTAAATGAGGAATAAGGCAAATACAGTTTATAAGAACAGAACCATACTATACGTCAAAGACAATTTTTCTTCTTTTGTACCTACTGATTAATAAATCAGATACCTATACAGTATGATTTGAAAAATAGTGTGACCAGTTTTGGAAAAATTTGATGAGAAATGATTTCAAATGAGTGAAACTGTGTTGAGTGCAAAATTTTTCTTTGTGTGAAAGAAAGGATTTGAAAAACCTATGTGCAAATGTTTGAAAAATGCTTGTTAAAAGTATTGTGAAAATTATATATTTACATATAGTGTGAAAAATCTGTGCAAAAATAGTTTTCAAATGTGTGTAAAGGATTGCAAAAGATTATCGTGTACTATAGTTTGCAAAAATATTTTCAAAAAGCTATTAATAACACCATTGCAGATACTAGTAAATCAGAAACAAGATACATACAATTCTTTCTATACATAACCAAATAAACTATTTCTTGCATACCTGTAAAGTCGCTAAAAATTTCCTAAATGTTGAAAATAAAGCAGCACGCCTGTGTAAATAAATGTACATACTCTTTAAACATTATCAGTTCGTACTTCCTGTGCAGAGATTCTTTTTGTAAAAACATTCTTTGATCCTTCCAAATTTTTGTGAAAAATTGCATCATTCATTGCACATAGCATAAGCATACCATTCATATTCTTTTTGAGTGAAGCTTGATGATTGAATCAGTCTAAGAAAATCTCAAATTGGAGCTTGGGTTGGACCTTACCGCACCTAACTACACTGGAACCTTATGGGAACTAGGTTTAAGGTACTTCAGGTCTATTCAGACTTAATTCTTTGAGAAATCAGGACTGGGTTCAAGTCACCTCAGTGGACTAACTAGAACTTTTCGAAACACACGCATGACTCTTGTCGGCCGTGACCTAACTTGGACACCTGCACCTTTCACATAGCTCTCCATGGATGAGGTGGTGAGGAGGCAGTTTCCTTTGGCTTGGGGTAGCATATGAGGGTAGTACTTCTAGGCGGAACCTCTCTTCTTCTTATAGTGAAGGAAGTGCACCTCAACTTGGTCTAGTGGTGATGAAGGCTAAAGACAGAAGCCGAGGGTTGCAATAAAGCTTCAAAAGAGGGATAGTCTACTGGCTCAAGAAGAAATTTCTTGTATATATGCTGCACCATGTAGATATGGTTGTACAGATGCAATTGAAAAAAAAAAAAAAAAAGGAGAACTCCAAAAAAGTGGTGGGTCGGATTGAAAATTTAATAACCCCACCGGAGTGTATATAGTTCAATAAAGCAAAAGCTTATGGTATCCATGTTACATCTCATGAAGCTTGCAGCGGGAGACTCAGCTACACTGGCTGAGCTTCCAAAAGTCTATACTTCTTCCCCCTCTTCTTGAGCCGGTTGCACTTGAACTTAGAAGGGAATACCCCGCTTCTCGAGGAAAGAGTTGCTAGACCGAGGTCTTAGAGTTACCAAGTTGGGGGAGGTTGTTTCTTTGTCACTTCTGAGGTGGGGAGCTACATATCACTTACACCGTACAAGTCAGCTTCATAGTTATAAGAGTTTGCGTATGATGTAGACTAGTTCTGACCCGGCTATTGAGGTGGGTTGAACCGAGTTCTGTGATTACCGAAGGCTGTTGTACTTTAGAACTGGTTCCCGACTAGGTTCCACACACCTTCACACCCAAGGTCTAACAGGAGCTCCAAATTCAGATTTTGTAAGGACATGCATTGCACTGAAAGCACCCCAATTCACTCTATCTTTCTTGCATTTTCCTTTTTCTTTTCTTTATTCATTTTGCGCTTATTGCATAAGTGTTTGCTAGGGACTAGCAAAGGCAAGTATAGGGGGGTGATGAATCTCCATTTCATCACCTTTATTCTATCATTTTGGCCTCAAAAACCCCAGCAAATGCATGTAAACAACATTAATTTGTACATAATAGCATTCATTATTCATTGTATTAATTGTACATTAAATAAAGTTTTTAATGCCAAAATTATAGAATAAAGAGAGAAAAGAAAAAGGAATAAAATATTGTAAATATTTTATGACCCTAACCCCGAGACCAAGGCCAGCATGGTATTGGTCGACAAGGAATAAAGTAGGGGGAGATAAGGGCTGATATACAATAAATATCTCAGTTATTCATTCATCCATTTATGCATTTTTGACACCTATTTTGTACATAACTATTTATTCCTCAAATAAAGAAACTTTGTTCATGAAAGTTGTAGATAATAATGTAAATAAAAATACAAAATTGAGTTTGTGTAAAAATAACACTCAGTGTACATTTTATACACAGAATAAAAAGCCAAAATCTCAACTTCACAGACCCATATCTTGCAAATAAAAACTCCAAATCACCCAAACTCACCTTTAATTGTATATAGCATTTCATAAACTATTTTATAAAATTGGTTTCATAATTTTTGGAGTCCATCTGTGGAAGTTAGGTTTTTTGGCCCTTCTTGTACATAATACCTGACTAAAATATTCATTTTATTTACTATCTATTATTTTTATAAATTTATATTTTTAGAATCTTGTAAATAATGTATATAAATCATGTACATGTTGAAATTACAAGAAAACCAAAAAGAATTTGATAAATAAAATAAGTCTATAATAATCATAGACAAAAGACCTATGCTACATACATGTATATAAATAAAAAGGAACTTAATTCTTTTATTCTTTTATTTATCCATATTTTATAATAATGTACATATAATATATCATTCATTAAAAATACAAATCCAAAATAAAAACAAATAAAATTCATCAAATAAATAAAATGTATATAATATATAGGTAAAATACCTATAAGTATACATACATACACATACATCTATTTATTTAAAAATATAAATAAACTCATAAAAATAAAATAAAAATATATTTATATTCACAAAAATAAGTTATAAAATTATAAAATAAAGAAACTAAAATAATAAAATAAAATAAATAAACTAAAAATAAAATATACCAAAATACATATAAAATACATACATATACACATTATTTTAATAAAACCGTAATAAAATACTTCAAAAAAATAAATAAAAATCATAAATAAATACTACATTAATTTATAAACATTTTTTATTTTATAAGTAAAATCTAATAAAATCATTTACTAGGTTAAATAATTCATTTTTTAATAAGGATCCCTATTTTGGCGTGTAGCGGCTGAGGTGGACCAATGGGCGCGTCGCGCCTGTTGACCGCAGGTCAACTGGACCTCCAGGCGTCTGACTTCACGCAACCCGTCTTTTCCCCGACTTCCGCCATTTTTCACGCCTGGCTCAGTGAACCATCGCACTCGCTTCCTTCACAAGATTTGTCCTCTGATCATCCATGATGCCCGCCAAGATCATAGATCAATCTGATACTCACTGGTTTAATCAATAATCGCCGGTCAATAAGGCCACTCATCAATGTCTATAAATAAAAAGCTCCGCCCTCCTCCTCGAATTTGGCCAATTTCACCCCCCTTTCTGTGCTTGATTCGATTCCTGGCGTTGCCCTCGTGACAGGAGGAGCTTTCCCAGCAGTTGACTCGGCCGGAGAAGGAGGAAGTTTTGTCGCGGTGGTGCTCCGGCGACCACCCTGCTCCCTGGCGGCCCCCAGGTATAAGAGCTGTTCTTTCTTGCTTAGTAGTTAGGTTTTAGTATTAGCTTTTAATTCCAGCCCTTAGGTTAGCATTTAGATGATTAGCTTAGGCCAAAATCAGAAATTCGAAGTTCGCCGGAGCTGAGCTCCGGCGACTTCCCCACTGTGATCCTATCTGTCTCCGACCGCCTAAATCGCCTCATCTCCATCCCCTTCGAGTTCTCCATCAAATGCACACACTTGTTCAACCCAGGACCCCAGGTCTTGGCGAATCGGAGCTCCTCCTCCGCCCTTCGTCGGAGCTCCTCCGTTCCACCTCATGTTGCTGCACAGCTTCAACCTTTTTGGTCGAGGAGCATCCCCTCGAGCCATGCTATCTTCCTGTGCAGGTCTGGTGCGCAAATAAGCACCCTGAGGCGAAATCAAGTCACGCCGGAGGTACCTGGAGCCCCACTTCTTCTCCGACCTCGCGAGGGTGCTCCAGTGTACCTCTGGTCGATCCAACACCTCCGGACGACAGAGGAACCTTCCAGGAAGCTTTTGGGACACCGTGGAGCAGTGATGGACGGCGGAGGTGCGAGATCCAGCCGGGAGAAGCTCGCTCAGGCGAGCGTTCTTCCCTGTTCTTCCATGCGCCCTCTCCGCCGTTGGATGAAGATGAAGGTCCCAGATTAGAAGGGAGCCGTTGGATGGAGCCCCGCAGCAACCGTCAGATCACCTCAAGTGATCTAATCTCAGCCCTCCATCGGCGAAGCGGTATCGGCTCACGTGGAGGCGCCGCGTGGCAAGTGAGCGAGGATCAGCCGTTGGATGAAGCGCCTGAGGGGGTAAACTTCACATACACCCCCCTGCCTTTTTGTAATTAATATTTGATTCCAAAAATAAAATGTCACGTTGTAAATAACTTGTACAATTTGCAGTTTGATCCCTTAGTTTAATTTTATTTGCAGATGGGTCCCTCTGCGTCTCACGTGTAGTCCCACGTGAGGCACAGGAGTTTTTGCACATAACCCCTGCCGGGTTTTGATAATTGTAAAAAGGCCTGTAAAATAAAAAGAAATGTTTATTTGTACTGTGATATTTGCATGGACACCCCGAACAAATGTTATAATTGCAAAAATGCCCCTGCCAGGCCATATATTTTGGGATGCTTTGTCTGTTTATTTTGTGCTCTATATTTCTTTGAAAAATTTTGAAAAAATAGGCATATGCTCCTGTTAGGGTACCCTTGCTTGCTATATTTTTAGATTTGAATTTTGTTGCATTTTGGTAATTATTAAAAATCAAAAACATGCATTTTCTTCACTGTCTAATTTATAAAATACAAAAAAATTATAAAATGTCTTTGAAAAATTCCAAAAAAAATATATATGGTATAAATATCTATAGATTGAGTCCAGAAAATGAAAACCCCTAAAAAAGTGAAAAAGAAAAAGATAAAAATCATAAAACCCCAAAATCAACATAAAAATTAGAAAAACCCTTTAAAAACCCTAAAAATACATTTTTCTCTTTTATAATTATCTATATATTATCATTAATATGTTAAAATTAATTTGGGCAATTTTGGGTATTATTTGATATTTTTAAAACCCAAATTATATACGGCTATTTATTTAGTCCTATATTGTGGACATTTTTGAATTGAAAAATATATAAAAATTAGAAATATAAAAAAAAAGGGTTAACAATATGAGCCTATATATTAAGTTTCTAGGTTTATAAATATATATATATATATATATACTCGATATTACTTCTCTCTCTCTTCTTATATATATCTATCTCTTTATATATATATATATAGTATATATATTTACATAATTAATAAAAAAATAAAAGTAATAAAAAAAAAGGGGTATAAAATATAAAATCAAAATAAAAATTATAATAATAATAAAAAAAAAATATATATATAAAATTAAAAACCCACATAAAAACAAGCTTCACACATGGATGACTTGGTGATACATCTAGGCTACGCATTTTGTATTGCTCTCTGTGGTTCGACCTCTACATGCTTGTCACTATACATTTTGTTGTAGAGTAATAAAAATTAATTCACATTTATTTTTTTTGGGACTTAATTGATACATTCTTGCTTTGTGGGTTAATTGTTGATTGACCCCAGGATTTGGTTGGTCGACACTACGACTGTGCTCCCGCCTTGTGTGGAGCACACGACCGGTCGGTTCTGGGGCTCATCAGTTATACATACATAAACATATATGATAAATACACCTATTTATTTAAGTATACAAATAACTTTAGACGAATATAATAAAAATATATTTATATGTATATAAATAAGTTATAAATATATGAAATATATATAATAATAAATTTAAAGATGGAAAATAAAATTAAAATACCTAATATATAGGTAAATATACCTATAAATGTACATCCAAAAAGTGACCCACAACAAATAAACTTATATAAATAAATAAATAACATATTAAATACTATGTAAAATAATAAATATTTCTCATGTTTTAACCAAAAATAAAATAATTCATTTATTATTTTTACTTTATTCTTGAATTTATTTTTTTTGTCTCGTAATGGCTAACGTGGCCCAATCAGATTGACCCGCCAATAAACTGAGCCCTCGGAACTCTAGGCCTCTCAGACCTCATCATTGTTCCTTCTTCCTCGATTTTTCACCAATTCATCTTGCATTATTTGGCTAGATTCCTTCAGCAATCTTGTTTATCAATCTTTTCTCTTTCACGCCGCATCGATTCCTTGATCGATGGAGCTCTGTTGTGAATCGTAGCCATGATCCAAGTCTACCATGTATAAAAATAAGCCTTCGACCTCCATTCAAATTTGATCCCTTTTTACCATTGAAATCCCCAACTTCTTATGCATTCTAGCTTCCTGGTGATAGCAGGAAACTCGCCAAACTTGTTGGCATGGAGAAAGAGGCATGGAGGCAGAGATCCAACATCGTCGACCATTCGCGGTGGATCTCCAACCGGATCCCTCTTTCCTGAGGCAGAGCCATAGATTTTAGATTTGTCTAATTCCTAGTGTTAACTTCAGTTGATTGTAGTATTTAGTTTATGTTCTTTCTGAATTTTATTCTGTCAAATCCCAAATTCATAGTTTGTTGGAGCTAAGCTTCGACCACCATTCCCTCACACTCCAACTGTTCTTTGACCCACATATTGCCTTCATTGTCTTCCCCAATGCTTCAGCTACATCCTAGACATTGCTTTCCGTGTTGATCATCCTCAGATGAAGATATCAGAATTTCCATCTTCACCTCATGCCGGAGACTTTCCCCTCGACTCATCCCTTGCCCATTTCCACCTAAAAAGGACCCTTGGATCTCGTATTTTTGTGTGCGTTGACTAACCCTACAGGCTCCAAGGGTCAAAGACCTCTTTCGAGTCAATTTTTGCCAAAGTCAAAGTTCATGGATCGTGTTGCCTTCTTCGACCTTAAGTGCCCCCGGAAGACTTCTTGCCCTTGTCTAACCTTACTAGCAGCTATGCAAGGCTTCCAAGAAACTTTTGTGCTTTGGAGTATCACCTGTGACCGTCGGAGGAGGGAGCTATGCATGATCAAAGATCGAACGTGGTCATGTTCTTCTCTATTCTTCCCGTGAAATCCACGATCGTTCGATCCAGGAGGAGCTCCAAGTCTTCTAGCAGTCATTGAATTCCTTTCCCTACAACCATTCAATCTCGAGCTGAGATCTGATCTCAGCCACTCATCAATGAAGCTATATCCACCATTGAGGAGAAGCCACGTAATTAAGTGAAAGAATTTGTACCCCTTAGCCTTTTTTATTTTATTTATAGTCCATAAAATATTATCTATAGTGCAAAAACTTTTGTATAATTGGGAAGTAGAACCCTATACTTTTAATTATTATACTTAGGTCCATCACCACGTCACGTCATGTGCCCATTCACGTGAGGAGGTGGGCGATGAATCTCCATTTCATCACCTTTAATTTTTCATATAAGAATTTAAACATTAGCTAAATGCATGTAAATAACATTATTTAGCATAAATTAACATATATTATTTATTACATAAATATTGCATAAAATACTGTAATTAAAGCCAAATTAAAGGAATAAAGAAAAGAAAAGAAAAAGAAATAAAATTCCAAAGCTATCCTATGACCCTAATCCCCGAGACCCAAGCTCATGATGACTAGTTCTACATGGAATAAAGTAGGGGAAGATAAGGGCTAAAAACACAATAAATTTACCAATTTATTTTGCTAAATAATACAGTTTTCGGACCTATTTTAGTTAATTATTTGTATACCTCAAATCAATAAACTTTGTATGTGAAAGTTATAGATAAAACTAAATAGAAAAATACAAAATTAATTTCACATTATAATAATATATAGTGCACACTCAAAATAAAATTCCAAAATCTAAACTTCCCAGACATGTATCTTCTCCACAAGAACTCAAAATGCACCAAAAATCACTTTTAAATATAAATTTTTATTACCTATTTAATGAAGGTGATTTCATTTAATTTGGAATTAAGATGCAAAAGTTATGTTTTGTACCCCTATCGTACAATATGCATGAATAAAATATTCTTTTCATTTATTCTTTATATTTTTCATTATTTTATATTTTCTACAATATTCTAAATATTCTTTACAATATATGTATATAATTAGAATAAGATAAATTCACCAAAAAGATACTAAAATGAATAAGTCTACTTCTATAACATAGATGAATATAGTGTACATATGCATATATAATTAATACTTAAATTTAATTAAGTGTACAAATAAACTCATAAAAATACAATAAAAATATATTCAAGTGCAATAAATAAGTTTTAAATATATCAATTATATGAATAAAATAATAAAATACAAAATATACAATAAATTTAATATATGCAATACATAGGTAAATATACATACGATTTACTTGTAAATATTAACTTGTATAAACAACCTCATAAAAATTAGTAAAAATAGTAAATAAATACTACGTAAAAACTCAGGTCGTTGCGACCTCAATCATTCGCAAATCGGACTCAACAAGAAAATATAAGAACCACCAAATAAAGATAAATCAATAAAATCAAGAACGGTCCTCCCTACTTTTATTAACCTGGCATAGCGACCATAGTCGAACTCAAGGAGCACGGGACGGCCTTGCGGCCTACGAAGTAGTCAAAATCAAAAAATACGGGAGAAAAATATTTTTGGTGGATTTTAATTATTTTTAATTATTTTTGTGTTTTTAATTTTATAAGAAAATGAGAAACCAAGCAAATACAACAATTTATTAAAGCACTCAAAAATACACAGAAAATTCAAACAAAATTATTTTTGAGTTTTTAATATTTTGAGGTATTTTTCAGGAATTTTTCAGAAATTTTCAATTTTTATTTGATTTTATAAAAATCAAGAAAGAGGAAAAATATGAGCTATTATGCAGCCAGACTTGAAAGATCAATTAAAAATATAAAATTGATCTAAAAAAGTCTGGAGATAATTTTTATGAAAAATATATGTAAAAACTAAACTACAAAAAAAGTTTGCATTTTTTATTTTTATAGAATTTTTATAAGATTTTTAGGGTTTTTCAATTTTTAAGGTTTTTATAAATCCAAATAAGCTCAAAATTGGACAGAAGCTAAAAACACTCACATTAACTATCAATAATTTTTTTTAGAATTTTTAAAGAAGTTTTTATATTTTTCTTTGATTTTCTTTTTCAAATAGTAATAAAAATGCGTATTTTTGATTTTTTAAAAATAGCAAAAAGCCTCAAAAAAGTCCCAAAAATTTAGGAAAATTTTTTTACAGTGGCAGGAGCCACATATCCAAATTTCACCTAATTTGGATTTAATTTGATATTTTATTCAATAAAAACAAGGCACACAACACACAGGGACCTAAATGCAAAGAAACATGGTTCCATGGACTTAAACATAACACGTGTGTAAACTTTAGGGTAAAAGGCGCAAAAAGCTCAGATATTCATCACATGTTTAATAAAAACCACACACAGGGGTATAATTGCAAATATCAAAAACTTAATTTCATTTCATAACAGACAGAAATCCCAAGCCCATACATGCAAATATCCCAAAATATCATGTGACGATGCACGTGTTCCACGTAAACAGGGACTAAAATGCAAATAAAATAAACACGAGGTCCACAATGCAAATATCCAAAATAAAAACAACTACACTAAATATTTACAGGACTAAATTATAAATGCAATAAACAGAGGGGCCTAAGTGATATTACCCCTTTATTTAAGATCGGAGGCTAAGAGGGGGCCACGTGTAGATTTGATGGCTGAGAAACGAGGGCATCCCTTCGTCGATGAACGCTCCAAATGAGCTCCTGATCGAGATCCAACGGTCGAGGCTGCCCGAAGAACGAAGGGGTGAGATCAAAACTGGGGCGAAGCTCGATCTGACGGTGGTGGAGGGTCCTGAATGAACTGGCCTCTGGCGAACTTCGCCGGCTCACTCCATGTGCGCTGGACCTCCTCCTGGGCTGCTGAGATGTGGAGAAGAAAGCTCGGCCTCTTCCGCAGCTGGTGGGCACCTCCGATAAGGCCGAGAAGCTTTGGGGAGCTCCGCGATGGTGGAGGAGCCAAGCTCCTGTGCTTGAACGTGCAGACCCTCAGATGGGTCTCATTGACCTGCAAAGTGGCACAGGACGAACGCTGGGTCGAGGGCAAAGTGCCTCGACCCGGTTAGGGGTGGAATGGCGATCGGAAAGGGGGCGGAGCGGGGTCTCCAGCGAGGCGACGACGGAGGAGACTCGGTTCTTGGTTTCGGGGCGAACCAAGGTGAACGGAGTGGCGTAGAACGTGGATAGGGGTCTAGTGAGTGTGAATCAGGGGTCCGATGATCGAATGGGTGACTGAGATGGTATGAATTAGTCGGCGACTACCGACGACGCTAATTGGTCGTGAATGAAAATTATGTGAAACTAAGGAGAATCGGGGATACCTGATGGCAGAGGTCGACTGTGGATGAGCTGGCGGAGCTCTGGGGGTCTTTGCCTCAAGGATTCGTCGGGGTCCGAGGCTCGATGCACCTCGCGGCGGCGCACGGCGAGAGAGCTCGCCGGATCAGTGGCTGGGGACAACTCCTCCTCACTGCGACACCGCCCTCGGATAGCTGTCACTCTAAGGAGGGTGATGGAGGTCCTGCGATTTAAAGGCAGAGCCAAAGATGGCGTGAAAAGTGCGGCGGAGGTGTGGCTTTATACTGGGAAGGGTCCGGCTAAATGGAGTCGGACAGGGTCGCTCGAAGCACGGACCCCTAGGCAAACCTCCGGGCGAGGATCTCAGACGATTCAAGAATAATCGGGGCCCAGGGTTTCGGTTGATGGCGATCGGATCAATGCGCGAAAAATAGGAGAAAACAGGTCGGCGCACGGATCTGCGAAGAAGAGGTCCGCGGGGGAGAGTTGACCGGGGGTCAACAATCCCCCGTAGACTAATCAGAATTCCCCATTTATTAAATATTTGGAAATTCAATTAAAAATAGTAGATGATTTTATTTTAAAAACTTTTCTACATGAAAAATGTTTATTATTTTTCAGATTATTTTTAGTGATTTTTATTTAATTTTTTGAAAAATATATAGCATATTTACGTTATACTATTATTATATATACGTATATATATATATATTTTTTATTTTTATTTTTAGTTGTTTATTTTTGTATAATTATTCCAAATTTATATTTTATTTATTTACAACATAAATTTGGGAATAATAAGGTATTTTTATTTTATTTTTATGATGTATTTACATGGGTTAAATAAATAGGTGTATATACATATGTACATGGTATATATACAAGGTGGAAAATGCTTTTTCTTTTTCTTTTTCTTTTTGTGATTTTTATTTTATTTATTTACACCATAAAATATGGAGTATATAATTTTTTATTGGATTTATTAATGATTTACAAGGAGAAAAAATAGGCATTTTATTGTATATACATGGTCTATATACACTGATGAGAGAGAATTGTATTTCTGTTTACTTTTCCATTTTTATTTTAGTTTTATTTTTACAAATATGTACAAAATGTGAGAAACACTTTTTTATTTTTATTTTGAGGAAAATAAATTTTATTTATATACATGGGGGTATGTACATACATGATTGACCTTATCTCTCTCTACTTGGGTTCTTTTGCGATCAGGCCCATACTGAGCCCTCTTTTGGGATTAGGTCACTAAATATTTATTCTAAATATTTCCCTCTTTTTCTTGTGTTTCTTTATTCCTTTATTTTTACTTAAAAATATGCTAATTATGCATATTTACAAGATGCATGTATTTTGGCAATTTATGATATTTACACACATTTACATGGTATTTGGCTAAGGTTTCTAGCTAAAATAAAGGAATAAAGAGTGATGAATGGGGATTCATCAAAAATAAAAGTATTTGTCATTTTATACCCTAAAATTAACCAATTCATTTACTCTTATTTATCTATTTTATGAATAATTTTCTATTCCCTTTTTCCTCGTTGGTCCACGTAGACCAACCATGGCCTTTCTTTTGTTGACCTTGGTTAACTATATCTCCCACCATTCTGACTCTTGTCAGAACCTCAATCTCCCCATTTTATCGAATTCTCTAGGCCGTCGTGATCACCAAATCACCTTGAGATCTTCTTCGATTATATTCCCATCACAATCTTCCTCCACACGCCATCATCAGATTCCGTCGAGCCATGAAACAATCTCGATCAAAGTTAGACTTACCCTTTTCTGTAAATAAAAATCCATTTCATTCTTTTATTCTTTGATCCCTCTCCAAGCGTTGAAGCCTTCTACCCTTCACACGTGTGTGTTCCAGGTGATAGCAAGGACATCCCCAAGGTGTTAGCGAGGTAGACAGAGGAAGAGTGGTGGTCCAAGACATCGCTCCGGCGAGGCCTCTGCTCCCTAGTTTTGAAGTATGAGCTACGCCTGCTTTATCTATTTTAAGGTTTATTTAATCTTAGCTTTCTCATTCCTACATTTTAATTTGTAATTAGATCTGTATCCTAGCCGTATTTCCAATTCCTTCGATCGCCTAAGCTCCCTGCTCCGATCATGTTCTGTCATGCTCCAGATTGTTTCAACCCCCTTATCCATGCCCATTTAATTCCATATCACTTTCTTCATCGAAACCACCCTTCAACTCAACTAGACTCTCCTTGGATCCGCGAATCAGGGCTCCACCTCTGCCCTTCATTGGATCCCTTCTGATCGCCTCCATCTTCATGTGCATCGGCTTCAAATCAGATTGAGATGATTTGCTTCGAGCCCAGGATCTTTCTTCTGCGAGCACTAGTAGCAAGGGACACAAAGAGGATCGATTTCAATGTAGGAGAAGCTACCCAAGCACCCAGAACTTCGATGAGCTCCATGCCCCTTACCAACGTAGCCTAGACCTTCTTGTTGGTGCCATTTGATGCGGAAGGCTCCCAGTAGGATGATGGACCAACCAGCAACAAGAATGGAGGCTGAAGACATGATATTTCCATGCTCGAAGTAGCTCCTCGGAGATGTTCTTCCCTATTCATCATGGTGGCTCCAACACCGTCGGATTGAGGAGTGACTCCAGTTCATATCAACGTCATCCGATGCCCCGCTCCACCATCAGATCAAGGGCAAGAATTAATCCCAGGAATCTAAAGTGAAGTAGTATATGTGTATATGTAACACTGATCGCATATGTGATGACCATCTGACTGTCCATTAACGTGCAAATAAAGGGGTAATTGTTGATGACCCCTCCGTCTTTCTTTATTTAGTTTAATATTATAAGTTCTGTTTAGAGTGTAAATAAATGTCTTTATTTTGCAAGGAGCCCCTTACCTTTTCTTGTATTTACATCTATGTCCATGCCAGCCACCTCACATGGTCCCCTATGTGATGGGGGCATTTTACACATATACCCTTGCGGATTTTTGTATATGTATTTCGTTCATTAAGTTATTTATTCAATGTTAATATTTTTGTATAAATTATGAAAGGGACCTAGAACTTACGGATATTGCATTTATGCCCTTTATAGGGTGAGATTTATTTTGATTATATATGGATTATTGCACACTTGCCTTGGATTTTGTTTGACGGTTCTATAGTACATGAATACATGTTTTTATTTGCAAAATGGTCCCTACAAACATTTTATTTTTATTTATATTGTTTACTTTATTAAAAATAGCTCCTGTTTGAATTAAAATTTGGAAAATTTTGTGTATATGCTTGGAATGGCGTTACTTCACTCCCTAATTTTTACTTTGCATTTAGACAATTCTTCGTTTATTAAAATTCAAACAAGGACCTTGTTTTCCTCTAACTTTAAAATTAAAACTATAAAACTTTTAGAAAAAAATCAAGAAAAATATTTTTTATTATAGTATTTTTTCCTCCAGACTAAAAATCCCTAAAAATAGAAAAAGAAAATCATAAAAAATTTAAAATATCCAAAATCCTTACAAAATTATAAAATTTTTTCTAAAAATCCAATAATATTTATTTATGTCTCAAATTTTTTTATATTGTATATTAACTATTATCTATTAAAAATCATTTTTAGGAATTTGGACCTATTTTATTTTTTTAGTACTTTAAACATTCGTCGATTTGAAAAAGTCACTATATCAACTATTTTAGACTTTACAATACCTAAAATTTATCAAAAAATCCCAAGAAATATTAAAAAGATATAAAAACCATAAAAACATTTTTATTTATTGAATTTTTGTTATTTGTATCTATATTTATAATTATATTACTCCACATTGTATTATATGTTTATGTATCCTTAAGATTATTATTGCTTCTTATAAATACCTTATAATTATTTTTGGAACACTAAAAAATAATATACACGTAGACTATACTTATTAATATTTTCTGATTTTTGTATATTTATTGTATATCTATTATTATATAATACTTATATGATACATATCACATCTATATAGTTACATATATACCCATACTATGTATATTTAAAATAAAAGGAAAAATAAAAATAAAAAATTATGTAAAGTAAATAAAGACTAAAAAATAATAAAAAAAGTTAATTGAATTAGTTATTAATTTATTTATTTTAAAACTCATTAATTAATTAATTGAGTAAATATTATATAAAATATATTAGTATTTATTCATCATTCATTTATAAATAATAAACTTGTTATACCGACTGGCTTCCTTGTGTTTGACACCCTACTCTATTTGTCATTATACACATTTATTTGTAGTGTTATAAAAGATTTTTATTCACATCCATATATTTATTGCTTGATATTATTGTGTGGGTTAATTATTGCTTAGCTACTTGGGTTTAACGAGCGGTCAATCAACGATTGTCTCTCTACCTTGTAGATTGGGATGGTCGCTTTGCTCTGTTCAAGTGTAATTAATCACTAGCCATTTTGTGGGGATCCCCCATAGGAATTGGGTTATTATTTAGTCCATAAAATTTGTATTCTAGTTGAAACTTTTGGGATATCTTACATGAATGACCTACTGATTTTGAAAATTACATTTATACCCCTACTGGCATTATATGAATTATATATTCGAGAAAATTTGTGCAGAGTCCCCCATAGTTTCATTTTGGGTTATGGACTACACTTTACTTAATTATATCTGTGTTAAGTTCCCTGCCTATTTTTGTATTTTTATTTATTTATTTCTTACATTAAAATATCATTTTACATTAAAAATTCGTAGGAAATTTATTATAAGTGCCTAGCATCGTATTAATTCACAATTTGCATGACCATTTAAAATATATTCGTTATTTAAAAATTCAAAAATATTACATTTATTCCATGTTTTCATTAAAAAATACATAAAAATAAAAAATTGTTTTGAAAAATTATAAAAAATTACGATTATCTATTGTTGTATTTTGAACCTACATATCAAAAATCACAAAAAAATGAAAGAAAAATTAAAAAATTACAAAGCCTCTCAAACCAAAAAAAAATTAAAAATTTCTTTAAAATCTAAAAATACCATTTTTTATTTCTGTGCCTTATTTATATTATATATAGATTAAAAATATTTTTGGAAATTTTTGATGCTTTTATATATTTTTAAATTCCAAAAAATTAGGGTACATATTTTTTCCATAGTTTTGCTCTTTTCATTCAATTAAAAAATCAAAAATTAACAAAAGACTGAGAAAAACTAAAAATATATTAAATACAAAAAGATAAAAATATTTTATTTGGTCTATTTTGAGTATTTGTTGCTATATTATATTTATATTAATCTATATATTATATACATATATCTATTTATTCATATTTGTATTTATTATTATTATTATTAAAATTCCCTTTATATTTTTAAAACAATTAAAAAATTATACTTAGGGTATTTATCTGATTTTCTTTATTATATATATTATATATATTATATATCAATTATATTGTATATAGTTCTTATATAGTGATATATATCTTATATATAAGAAAACTAAAAATCAAGAAATATAAAAATATAAAAATATAAAATAAAAAACAAAAATATAAATTAAATTTCCAAAAAAAATAAATATTACAAATCCACAAAAAAGTAAAAATACTTATAAAAACACAAAAGCACTTATTGTCTTTTCTAGTCAATTTTTGTGGTTTATTCATGTTGCTTCTTTGTGGTTCGACCCCTACGCTTGCATACTCTACATATCATTATGTAGGGTATAATAAAATTTATCTCACTATTATTCATTGATTGAGCATTAGTGTGTATTATTGGTTGATGTGCATTGATTGAGGATATCTGACAGCCGAGAGAGGCATCGACAAAACAATTGTCGGACCTAACTTGTTAGACACTGCAGATCCTGGAAGACTAGACGTTAGGATCCCTCCTCAATCTGTGCATTCATCAATCCCCCTATACTTAGGCTCTGGTCAGCCTAAGTATTGAAGAAGTTAAAAACGAGGCAGCTGAGGGCAAGAAGAGGAATGATGAGTATATACATGGTGGGCATTTGTCCTTATACATAGCCCTTGGCCTAAGTATATAATAAGTACAAGGGGACCGATGGGATCGGGGGAAGAATGTACATAGGATCAAGGAGGTTTCAAACAAAACTTCTTGCGGCAACAAGGCAGAAAGGAGTATGGAAGTGAATAATGTGACGAAGAAGATTCAAATACCTCGTTAGAGTCACTCTCAGAAGAATAGTAATGTTCGACAGAGGTTCTTCGACTATTTTTGATCTTCAGATGCTCACTCAAAATGTGTTCATTCACATGATTAACCAACTTGACCTTAGATGATGAATATCTCACGAAAAGCTGTCTGACTGTTCATAACTATTCACTTCAATCTGTCTAGCAGAGCCTAGAGAAGAATCCTCAAAAAGATACATGTATATAGTCAAGTACCTAGCCGGTTTGCTAGGACCTGAAGCAAGGAGGGAGGAAGGCCATACTACTTCTCCCCTCTACTAGAAACTAGACTAGATGATGTGAATCCTTTGAACTATGTAAGGTGTTGGACATTCTTTTTAGCTTGGTTGGTAGTCTAGATATGGGTTTCATAGGTTCCTCAACAGATGAATCGAGTTGTTCATTAAGCATCTTGTCCAAGGTCCGCAAACATCTCGAGTATGTGCTAGTGCTCTCCGTCGTGATGTTTTGGGTGTGTAAGTCTACTATTTCCTTTAGGGGTGTGATATAACCCAGCTGTCAGATAGATTACTTCTTTGATTAAGGTATAGTAGAATCACATATTATCATCTGGGAGACATAAATGTATCTAATAGATTCAAAGATTGGATCTTTACCTAACTTGAAAACTAAAAATATAATCAGACGTACCTTTGCAGTCTTTATTTATGAAGTTGGTGCACTTGGGGTTTGCAATGTGTTTTGTATTGTGTGTAAAAAGACACTGCACTTGCAAATAATTGACTGTGTTTCATGAATCATTCTCCACCTTCATTTGTAAATACATTGGAATATTGATATTCATACCTAGACCTCATGGGTCGAGCTTACATGACCATATCTCGATCATATTCATCATTTCTTTTATTCTAGAAGAACCATTTCTTCGAGACAGATCTTTCCCGTCCATTATTCCCTTCCTCTTCACATATTCCATTCTATGTCCCAACTTCTTCTTTGGTTGAGATGTTAAGATATGAACCACTCACAAACTCAGAATCAAATGAATATTATGTGGATATAATGGAGCGAGTGACTTAGAGTATGTAAAAGAGTGTAACCGAACTTAAAAGAGAAACACGGTTCCCATTTACAATAATCAACTCATTCTTTGAACCATCCCTTACTCATGACGACTCTCTCCTCAAGTACCATCACTTTTCCATTGACCATACACTTGAAATTCATAATAAAGGAAATAGGACTCATGACCAGATCACAGGTGAGAGGAATGACCATTACTCGACTCATGATTGCTTGCTGGAGTCACGACATGATGTATGCAGTTATTATTCTCAAAGTCATGAGATGATTACAGATGACATAGCTCAAATTAGCAGAGAATCGATGCTTTAATTGATCAACTTGATAATATCATCCAGATGGTTAAAGAAATGACTAATAATCAAGAATGAGCGGGGACATCACAAAGCGAAATCGAGACACATCATGTGTACCATATTCAGACACAAACCACCACCAACACACTCACTATTCCACCGACTCTACCAAAAACACCAAAAAATTAAAAAAAATAGACAACATTGAAATGGAAGCATTATGCAAAAGCATGATCTGAGAACATCCATTAATCAAGACCATAAAGTATGTGCCCCTTCATAAGAGATTTGTGAAGAGTCAATTACACCTAAGAATACAAGTAAGAAATGATCAAAGATTGAATTTCATTTAACTACTATGGCTAGTTCAATGATGATGATTCAAAAGACTAAGAGCCGCAGAGTTAGGCAGTTGAACAGGTTAATTGTGAAATTTAGGATACCGAGTTTACTCATGTTTAGATAGATGATGACTCGATTTAGGATTCCATGAGTGGGATTCGGGCTCTCACCCCTTTGCATTCCGTAGCCAACTTAAATACCGATCTCATGTGATTTTTAAAGAGAGAGTAATATCTAGAGTGAATGAGTTGACACATTTAAATAAAATAAGAAAGGAAGAAAAGGGAAAAGAAAACGAGATACATGAAGGGGAAGAGGAGATGTACCGAGGGAGCAAGGGAGGGGAGGAGAATTATAGACAAGGTGATAGTAGTTTATTTATAATCAAGGGATAGATTAAAACACAAAAATCATAAGAAGCGATGAACGGGACAAACCTCAACGAAGCAACTAGAGAGGACAACATTACTGGCTTTTAGAGTTGTAAATATCACAACTTGAAATAGCAATCTAAAGGCTAAAAAGGATAGACAAAAATAAGTTAACAATATCATATATGTGAAAACCTTATTAGCAAACATTCCATCACATATTTCTTTCCTGCAAAACCAAAGTATAGTATATATTATAATGAAGGTATTACTTCTAATAATCAAACTGAGGTGGTTCCCAATGGCATTCCATTATATACGTAAAAAAGGCACATGAAATCCAATCGATACCTCTTTTGTTGACTTTCCTAAGTTTGAGAACGATGAAATCACACTAAAAATGCAGTGATTTATAAAATCAAACTTTTTAAAACAAAGGGCACAACGAATAGCAAGATATACATCATGTCTTTGCAATTTTTTTGCGTAAAAGAGCTTATCATGAAAGCATAACTAGATAAAAAAGAAGGAATTTTTACCCAAGAACCTTATAAAATTAATAAATTACGTTCTCGATCTCTGAAATATCGATATTCCTCCATCGACCTCCTAAATTTATTCCGTCTTACCCCACATACTCTGCATTTACTTTTACCTTTACTTAAGTCAATAACATGAGTTAGTCTAACCGGAAAATCATTCCACGGCAGATCTTTATCCTCTAGCACCTCGGGTTCATGAGGGTGTCAACAAACACCCGGAGGACATCGCTGGAGCGATTGGATTTCATGAGGGTGTCGACGATCATCGCAATTGGAGTGGGGGCGATGGATTTTTTCAGGATGAACCGATCATCGTCAGACGGGAGCGAGTCGAGCCACGGATCAGCAGGGGGATCAGGGTCACAGCAGCAGCAGGTGCTGGCGTTCGAGTGATTGATGGGGAGCTTGAGGGCAAAGGAGTGGATGGGGGACATTGAAGGATATGGAAAAAGTCCTTAAGCGCATCACAGAAGTGTGATGATCATATCGTATGTGATCAGGGGCGACTAGTCATACTAGTTTCTTGGGGTAGAAGAATTTAAAAACTTAAAAACGATGAATCCACATGATCCAAGAACACTTCTCGAATCATTTCATCTAAAGCACATGCAAGTATTAAGGTTACCTCATGAAGTGTGGTTGCGATCGATTCTCTAAATGAAAAGACCTCCTGTCTCAAGTCCGATCCAACAGAGGAGACGCTTGCTAGCGCATTGATGAAACGCGTGCTCCTCACAATCCATGTTGATAGATCATTTCTGCCTTCCTATAATACAATATATCATTCTTAAGTGAGGTAGAAAACGATTCATTACATCACCTCTGTTTCACTCCTTCAAGTGGAGGATGCAATTCATAAACTCATACTGATCAAAGTCCCTTAGGTTGGATGGAAACATTTTAGAACTATTTAAATCTTTTTGACATACCATGAAGAGGGATTTTTTGATACAATGAACTATGTTTCTGATAGGGAGAAAAATCTCGAAAATATTAAGTATATTAAGAACTCAATAATTTCCTTAATTTAGAAATCGAGTGATCCAGAACAAATTGAAAATTATAGACCCATTAGTTTTATCAAGTTGCCCTTCCGTATTGTCTCTATAATTCTCGTTGATCGTCGGGCTGTGAAATTAAACTCCTTTTTTTCAAATGATGAATCTCCATTTCATCACCTTTATTTTATCATTTTGGCCTTAAAAACCTAGCTAATGCATATCATTATTTTGTACAAATTAGCATTCATTATTCATTTTTTTATTATATATAAAATACATTTTTCAATGTTAAAACTATAGAATAAAGAAAAGAAAAGAAAAGAAAAGAAAAAGAATAAAATACTTATTTTATGACCCTAAATCTCGAGACCAAGTAATAATTGATTTGGTCGACAAGCAATAAAGTAGGAGGAGATAAGGACCGAAAATAATCACTAAAATCCATTCTTTAATTTTTTTATAAGTATTTTTTGGGAATTATTTTATTTTCTTTGTTTTATACCTTAAATAAAGAAACTTTGTACATCAAAGTTGTAGATAAAAATAAAATAAAAATACAAAATAGGTTTCATACAAAAAATAATATATTCTATTTATTTTATACTCTATATAAAAAGCCAATATCCAACTTCCCAGATCCATAGCTCCTAAATAAGAAATCAAAATGTATCAGAATCACCTTTGAATGTTTATAACTTTTAATAACCTATTTAAATAAGGTGATTTCATATTTTTTAGAGTTAAGGTGTGAAAGTTAGGTTTTGGAACCCTATTATATAATTTATCTATATAAAATATTTATTTTATTTATTCTTTATTATTTTTATAATTTTAAAATTTTGAAAATATTTTTTATAATATATGTACATATTTAAAACATAATAAAACCATTCATAAAACATAAAAATAAAATATGTGTATAAAATACATAGATGAAAAACCTATACTTATACCAATATAATATATACTTATATTTTTTCAAGTATACATAATATATCAAAAAATACAAAAAAATATATTTAAGTATAGAAAAATAAGTTATAATTTTATAAAATAAGATAATAAAATAATAAATTACAAAATACAAAATAAAAATAGAATACATTAAACATGGATGAATATACCTATAAATATGCACTCGAAAATTAACTTATAATGATAACATCATAAAAACAAATAAAAATAATATTAAAATACTACATAAAATGATAAAAAAATATGTTTTATTAAAAATTAAATAAATAATTTATTATTTATTTTTGAATTATTTTTTTCTCTGATTAGCCATTTTGCAGATGATGTGGCCCAATCAGGCGACACCATCCATTGTCCAAGGGTTTAGGTCTAGGGTTGTCAGAACGACTTCGTCTCTTCTTGATTTTCTACCTATTGATACATAGATCGAGAGAGATTGTACTCTTCATGATATTTCATCTTTGCAAATCCTTGATCCACGCCATGTACCCTCCTGACACCATACCTTCTTCCTACACTAGTGATCCGCCCTTGAACATCGCTCTATCATCACCTATACAAAAAGACCACCCCCGGTTTCTTCTCAAATTTGAATCTTTTTCCCTCTCGATTTCTTCCCCATTTCATGTGTCTGGGCTCGAGCTTGGTGACAACAAGGTTTCCCTCCAATTTTGTGAGGAGAGGTTGAGCGTGGAGACGTGTTCCAGCCATCTCCGGGCACTGCCACCGTTGAGGTACTGATCTTATGGCTCCGGCCATTTGAGTTATTGTTTTCATGTTATTTAAGTTTATCCCTAGTTCTTAACTTTCTTTTTATGCATTTAATTTGGCTTTTAAGCAACTGAATCAGCATAGAATCCACCATTCGTTGTTCGTCAGAGGCTGGCTCCGATGAAGCCCTCCATTGTGTTTCCGATTGTCTCCCGACTCGTCGCCACCACCATTGTCCTCCCCTTCCAGTTCTCCACATGTGCAATCCATCTATCCAACCAGATCCTCTGTGGATCTACAATTAAAATCCCAATCCCTACACCCTCGTCAGACTTCACTGCATGTCATCATTCCACCTTTGTCTTCCTCTAATAAAGGCCCAAACCTCTGCCCCCTTCATATTGTGTTTTTTCCTAACCATTTGCAGGGCTGGAAGGACCCATTTGAGGGTCCCCTGAAGTCGAGATCACCCTCTAGGAATTGAAAACTTATAGGGATCCATCGCTAAGACCCATACCTCATTGATGGATCTGAACGACTCGTCGGAGCTATAGGAGCACGTAGAGCTATGGAGCATCACGAGGAGGCTGAGGAACACATCGGGCTCTATCAAAACTCTCCTCGGGTGAGTTCTTCTATTGTTCTTCCACATCCTCTTTCCGTCGTCTGATCAGCAGAAACGTCCTAGTTTTCATCAGCGTAGTTGGATTAGACCCACTTTGGCATTGTCAGATCAGCAATTGTTGCGCGAAGCGGTATCACACATCCTCGAGCTAATGAGTGGCAAGTGGGTGGAGTTGCACCGTCCGATCGTGCTTAGTTGTGGTAAACTTGCATATCTGGCCCCCTTGTTTTTGTATATTAGTATTTAAGATGCAAACTTTCATTTGTAGTTGTAAATTATTTTGAGTAATTTGCAAGTATGACCCTAATTCTCTGATATTGCATATTGGTCCCTTTCCAGTGAGGCTCACATGCCTCTTCACATGGGTTTAGCTATTTTGCATCGAGACCCACTCGGCTTTTGTTATTTGTATTTAGTCTAAGAAATTTGAACTACAATTTTAGTATATTTGCATATTGAACTTAATCTTTAGTTTATTTGCAAATATGCCCTACTAGTTCATTGATTTTTAAATGTTTATTTCTATTTATTAAATATAGAAATCATGCCTTTAAAATTGCCAAAAAAATAGGGTTTAGCTCCTAATTGCACACACTTTCTTGCCATATTTTAGATTTGTAATTAGGATGACTAATATTTATTAAAAATAAAAAAGAACATATTTTTGCCCTATTTGACTTTCAAAACCCACAAAAAATATAAAATTGTTTCGAAAAAATCCCCCAAAAAATATTTTGTTTATTTAGGAACTTTGAACCTTCAGACCAAAAATCACTAAAAATAGAAAAAAAATATAAAAAATCAAAAATTATTAAAGGCATTTATAAATGATGCATTCTATAAGCCTCAGGTCTTTTGACTTTAGCGGAAGAGAGAGGGCTCAAAAAAGCAGGGAAGCGGCTACGCTTCTTCTTCCCCTGGTCGAACTCATTCAATCTCGTCTCTTTCCTGACGCACCAGTCCGCTATCACCTTCCTGACTTCCATTATCAAATAGCACTCATAGGCTGACTACAGGCTTAAAAGAAAACCGGTTCTAGCCTTTTCTTCGATCTTCTTCCTGAATACCTTGATTTAAGGCCAAGAAAGCATATTATCTGAAGCAGGGTCAAGACAAGCACTACTACGAAAAATTGTTTTGAAGAATTTGGATATTATTTGCTAATTTTAAGTTTTATTTCAATTTTGGATATTTGTTTAATCTCTGATTTGGGATATTTTTGAATTTAAAATCCATAAAAAATAGAAAATTTTCTTAAAAATACAGAAATAGTAAAAATTTAATAAAACCCAAAAATATTTAATTATGTTGTTTTTATTTATTTTTAGTTGTATATATTTCTATATTATCCTATATTGTTTATATAGCCTTATATACGCTTTTATTATATATTTAAAAAGGAAAAGAAATAATCGTAAGAAAATATAAAAAGTAAAAATTATAAAATTAAAAACAATTAAAAATGTAAAAATATAAAATTAGAAATATAAAATTAAAAACACACAAAAACAAATAGACAACAAGAAGCACACATTTTTGTCTTTATTTGCACCATTCTCTCGTTTGCTCTATGTGTTCGACCTCTACACAACTTGCACATATACACATATCTAGTAGAGTTACAATAAATTTTAACTCCACATATTTTACTTTTCACTGCTTTATACATATTGTGGGTTAATTATTGATTTAATCCGAGGTTCTTGTCATGCCTTGTGTGGAGTACAAGATTGATATAATTCCTGACTTTTCACCCATTCAATCTGCCTTCTAAAAAAGGTTAGTTCATGATCGTTTATTGGTTACATCGAAGATTCTAAGCTCCTTGATCAACTCCTACCACAAGGCCATTGTTTTTAAGATTGGATTTCGAAAAGCCTTTGACACCCTAAATGTAATTTCATGATTAGAGCCTTGAAAATCTCGGGATGCTCAAATCGGTTCATCCACTAGATTTTGTTCATTCTTTACACAATCGATATCTCCCTCAAAATTAATGGGATTCTCATGGGTTTCTTCAACCCCATAGTGGGGTTCATCATGGAGATCCTATGTATCAGTCACTCTTCATTAATTCGATGAACATCCTTGATGGTATGCTAAAAAAAGTCTTAGAGATGGGGAAAATTCATGGGCTCAATGCACCTAGTATGACATCCAAAATTATAAACATTCAATTTGCAGATGACCTCCTTATCTTCCTCCATTATAATGTGGATTCACTTAGAATCTTCGAAAGCACTCTTCAGATTTTGACCCTTATCTATGGGTTGCAAATAAATAGAGATATCCTCACTCATCTTCCTTAACTTATGTCTGTCCGAAATCAATACCCTTAAATTCTCTTTTGACTGGGAATTGGAAATTTTCCAATCACCTCTTGTGCTTTCCTCTTGCCTCCTCAAATCTTCCTTATCCTACTGGAGGCCTTTGATTTATAAATTTTCTGAAAAATTAAGTGGCTAGAAGGCATGCATGCTTGCCTTACCTACTAGAGTCTTTTTATTAAACTATAACCTCACTCCCCTAGACTAACACATTATCGCTACTCTTGTGTTGCCAAAATCAATGATTGAGATAATTAACAAAATAAAATGTGATTTCCTTTAGAATGGTAACACAAATGTGTAAAAAGGAACCCAATGGCATGGAAAAAGATATGTTGCCCAAATGTGAATAATGGTTGGGGCATCATTGAACTAGAAAGTTTTAACTGTTGTGTGCTCTCCAAAAAAAAATTCCATCTTAAAGAGCGAAAATCCTCTCACCGGAGACATGATTAAGGCATCCTATTATCATGGGGAGCAAATCTCCCTCCACTCTCATGCTCAATGTAGACACTCCATAGTTTGGAAATCTGTGATTAAGGGATCAAAAAATATCCCGCTTGGTTTCTAAAATAGTTATTAGCTTGGGGAAGAACACCTACTTCTGGATGGACCCCTAGCTGGGTTGGACTCCCCTTAAAGACAAATTCCCATAATTACCACCCTATCTTCGAAATAAAAAAGATACTTGGGCTAATGCTTTTTGCAAACTAGGGGCTCTCAATAATTGGCTCGCTAGCATACACTCTAGTAATGTTCTTCCACATTGAAGTAAAGCCATCCAATTGAAAAACATCCTCGCCTGGTTGTACATGATGACTTGAAAATGGACAACATTATATCCTCTCCTATATTGGTGCCTCGGAGATCATCAAAATCAACACATCTATTGCATCCTCCCACATGGTGGCCTCTCTCCAAAATTTGATCGTAGATTATGGAAGCATTTGTTTCACCCATGTGTATCATACTTCCTTTGGCTGCTTCTACATAGAAAACATCAAACGCAAGAATATTTGAATAAATGTGGCTTATGCTTGTCAAACAGTTGTCATTTGTATAAGAAAATAGAAGAAAACATACTCCATATTCTATGCACATATGATTTTTCTAAAAACTTATTTGGCAAAGTTGGCTTGCTATCATCTAGGCTACTTTTCACCCATTTTTTTCAAGATTGAGTTTGAATCCCTAATTCGAGGACATAATATGTTTTTTCGCAGAAACTGCTACTATTTGGAAATAAAGATGTAAATAAAGATGTAATAGGTCCTTTGAGGGAAAAGAAATCCCTCTTCAAATTCTTTTTTCTGAGGATAATAAATTCCTCTGGCTTCATGTCACAAACAAATAAATTTTTTTATTGATTTCCATTTCTTGACTTTTCACAGGCCATGAAGTGCGGGAGCCTCTGTGTGACCTCAACTGACCTGCAGCAGGAGAAAGTCTTGCTAGAGGAATTGACTCCTCTCGTTCTTGTTCAGATGGACTTTTTTATGGTTTCAGTCAGCCTCTTGTACGTTTGGGTTATAATCTAAAAGGCTTTTAGTCCTTGGTCTTTGATTTTAGTTTTTGTTTCTATGAGCTCTTTCCGATTCTATTAAAGTATGCGCGGTCATGGAAGAACTCTTGTAATGTGCATTATCATACTTTTCTGGTTATCTTAGTCGAATGGAAAAGTGATCGTTTCTAAAAAAAATTAAAAGGATTTTGTGATCAATTATGTTATAGATAACACAAACACAATGCATCATTGGGAAAAAATACATAGGAAAAAATACACTTACCATCCATCCAACCCCGATAACCTCGTGATCATTGTCAACTTTATCATCACTAATCCAGATGTAAGCACCGCTTGCTTGATCTGGACGAATATCGTCGATTCCGTACCTACTAAACTTTGGACTGCCGCCATAAAAGATTGCTTCTACAGTTCTCCACCCTGCATACTAATCACACAAAATTGTTTCAGCTATCTATATAATTCATAAAATAATTCAGTGATTTATATAAGTCTATATGGTATAGGTAAATCGACTATATATGTAATTTAGTATCTATAACAACAGGTGACAAAGCATGGGTTGAACTTCGTATTTCAACTATATATATACTTGTGTTTCATTTGTTATAACAAGTTTTCACATGGTAGCCTGTGTAAACAATTCAAATTGCAATGGCATATACAATAGATGGTACTTTACGGATAATGCATTTGGAAAAAAAGATGTTACATATGTAGGGTTTTATTTCTTACTCCGTTACACTATACGCTATGTTTTGCCTTGTACTATTCTTAGAGGAAATTATATCCTAAAAATCTAATATGTAGGACATATGTGTAATATTTTTTTAATGTTGTTCTGGATAAGTTCCATATTGATCGGGGATATATTTATTATGAAATAATTATAGGGTTAGCTAAATATTGCCTACACAGACCTCTTTTTCAAAATATTTTATATCAAACATGGGACCTTTTATACGAAACTTAAAAGAAAAGAAAAAGAAATCCACTTATATGTAATATGAAATCTTAGGCGGATTATATATCATATATGCATCATTGATTTTTTTACTATAGTCTATATAAACAAGCCGAATTTAAAATAAAGAGCATTTTTCAAATTATCTATTATTTTTTCTTATTATATTTTTTTGCACAGTATAAATATTTTTTTTGAAAACCTAACCTAGATGGAATGAGGGCGTGTACATATATACTTACACACACTCACTGCAACACCTCAAATACAGTCTAATATCTAAAACTCACAAAGTGAGAGAGTGGATTATAAATAGTGGGAATTAGTGCTCGACAACTTGGGCAGACTCATTTTGAGTAGTTAAGGAGGTTCCCTTGGATAGTAAAAAGGGCTATCGAAGCGGACCTAATCTTGGAGCATACAACCACTAGTATTACTGAGAATAAATGATGAGTCATCACCTAAAATATTATCCCACGTCTGGACCTCAAGAAGTATGAGATTGGGTTATAAGTTGTGGGAACAGTATTTAATAATTTGAGCTGAAGTATTTTGGGTAGTTACAACGGGTCTAATTGGACAACATATTGTTAGGATAAATTTTCCTTGATAACGGTATCGGGATCAAATCTTGAGATATTACATACTAATACATGGGTGTGTACATACATACATGTGTGTCTATGTGTATGGGCACATACACGTGTTGTTTGTGAGTGTGTACACACAATTGTAAAATTCCTTATATTGAATTATATATGTATTACAAAACACTTTCACAGTAACTATATGGCTATTAAGAAATACTCATATTGTGTCTATGTTTATCTTGTAGTCGAGATATTCAAATAATATAAACCTTGAGATTTTATAAAAGAATATTTTAAAAATAAGTTGACAGTTTCACATGTCATTGTAGCAATTCTTAAACTAATTCGGTAAGGTTTGAAATAGTGATAATTTTATTGGAAACGGATTCTTCGTATAGATTGAACTGCATAAAAATCTGAAATATCTGTGTTCTCTAAGGGACAAATCTTCTTTTATGTTCTACTATATTTATCTTGTTTCACAAGTTCGTTTGATATGTATTGTTTTAAATATGTGCTCTTGGGAATATGAAATGCTCTTATGGAATTCTAAAAATGCATTCCTACCATCTTCAATGACATAGTCAGCAATTTCTTATAGAATTTTATGGGTGATCGGTCTATGGTGATTAAGTTGATGATTTCTTATTGCATATAGCCTGAGTTCAATAAATATGGTAAGGCAAATCTAGTTTTTTCATGAGAGATAATTCTCTTTAAATGAAGAATGGAGGTTGACTATGTTAAGGTGGATATAATCAAGAAACTCAAGTAACCAATCAACTCGAAGTAATTGCAATCATTTATCGGGCATGTTAGTTTCTACTAATAATTCTAAAGGTTTTTTAAAATTTACCTGACCTTTGATTGAACGATTAGGCAAAGCATGGAGTTCATTGTATACTAAAATTATGTTGAGGTGTTTTGCAACTTCAAATAATAGTTATGATTGCTCATTTTTAACAACCATGTGATTGGTATCCATCATTTGAGATCATCACGAAGGCAATGGATTTCGTAATTAAGGGTCGATTTTGTAATTAAGAGTCTTTTGAGATAGAGGAGGGATGACATTCAGTTTTTTATCTATTACGTTAGAAAGACTTTCGATGAAACCTAAAATATTACATTGTAATATCAAAAGAGATATTAGTATTTGTAATTGTGCTTGACAATTTCAAATCTTGTATGCTTGGTTCTGGACTTAATATGTATACAGACCATTCAGCCGTCTGATTTTTTTATGGAAAAGAAGGATGCTAAGGCATGCCTTCAACATCGATTCTTTCACTCTAGGAATCAAATTTGAATATTAAGTACAAGCTAGCAACAAAAAATTGTTGCGTAAGATATCTTCTCCAAAATAAAACAACACTAAACTCCATATGTGTACATCATGGAGATTTATGATAACTTTATAGACAAAACAATTTTTTGTAATTGCATCTCTCCCATTGTATGTTCATAAATTACTTTCCGTATCAAAGTTTTACCATTTTGATAATCCAATCTTTTTTAGGAAGGATCGGATTGCATATGACTTTGTGTATTCCTCAAGAGGAGAATTCTAGTATTCTCACTCTATGTTCTACATTGAATGCTGAAAGGCACCATTCTAGAAAAAAGACATCACAAGAGGTAATGCTAGGTGATTTTGGGTATCCCACTCTCACATAATGCTCTTGTTCTTTTGTTAGAAGTCGTTCCATCATCTAGAATATAGGAGGCATAGTCAACGCCAAATATTCAACAATGAAGCCGGATACAATTTTGCAAGATATTTGATACTTGGAGCATTGATTTCATGGTGCATTTCTTTTAGCAATGGTTTTTCATACATTTTGTTAATTGTGGATTACATAAGTTGATTATTGGAGTTTAAGCATGATGGAACCATAAATAGCAAGATATCTGGTAGATTTATGAAAGATGGCATCATTTCACGATTGAGATTCCAAGGATTCTCATTTCAGACTTGGGTAGCCATTTTATCAACTGAGAAGTCAAAACTTTTTGAAGGAGTACGTTGTCGACTATCATATTACATCTCATATCACCTACAAACTAATGGTGTCGTGAAAGATTCCAATAGAGAAGTTAAGTCCATCCTACAAAGTCTAGCTTGACTTAGACAAAAAGAATTGGTTACAATCGCTAGACCAAGTATTTTAGGCATATAGAATTATATACAAGACTCATTTTTATATTTCTTTATTTTATATTGTTTATGCTTTCCATTTTCTCCTAGAAGTTGCTTATAAATCCGAATGGACAATAGGAGAACTGAACGTAGATTGACATCTACTAGAATTCAGAGATAGGCAGATTTATATGAACTCATGGAGATTCATAATCACGCTTAAAAATAGCCTGATATACAAAGACAAAGTGAAGAGGTGGCTTGGCAAGAATATTCAGAATAAAGTCTTTGAGGTCAATCAAGAAGCTTAGTTATTTAATGAAAAATTACTGATTATCTTGAGAAAGCTGAAAAGAACCGCTCTTGGTTAATGTCCATATGTTTAAGTATTTTGTTGAGAGCGCGTACCATCTAGATCTAGTGGAGATGATCTACTTTGTACAAGATACTTGGATGATTTTCCATTTTATGAGTTTTCTTCAAAAACAATTAAACTTTACATTCTTAAATTCACCTTAATTTTCTATTTTTTTTATGATTTTTCTTTTGTTTTTATTCTTCTAATTCTAAGGATATTAGATCCTACATATATGTATTGTTGATTGAATTCACTGATTTGACTGTTCTATTTTTTCTCCATTGTTGATGTACATTCATTTAATCTTTCCATTTGATCCTCGATTGTTCTACATTTTCTATTTACTTAGAATGCATATTACTAAGTATAATGGGGACTGATTGATCACATTGATTTATCTTATTTATTTTGATATTCGATTATTTTATTAACATCTCATTTTTCTTTTTTCTTTAGGATGATCAGTTCCTAAGCATAGAGGGGTTGTTGATGACGAAACCATATTTCATGCACCATTCTAGTAAAATTGAGCTATTTAGTAAATAGATGCATTTATATATTTATTTTGCATTCTTAGTAGTCATTCATATGTATATAAAATAATTTGTTATCATAGAAAACAAATAAATCAATAAAATTTAAAAAAACAAAAAGAGAAATAAAACAAATGCTACTTTTCATGCACGTGCACAAAAGCTGATCAAAACCCATAAGAAGAAAACTTGTAGACTCTTCTTCTTACCCCAAACTATAGATCCATGCCCTACTTTCGACTAAACAAAAAGAAGGGAGAGATATGGAGAAAGAGAAATATGCATACATATATACATATATATATATATATATATAATGTACAAATAATTCAATTGTATAAAACACACACACACACTCAAATACCTAACATTTCATGTACACAATTAAATGTTTTTAATTTATTTATTTTAAAATAAATTATATAAGATAACTAACTTTAGAAGAAATAAAACTTTAAAAATCGTAAAAAACCTAAAAATAATAAAAAAGATAAAATCTATATTGTGTATACATGTATCTAGTTATTTTAGCTAATATCACCACTTTAAAATAAAAATACAAGTATATACATAAAATATTAATACGATACAAACATGGTACATTAAGCAACCCAAAAATATACAAAACATCAAAAAAATGGTATTTTATGGATATAAAATTCCTAACAAACATTATATAAATTGTAGATCTCAGTATTGAATTATTTTCCTGGTCTTTTGTGAAATTTGTATATCTCAATGCTGAATTTGTTTTCTAGCCCTTTATGAAAAGTGTAGATCTTAATAAAATATATAGCTTTTATAAGGAATAGTTTTTTATTTGATGACATACTATCTATTTTATATATTTTACTTTAAATTATTATTTTTTGAATTTTATGGCTTGGGGACATGGATCATTGATTGATCCACGCACATGCCTCTCTCTTCACTCAAGTAGACCATCTTTGTGTGCTTTATGCCTTGTCAGTAATTTGTTGATCTATGCCTTGACTCAATGAAGAGTGGCTCAAACATGCTTCCCATTGGTCCCATCGAAGAAGGTCATCGTCCCTATCTACGATTAAAAAACCCCTCTCTTGCTTCTCAAGGAAACTCCCATGTTTCTCCCCATTTCCTTGTAGCACTTCTCCATTATAAACCTCCCACATCACCACCGAAATCTCCCATGTACATCCTACTTCCTCACCATAATCATCTCTTCATCCCTAGTTGCCCTTTGCACAAAAGAATCTCAGTCAAGCTTAACCCGCCAATTCACTTCAAACCCTAAGGTATATAATCTCTTCTAGAGCCATGCTATCATGGATCCACTAATATTGAGGGTTGAGATCCAGCTTCATCCATTATCCATCTATGACAATACATTAGAGAATTAGTAGAGGACAAGTTGAGCATCAAGCACAAGATCTTTTTGGGTCCAAGTGTTGAACCACCTACGATAGTAGTCTCAGCTGCTATTTTGGCTTCTGGAGGTATGCCACTCCATTGAAGCAACGATCGAAGCTTCTCTCCAAATTCCAGGTAACTCGACCATCATTCTAGGTTTCTCTTCACTTATCTATCTCATCTCCTTTCTTATCTACTACATCATATTATTCCTCCCATTCACCTCCTCCCTTCTTCATTTATCATATATCTATCTCTCACAAAAATACAACTCCGATCAAAAACTATGACCAGATCTCTCAAATCTCCTCTATTCACATTGGAGACCTCATATTTCACCATGTTCACTACCTTTAGATGATCGTTCACCAAGCTCAATAGCAATAATGAAGCTTTAAGCATGCAGGTCCTTTGTGGAATTATCGCTGTAGCAAGGGAAGCTTCATTGGAATTCCATCATCTCCTCCTCACCATACTAACTGAAGAAGACAAAGAAGAAGAGATGAGGGAGGGCACTACATCATCTGTCCTTTTATCTTGATGAAGGGAGTCTTGTTAATACTTACGCATTTTCATATTTTAGATGTATTCGATGCTTAGGGCATCAATTTCATGGGACCCATTCCAAACAGTCAGGGATACGAGCACATACTTCTTGTCATTGACTATGTGAGTCACTAGGTTGAAGCTATCCCTGCTGGAGCCGCAGATAGTCGTACAGTTTGTTGATTTCTGAGAGAGAATATCATATCGTAGTTCGAGATTTTGAATATTCTGATATCATACGGGGGTAGCCACATCATTAATAGAGAGGTCAAGAAGTTAACAAAGGATTACGACATCAAGCACAGATCACATCTCCTTATTATCCACAGACCAATGGCATGTCATATATATCAAAAAAACCATGCCATCTGCTCGTGGAGTTGATTCGTAAATTATTGTGGGCAATCAATACTTGAAACTTGGACTCACAAAAAGGAGGTCAGTAAAGAAAAGAGAATCTGAACAATCTCTTGGAATTACAAGACTATGCATATGATAACACAATGATGTAAAGGAGAAGGTCAAACGATGGCATGATCGACACATCAGACAAAAGGCCTTCGAAACTAAACAGAAAGTGCGTCTATTTGACATAAAGTTGAAGATATTTCCGAGCAAATTAAGGATTAAATGGAAAGGGCCATTTGAAGTGCAAGAAGTGGGTGACAATTGAAGCATTGTGATATCAGAATTGTCACCTGACGCACAACAGTTCATCGTCAGCGGTTAGTTACTGAAGTCGTACCTAGAGCATGACACTTTCTTGGCCATTGTCGATTCAATCCAAGTGTTATGCAATGGCGAAGCATCCACAACCTCATCAACATCGAAAGATTCACATTGTGTTACTAAAAAACTTTTCCTTTAGTTTTCTTCTTTTCTGTTGTATTTTCAATTTTCTATTTTGCTTTCCCCTTTCATTGCCTCAATAGGATATTTGTCATCCTAAGTATAACGGGGATA